>JAULUF010000025.1:6065000-6427500 GCA_031834385.1 Semotilus atromaculatus
TAGATTAGTTAGAAAGAAAAAAGATAGATTAGTTAGAAAGAAAGAAAGAGATTTGTTAGAATGAAGGAAAGATAGATTAGTAAGAAAGAAAGATAGATAGATTAGTTAGAAAGAAAGATAGATTAGTCAAAATGAAAAGATGGATTAGTTAGAAAGAAAGAAAGATAGATTTGTTAGAAGGAAAGCAAGATAGATTTGTTAGAAGGAAAGAAAGATAGATTAGTTAGAAAGAAAGAAAGAAACATTAGTTAGAAAGAAAGATAGATTAGTTAGAAAGAAAGAAAGATTAGTTAGAAAGAAATATAGATTAGTTAGAAAGAAAGATAGATAGATTAGTTAGAAAGAAAAAAGATAGATTAGTTAGAAAGAAAGAAAGAGATTTGTTAGAATGAAGGAAAGATAGATTAGTTAGAAATAAAGAAAGATAGATAGATTAGTTAGAAAGAAAGATAGATTAGTCAAAAGAAAGATAGATTAGTCAAAAAGAAAAGATGGATTAGTTAGAAAGAAAGAAAAATTGATTTGTTAGAATAAAAGATAGATTAGTTAAAAAGAAAGAAAGACAGATAGATTAGTTAGAAAGAAAAAAGATAGATTAGTTAGAAAGAAAGAAAGAGATTTGTTAGAATGAAGGAAAGATAGATTAGTAAGAAAGAAAGATAGATAGATTAGTTAGAAAGAAAGATAGATAGATTAGTTAGAAAGAAAGAAAGATAGATTAGTTAGAAAGAAAGAAAGATTAGTTAGAAAGAAAGAAAGATAGATTAGTTAGAAAGAAAGAAAGATTAGTTAGAAAGAAAAAGATAGATTAGTTAGAAAGAAAGAAAGATAGATTAGTTAGAAAGAAAAAAAAATAGATTAGTTGGAAAGAAAGAAAGAAAGAAAGAAAGAAAGAAAGAAAGATAGATTAGTTAGTTAGAAAGAAAGTTAGATTAGTTAGAAAGATAGATTAGTTAGAAAGAAAGATAGATTAGTTAGAATGAAAGAAAGATAGAGTAGTTAGAAAGAAAGAAAGATAGATTAGTTAGAAAGAAAGATAGATAAGTTAGAAAGAAAGATAGATTAGTTAGAAAGAAAGATAGATTAGTTAGAATGAAAGAAAGATAGAGTAGTTAGAAAGAAAGAAAGATAGATTAGTTAGAAAGAAAGATAGATAAGTTAGAAAGAAAGATAGATTAGTTAGAAAGATAGAAAGATAGATAAATTAGTTAGAAAGAAAGATAGATTAGTCAAAAAGAAAAGATGGATTAGTTAGAAAGAAAGAAAAATAGATTTGTTAGAATAAAAGATAGATTAGTTAAAAAGAAAGAAAGATAGATAGATTAGTTAGAAAGAAAAAAGATAGATTAGTTAGAAAGAAAGAAAGAGATTTGTTAGAATGAAGGAAAGATAGATTAGTAAGAAAGAAAGATAGATAGATTAGTTAGAAAGAAAGATAGATTAGTCAAAATGAAAAGATGGATTAGTTAGAAAGAAAGAAAAATAGATTTGTTAGAATAAAAGATAGATTAGTTAAAAAGAAAGTTAGATTAGTTAGAAAGAAAGAAAGATAGATTAGAAAGAAAGATAGATAGATTAGTTAGAAAGAAAGATAAATAGATTAGTAAGAAAGAAAGAAAGAAAGAAAGAAAGAAAGAAAGATAGATTAGTTAGTTAGAAAGAAAGTTAGATTAGTTAGAAAGATAGATTAGTTAGAAAGAAAGAAAGATAGATTAGTTAGAAAGAAAGATAGATAAGTTAGAAAGAAAGATAGATTAGTTAGAAAGAAAGATAGATTAGTTAGAATGAAAGAAAGATAGAGTAGTTAGAAAGAAAGAAAGATAGATTAGTTAGAAAGATAGATAAGTTAGAAAGAAAGATAGATTAGTTAGAAAGAAAGATAGATTAGTTAGAATGAAATAAAGATAGAGTAGTTAGAAAGAAAGAAAGATAGATTAGTTAGAAAGAAAGATAGATTAGTTAGAATGAAAGAAAGATAGAGTAGTTAGAAAGAAAGATAGATTAGTTAGAATGAAAGAAAGATATAGTTAGAAAGAAAGAAAGATAGATTAGTTAGAAAGAAATAAAGATAAGTTAGAAAGAAAGATAGATTAGTTAGAAAGAAAGATAGATTAGTTAGAAAGAAAGAACGATTAGTTAGAAAGAAATATAGATTAGTTAGAATGAAAGAAAGATAGATTAGTTAGAAAGAAAGAAAGATTAGTTAGAAAGAAAGATAGATTAGTTAGAAAGAAAGATAGATTAGTTAGAAAGAAAGATAGATTAGTTAGAATGAAAGAAAGATAGATTAGTTAGAAAGAAAGAAAGATAGATAGTTTAGTTAGAAAGAAAGAAAAATAGATTTGTTAGAATAAAAGATAGATTAGTTAAAAATAAAGAAAGATAGATAGATTAGTTAGAAAGAAAAAAGATAGATTAGTTAGAAAGAAAGAAAGAGATTTGTTAGAATGAAGGAAAGATAGATTAGTTAGAAAGAAAGAAAGATAGATAGATTAGTTAGAAAGAAAGATAGATTAGTCAAAACGAAAAGATGGATTAGTTAGAAAGAAAGAAAAATAGATTTGTTAGAATAAAAGATAGATTAGTTAAAAAGAAAGAAAGATAGATAGATTAGTTAGAAAGAAAGTTAGATTAGTTAGAAAGAAAGAAAGATAGATTAGTTAGAAAGATAGATAGATTAGTTAGAAAGAAAGATAAATAGATTAGTTAGAAAGAAAGATAGATTAGTTAGAAAGAAAGATAGATTAGTTAGAAAGAAAGAAAGATAGATTAGTTAGAAAGAAAGATAGATTAGTTAGAATGAAAGAAAGATAGAGTAGTTAGAAAAAAGAAAGATAGATTAGTTAGCAAGAAAGATAGATTAGTTAGAATGAAAGAAAGATAGAGTAGTTAGAAAGAAAGAAAGATTAGTTAGAAAGAAAGATAGATTAGTTAGAAAGAAAGAGATAGATTAGTTAGAAAGAAAGATAGATTAGTTAGAATGAAAGAAAGATAGAGTAGTTAGAAAGAAAGAAAGATAGATTAGTTAGAAAGAAAGTTCGATTAGTTAGAAAGAAAGAAAGATAGATTAGAAAGAAAGATAGATAGATAGATAGATTAGTTAGAAAGAAAGATAAATAGATTTGTTAGAAAGAAAGAAAGAAAGATAGATTAGTTAGTTAGAAAGAAAGTTAGATTAGTTAGAAAGAAAGATAGATTAGTTAGAATGAAAGAAAGATAGAGTAGTTAGAAAGAAAGAAAGATAGATTAGTTAGAAAGAAAGATAGATAAGTTAGAAAGAAAGATATATAGATTAGTTAGAAAGAAAGATAGATTAGTTAGAAATAAAAAAATAAAAAAAGATTAGTAAGAAAGAAAGATAGATTAGTTAGAAAGAAAGAAAGATAGATTAGTAAGAAAGAAAGAAAGATAGATTAGTAAGAAAGAAAGAAAGAAAAAAAAATAGTAAGAAAGAAAGAAAGATAGATTAGTAAGAAAGAGAAAGAAAGATAGATTAGTTAGAAATAAAAAAATAAAAAAAGATTAGTAAGAAAGAAAGATAGATTAGTTAGAAAGAAAGAAGGAAAGAAAGATAGATTAGTAAGAAAGAAAAAAAGATACATTAGTAAGAGAAAGATTGATTAGTAAGAAAGATAGATAGATTAGTTAGAAAGAGAGAAAAAAGATTAGTAAGAAAGAAAGATAGATTAGTAAGAAAGAAAGAAAGATAGATTAGTTAGAAAGAAAGAAAGATAGATTAGTAAGAAAGAAAGAAAGATTAGTAAGAAAGAAAGAAAGAAAAAGATTAGTAAGAAAGAAAGAAAGATAGATTAGTTAGAAAGAAAGAAAAAAGATTAGTAAGAAAGAAAGAAAAAAAGATTAGTAAGAAAGAAAGATAGATTAGTTAGAAAGAAAGAAAGAAAAAAGATTAGTAAGAAAGAAAGAAAAAAAGATTAGTAAGAAAGAAAGAAAGATAGATTAGTAAGAAAGAAAGAAAGAAAAAAAGATTAGCAAGAAAGAAAGAAAGAAAGATAGATTAGTTAGAAAGAAAGAAAAAAAGATTAGTAAGAAAGAAAGAAAGAAAGAAAAAAAGATTAGTAAGAAAGAAAGATAGATTAGTTAGAAAGAAAGAAAAAAGATTAGTAAGAAAGAAAGAAAGATAGATTAGTAAGAAAGAAAGAAAGAAAAAAGATTAGCAAGAAAGAAAGAAAGAAAGATAGATTAGTTAGAAAGAAAGAAAAAAAAGATTAGTAAGAAAGAAAGAAAGAAAGAAAGAAAAAAAGATTAGTAAGAAAGAAAGATAGATTAGTTAGAAAGAAAGAAAGAAAAAAGATTAGTAAGAAAGAAAGAAAAAAAGATTAGTAAGAAAGAAAGAAAGATAGATTAGTAAGAAAGAAAGAAAGAAAAAAAGATTAGCAAGAATGAAAGAAAGAAAGAAAGATAGATTAGTTAGAAAGAAAGAATAAAAAGATTAGTAAGAAAGAAAGAAAGAAAGAAAAAAAGATTAGTAAGAAAGAAAGATAGATTAGTTAGAAAGAAAGAAAGAAAAAAGATTAGTAAGAAAGAAAGAAAAAAAGATTAGTAAGAAAGAAAGAAAGATAGATTAGTAAGAAAGAAAGAAAGAAAAAAAGATTAGTAAGAAAGAAAGAAAGATAGATTAGTAAGAAAGAAAGATAGAAAAAAAGATTAGTAAGAAAGAAAGAAAGATAGATTAGTAAGACAGAAAGAAAGATAGATTAGTAAGAAAGAAAGAAAGAAAAAAAGATTAGTAAGAATGAAAGAAAGATAGATTAGTAAGAAAGAAAGAAAGATAGATTAGTAAGAAAGAAAGAAAGAAAAAAAGATTAGTAAGAAAGAAAGAAAGATAGATTAGTAAGAAAGAAAGAAAGATAGATTAGTAAGAAAGAAAGAAAGAAAAAAGATTAGCAAGAAAGAAAGAAAGAAAGATAGATTAGTTAGAAAGAAAGATAGATAGATTAGTTAGAAAGAAAGATAGATTAGTTAGAATGAAAGAAAGATAGAGTAGTTAGAAAGAAAGAAAGATAGATTAGTTAGAAAGAAAGTTCGATTAGTTAGAAAGAAAGAAAGATAGATTAGAAAGAAAGATAGATAGATAGATAGATTAGTTAGAAAGAAAGATAAATAGATTTGTTAGAAAGAAAGAAAGAAAGATAGATTAGTTAGTTAGAAAGAAAGTTAGATTAGTTAGAAAGAAAGATAGATTAGTTAGAATGAAAGAAAGATAGAGTAGTTAGAAAGAAAGAAAGATAGATTAGTTAGAAAGAAAGATAGATAAGTTAGAAAGAAAGATATATAGATTAGTTAGAAAGAAAGATAGATTAGTTAGAAAGAAAGATAGATTAGTTAGAATGAAAGAAAGATAGAGTAGTTAGAAAGAAAGAAAGATTAGTTAGAAAGAAAGATAGATTAGTTAGAAAGAAAGATAGATTAGTTAGAAAGAAAGATAGATTAGTTAGAAAGAAAGAAAGAAAAAAGATTAGTAAGAAAGAAAGAAAAAAAGATTAGTAAGAAAGAAAGAAAGATAGATTAGTAAGAAAGAAAGAAAGAAAGAAAGATTAGCAAGAAAGAAAGAAAGAAAGATAGATTAGTTAGAAAGAAAGAAAAAAAAGATTAGTAAGAAAGAAAGAAAAAAAGATTAGTAAGAAAGAAAGATAGATTAGTTAGAAAGAAAGAAAAAAGATTAGTAAGAAAGAAAGAAAGATAGATTAGTAAGAAAGAAAGAAAGAAAAAAGATTAGCAAGAAAGAAAGAAAGAAAGAAAGATAGATTAGTTAGAAAGAAAGAAAAAAAAGATTAGTAAGAAAGAAAGAAAGAAAGAAAAAAAGATTAGTAAGAAAGAAAGATAGATTAGTTAGAAAGAAAGAAAGAAAAAAGATTAGTAAGAAAGAAAGAAAAAAAGATTAGTAAGAAAGAAAGAAAGATAGATTAGTAAGAAAGAAAGAAAGAAAAAAGATTAGCAAGAAAGAAAGAAAGAAAGAAAGATAGATTAGTTAGAAAGAAAGAAAAAAAAGATTAGTAAGAAAGAAAGAAAGAAAGAAAGAAAAAAAGATTAATAAGAAAGAAAGATAGATTAGTTAGAAAGAAAGAAAGAAAAAAGATTAGTAAGAAAGAAAGAAAAAAAGATTAGTAAGAAAGAAAGAAAGATAGATTAGTAAGAAAGAAAGAAAGAAAAAAAGATTAGTAAGAAAGAAAGAAAGATAGATTAGTTAGAAAGAAAGAAAGAAAAAAAGATTAGTAAGAAAGAAAGATAGATTAGTAAGAAAGAAAGATAGAAAAAAAGATTAGTAAGAAATAAAGAAAGATAGATTAGTAAGACAGAAAGAAAGAAAAAAAGATTAGTAAGAATGAAAGAAAGATAGATTAGTAAGAAAGAAAGAAAGATAGATTAGTAAGAAAGAAAGAAAGAAAAAAAGATTAGTAAGAATGAAAGAAAGATAGATTAGTAAGAAAGAAAGAAAGATAGATTAGTAAGAAAGAAAGAAAGAAAAAAAGATTAGTAAGAAAGAAAGAAAGATAGATTAGTAAGAAAGAAAGAAAGAAAAAAGATTAGCAAGAAAGAAAGAAAGAAAGATAGATTAGTTAGAAAGAAAGATAGATAGATTAGTTAGAAAGAAAGATAGATTAGTTAGAATGAAAGAAAGATAGAGTAGTTAGAAAGAAAGAAAGATAGATTAGTTAGAAAGAAAGTTCGATTAGTTAGAAAGAAAGAAAGATAGATTAGAAAGAAAGATAGATAGATAGATAGATTAGTTAGAAAGAAAGATAAATAGATTTGTTAGAAAGAAAGAAAGATAGATTAGTTAGTTAGAAAGAAAGTTAGATTAGTTAGAAAGAAAGATAGATTAGTTAGAATGAAAGAAAGATAGAGTAGTTAGAAAGAAAGAAAGATAGATTAGTTAGAAAGAAAGATAGATAAGTTAGAAAGAAAGATATATAGATTAGTTAGAAAGAAAGATAGATTAGTTAGAAAGAAAGATAGATTAGTTAGAATGAAAGAAAGATAGAGTAGTTAGAAAGAAAGAAAGATTAGTTAGAAAGAAAGATAGATTAGTTAGAAAGAAAGATAGATTAGTTAGAAAGAAAGATAGATTAGTTAGAAAGAAAGATAGATTAGTTAGAATGAAAGAAAGATAGAGTAGTTAGAAAGAAAGAAAGATAGATTAGTTAGAAAGAAAGATAGATTAGTTAGAATGAAAGAAAGATAGAGTAGTTAGAAAGAAAAAAGATAGATCAGTTAGAAAGAAAGATAGATTAGTTAGAAAGAAAAAAGATAGATTAGTTAGAATGAAAGAAAAAATAGATTAGTTAGAAAGAAAGAAAGAAAGAGATGTATAGATAGAAAGAGAGATAGATAGTTGAAAGAGATAGATGGATAGATAGATAGATAGATAGATAGATAGATAGATAGATAGATAGATAATAAGTTTATTAGTACATATAGAATGGTAGTTTAATTGAGTCTAGGGCTTCAGGGAGTTTAGATTTGAGTTTATTTGGTGTCCACTGCTGGGCCACCGTAGTCTTGGCTCAATTTGAACTGTTGCAATGAAAGTCAATGGGATTTTTATGATTTTTCATATTAATTTTTAAGAAATCTGAAAGTCAAATCAGTTTGAAAAGATATAGCACGCCGAGTCAGAACAGTCTGAAGGTCTGACCCGAGTTTGGAGTTTGTAGAGTTAAAGCTCTAGGACGAGTTAGAGTCAGAATTTTTTGGGTAAGAAAAATAAGAAGAAGAAGAATAATAATAAGTTTAAATAGGATTTCAGTAAGTTGGCTTTCTCAAGCCAACTTAATAATAAGTTTAAATAGGATTTCAGTAAGTTGGCTTTTCCAAGCCAACTTAATAATAAGTTTAAATAGGATTTCAGTAAGTTGGCTTTTCCAAGCCAACTTAATAAGAAAGGTAGCATTGATTGCCCACTGAATATCAGTAACTTTGCAACTACATGTCAACCTGCAGTCATTAGAGTATTAGTAGACTCTCTGCTTAAAATCTGCTAACTCTTTATTTTGATGATCCTCAACAGACTATAAGTAACTTTGCATGTACAAGTACATTTGCAGTTTACTTTTTTTTAACCAAACCTTACCTAACACCAATTCTAACATGGACAGGTTCTGTAACAAGAACCTTAAAACGGTGAGCAAAACTACACAAGGTAAGATAAAATACTAGAAACATAAAATACAGGTTTTTGTGAGTTATTTATACATTTCTATGTCAACACTATCAAAGCCGAAATGAATCTGCAGCAGTCATTTGGCACAACTAGACCTCTGTAAGTTGTTTACGGTGTTGTTGTTTACAATTATTATTGTAATGTTATGTGCTTTGAGACATGAGGTAGTTTAACGCCGTCGCTCGTGGCACTTTGCAGACTCTGCTGTATGCATTCATGTGTTTTGAAGGAGGTGTGGTTTTGGAGATGCTCTAAAGGGAGGATGGGATCTAATGCTTTCAAAGCTAGCTCTCTATTGCCTCTCCGAAATTGACTACCCTACCTTTAAATGGTGATGTAAAAAGTGAACGCTACTCATATTTCCAAATGAAATAGGCCATGCCACAAGGCTATTATGGAAATGTATATACAACAGTGTGTGATCCTGTGTGGCATCATTTTGAAACATGAGGTGAGATCTAATTTTTGCTTATGTGGGATTAGATCAATTTCTCTTGTAAAGCTATCAGTGGAAAAGGTTTATTTGTTTTTACTAAACTCGAGACAAGAGAGACAATACAAGTTGAAATAAATAAAAATTAATTAATTAAAACAAATTTTTTATTAGAAACAATTATATAAAAGTTAAGAAGAGGCTATGTTTGAGGCTAGAGATTGGTTCAAGACATTAATATTTTTATTATTATTCAGCAAGACATTAAATTGACCAAAAGTTACAGTAAAGATGTTTACATTGTTACAAAATATTTCTAACAATAAGAAAATCATAAATGTCTCTTGAGCAGCAAATCATCATATTAGAATGATTTCTGAAGGATCATGTGACACTGAAGACTGGAGTAATTATTGCTGAAAATTCATCTTTAATCAAAAGAATAAATTACATAGCCTTGGTGTACATAAGAGAGAGAAAAAAAAAAGTTAGCTTTTTACCGACCCCAAACTTGTTAAATGAGAGTGTTGGATAAAATTCCACTTTAAAAAAGGTGGTAACATGCTGTATGTTAATGATGTACCAAATGCGCATGCACACATATGTAGGGATGCACACTTTCAGTTGCAATTCACCCAAAATGATCAGTTTTCCAGTTTTCATACTGTCATTTAAATAAAAGCTATTTGTGTTATGCTTTTGTACGACAAACAATTTTGTTTCTGCGATAAGTCACCACTTCATGTTCAATGTAAAATCAGGCTCCTGATTCAAAACTGTTCGACTAGACAACAGTTACTAAACACAGAGCTTTGATTACATTTTTATACACACCTGCTCCGAGCAGAAGCGCATCACACAGTAAATCTGGCATAATGCCAGCGGTCCACGCTGCTCTATTTCCTGCGGTACGTGCTGTTTCCACGGCTCATTTTGGTTATTCTTCTACGGTGCTGTTGTCAGCATGAAGGGCAATTTTTTTGTCATTGCGTATAGGTCACCAGCTCCAGTGTGATTAAAGAGAGTTTGGCTTTTTTATTTGTGTGTTTCCGTCTCCGTTTAGGCAGCAGCCATATTGCGCCGCTCCCAATTCATTCGGCTGTCAGAGTGCATTAAAAGCGATCTTCATCATCAAATCTTCAACAGGCGCTCTGATTCCGTCTGATGTCCCCTGGCTAACCGAATCAATTCTATCTCTCGGAAAGGTAAAGTGTAATTACATTTTCTGTTTGATTGTTGTTGCTTCTCATTTAAATGACAATGATCCATGTATACCGCAGCACTGACAGCAGGTAAACATGTTTCCCCAGGGCTAGTTAATAGCCCTTTCCATCAGTAGTGCAGTGCTTTCTGAAACATAGGCATACACACTCAAATGCCGGCATCTTTTTGATTGAGCCAAAACTCGGCGACCCCTACGCGTATGTGTTGTTGTTGTATTTTTCAAAGAGACATTGAATGAAACAGGCCTGACTTTGATCTTGTGTGACCTGCAATTGAAATGGATTCGCATTATGATTTGTCTTTCTATCGGTTAAACCTCGTCTGGTTTTCAAACAGACTATGTCATGCTTTTCTCTAGAGACGGGCAAAGGCCTCCGAGTCGTCTCTTCTGCCTTTGAACAATCACATTGCCTCTGGCTGCCTGCACCAGAGTGGCTTATCGAGAGCGGAAAAAAATGTTCTGACAGTAATATTTCATTCTTGGTATTTATGCTGCAGAATGCCCCAACAATTCAATCTTGGTGCATTTGACTACATTAAAGACTTCAGACAAGAAAAAAAAAAG
Organism: Semotilus atromaculatus; assembly: GCA_031834385.1. Taxonomy (NCBI): domain Eukaryota; kingdom Metazoa; phylum Chordata; class Actinopteri; order Cypriniformes; family Leuciscidae; genus Semotilus; species Semotilus atromaculatus. The sequence goes on from JAULUF010000025.1 coordinate 6,075,405, forward strand.
AAAGACAAAATCAAAACGTTTTTTCCTTAGCTGATGGGTTGAGCTTTTAGAGCAGTATGCCTTTGTTATATGAAGGTCAATTTGTCCTTTGAAACAAAATGTTCTCTAAACATTTCCAAAGCTGCTTAAATTGTGTCTGAGTCATGAAACAGACACAATCAGACTTCACAATCACAATCAGAATCAGACTGCAAATATATATATGCAGATATAAATTAATATACGGACAGATCTCAATGAAGTTAGACAACGCTTCACGTTTCACGTTCTTAGTCTTTTTAGTCATGTCTTTTTATTTTGAAATTTCTTCATAGGCTGCATCCAAAATCGTATACATCCCTTCTATATAGAAAGTAAAAAACAGTATGTGACAAAAGAAGTACTCATAAAAAAGTAGGCAAAAAGTACCTGGATGACCTGCTATTTCTGCTGAGATTCTGACGTGTGCATACGATGGACACTTTACTTTCCCATGAGGCCACGGGAGAGGATTGGCAGTGAAGCGACACAACTAACGCTCGAAAGTTACATGATAATGACAACATGGTGAATGTAGTACATCCGGATTACATTCATACTATAAAGGGCCAGATTTACTAACAGCTTGCTCCAGCGCAAACCCTCTTATGGCATTAAAAAACTTCTGTCAGGATTTAGTAAAGACATGCAGTGAAAAATTAGCGCTGATAAGGATTGGACAGGGTTATTTTTGCGGCTGAGCTTATTGCATATGCATTTGTAGGAGTTTTCCTTTCAGACGCAAAAATTATGGGTGGAGAGTATTTAAATGAATAATGCAAGGTGATTTGCTAAGGTTTGTGCAAGTCAATTTACTGGTATCTGTCACAAGAACGCTAGAGAAGGCAAAAGCAGGTAAACAATGTTTATTTGAGTAAACAGAGAAAGTCAGATGCACACACCACACACAGGACTGGAGAGTGACGCAGGAACTTTGACAGGCAGCCGGGTCGATGATGGTAACAGGTGAGGTGACGATTCGTAAGTTCTGAAGAGTGATAGATGGTAACAGGAAACAAAGACACGACGAGACACGTCCAACAGGAACGACGATCACGGGAAGAGACTAAGGATGGCTGGCGCGAAACAGACGTTCCGAAGCTTTGCGAGATCCCGAAGTGCAGATGTTTCGAAACACTGATCCGAAGCGTGATTCAAAACACCCATGTCACGTGACTTCGGCTAAATGAAGCTTCTGAGTGTTTCGACAGGTGGCAAGCTCCGCCGATTCAGCGTTTGATTGACAGGGTCGGGAACAGAACACACAATCGCACATCTGTATAAAAGTGAAGTCAATGCATCTTGACCTCGTGGGTTTTTTTGTGAGAGGATTTTTTCAAAGACTGGAGAAATTATCTGTTAAAAAGAAGTAGGCTAAGTCATTCGACAGCAGAGAAATTAATATTTTTGAATAAAAATCTATTAAAAAGTGAGATATTGTGGCTTGATTTCTTTTATTAATATACATTTTTCAGGACCAAAATAACATTATACACAGTGAGGAGCCTACAGGTTACAAGCTTCACAAATTAGGAAATTAGCTAGAATAATAAAATAAAAATAAAAATAAAAAAATTTAATGGCTTGTTGTCAAGGTTGTTTCAGATCAACACCTGCAAGTGAGCACTAGGTGTCACCGTGGAGACGGGTGTCGGATTGATTCGAAGCCTCGACACAATATGGCACAGGTTCAACTGTTTCATTGCTTCACGAAGCCTCGATCTGCCCACCACTAGAAGAGACCAAACGGAACAGGAACACAACCAGGAACATAACACAACGATCTGAGACAAGACAAGATAAAACAGTGAGCATATATAGGCACCGCTGATCCGATGCGCCTGGCGCTGCTGATGAAATGCAGCTGACGCTGCTGATCAGCAGTAGTGATCGGTGACCACGCCCACACACACACGCACAATAACAAAGACACGAGACAAGAAGGGCACAGTGAATTCATGAACCGTGACTGTACCCTCCCTCCCAGGAACGCCTCCTGACGTTCCCAGACACCCCTTATCTGTCGATTGTAATCGAAGATAAGGGAGTGATCCAGGATGTTCCTAGCAGGTACCCAACTTCTCTCCTCCGAACCGTAACCCTCCCAGTCCACCAGATACCGCGTCCTCTCCGCCTCGAGTCCAGAATGCGTTTTAATATGTAGGTTCCCTAGGTATGTAGGTTATCAACGAGTCGCGGTGGGAGAGGTACCGGGGCAGGCGGATTAATACGAGAATGAAACACAGGCTTTCATTTAGATACATGGAAGACGGGATGTTTATTGGAAATGGAGCAGAGAGGAATGTTTTTAGTTGAAAGCCACACTTTTTGACCAACGAAGTATACGTGAGGCTTTGACCGGTGGCGATCGGCCTTAGCCTTGGTGCGTGCCCCCACGGTGATAAAATCTAGTGCAATGTGGGACCAGGGCCTCGAAGGGACAGACAGGGGTTGGAGTAACCCATCTGGGGGTCAATTGGAAGTCTTACCAGTGGCACAAATCGAGCAAGCCAAAACAAAATTGCGGATGTCGCAAGCCATTAACGGAGAGAACGGCCACCAGAATCGTTGCTTAACCAAAAAACTGGTGTGATTAACCCCTTGATGACAAGTCACGTTAGAACAATGCCCCCATCGAATAACATCAGACCGTAATCCCTCCGATAAAAAATAACCGACTCGGTGGACTACCTTCTAAGGCTGTCTTGACCTTCGACTCGATCTCCCATGTGAGTGTGGAGACAAACAGGGTTTCTGGTAAAATGCACTCGGGAGTGGACGGGTGTTCGGAATGGTCAAAAATACGTGATAAAGAGTCGAGTTTAATGTTCTTGGAACCCAGCGGGACGATAGAGAAAAATCTAAACGATTTTTGTGGATTTTCATCAGGCGCCCACGCCTTCACAGCGTCATAGCCCGCCAGAATGGGCGTGGCTTAGCGTATAAAATAGAGGCTGTCGGCTGATTCCCTGGTTTTCGTCAACTGAAGCGAAAGTCGCTCGTGGCGCTAGCACGGCCGGTTACGCAATACTCGTTCCGTCTCTAGAGAGAACCGAGGTTACGTTAGTAACCGAGTAACGTTCTCTTACGAGAGGTTCTCTCGTATTGTGTAAGTTAGCTTACGCTACGGGAACTCTTTGTCAACGCCATGCGCGCCAAGCATCCACCCATGAGTGCCCGAGCTTTTCGGGGAACCCAAATAAGCGGAAATATAAGGTGGCCAGCCACGCGGGCCATCACTTGTACATAAGCACACATAGGGAATACAGAGCAGCGCACTGGTCTGTATAAGCATATAGCACATACCCTATTGGTGCAGCTCAACCAGGAGAGCTAGGTCACGTGAGAGTAGTCTGAGCACGAAGGTCTGGGCAGAACGCACATCTCACTTAACTGACAGAAGTTTAGCCTGCAGGGCGGGAACTTCTAGGTTATAGAACCTGACAAAGGTAGAGGGGGAGCTCCAGCCCGCCGCTACACATATGTCGCGGATAGAAATCCCTCTGGACCACGCCCACGATGAGGCCATGCCTCTTGTGGAATGAGCCCTGATGCCCAGAGGGCATTGCAGACCTTTTGACGCGTAGGCAGCTGCTATAGCGTCCACTATCCATCTGGACAGGCTTTGTTTCGAGGCGGCGAGACCCTTGGTGTGCCCACCAAATGAAACAAAAAGCTGTTCTGAACGCCTGAAGGGGGCGGAGCGCGCAGTGTAAAGCCTCAGCGCCCTGACTGGGCAAAGGAGATTCACAACGTCCTCGCTGTCGGATACTGGCAGAGCTGACAGCGAAATGACTTGCGCTCTGAAAGGAGTACCCATCACTTTAGGAACATAACCATGTCTAGGTTTGAGGATGACTTTAGAGTCATTCGGCCCAAACTCGAGACACGTTGCGCTGACAGACAGCGCGTGCAGGTCCCCCACACGTTTAACTGATGACAGTGCGTGACAGGTATTTTAACTCCACGGAGTCCAGTGGCTCAAAGGGGAAGACTTTCAGGGCCTCGAGGAACAAGGAAAGATCCCACATAGGAACCTACGGGGGGTGCGGCGGATTCATCCTTCTAGCTCCTCTAAGGAAGCGGATGACCAGCTAATTTTTCCCAAGCGACCGGCCGCGCGTCGACTCTGCGAACGCTGCCACGGCCGCCACATATACTTTGAGCGTGGATGGGGACCTCCTCTTATCCAACAGCTCTTGTAGGAAAGTGAGCAGTTGCGAAACCCCGCATATCCGTGGGTCCAGACCTCTGTCGGTGCACCATTTGGAGAACACCGACCATTTAGACGCATAAAGCCTTCTCATAGAAGGGGCTCTAGACTGCGTGATCGCGTTCATCACTCCTTCTGGCAGGGCAACGAGTACCCGTTGATCAGCCATGCATGCAGAGACCAGCGCTCTGGATGAGGATGCCAGATGCCAGGCGAGCCGTGAGCTTGAGAGAGGAGATCTGCTCTCACCTGAATCGGCCACGGGGCTGTGCGTGACAGCCGTGCCAGTTCCGGGAACCAAGTCTGATTCTCCCAACGCGGGGCTATGAGGAGCACCGAGTGGCGCGCTTCCCTGATCCTCTTGATTACCTGTGGCAACAGAGAGACCGGAGGGAAAGCATACAACGGGCGGCTGGGCCAAACCTGGGCCAGCGCGTCCTTGTCCTTTGAAAAGAACATCGGGCAATGAGCGTTGTCCCTTGATGCAAATAGGTCGACTTCCGCTCTGCCGAAAAGGCTCCACAGTTTCTGGACTGTTTGGGGATGCAGGGACCATTCCCCTGGGGGTACGTTGTCCCTGGATAATTTGTCTGGGCCGTCGTTCAAATGGCCAGGCACATGGCTCAGCGAGCGCAGTGGATCTAAGACCAAGTGAGGAGGCGTTCCGCCAGATTGCAGAGGTTTCTGGATCTGACACCACCCTGACGGTTTACATAGGACACCACAGACATGTTGTCCGACCGGACTAGAACATGTTGGTCCCGTATGAACGGGAGGAAGCACTTCAGCACGTTCTCGGCCGCTATCATTTCCAGACAGTTTATGTGAAAAAGCTTCTCTTGATCTGACCACCGGCCAAAGGCTGGTCTGCCCTCGAACAGCGCCCCGAGTTGGACGCGTCTGTCGAAATGACCTTTCGATAAGAGATAGCTCCCATCATCACTCCCTGCTGATACCTGTCGGCTACTAACCAGGGCTGCAGAGCCGCTATGCAGGTCTGAGTTACTCTGATTTTTTCGCCGCCAGAAGCCCAAGCTCGGCGAGACGCGCGAGCATTCAGCCAGCGTTGGAGCGGGCGCATGCGCAGTAGGCCCAGCTGAAGCACTGCTGCGGCTGATGCCATACAGCCCAGCATCCTCTGAAAAGTTTTCAAAGGGAAAATGCTGCCTTCCTGGAATGACGAGGCTAGGTGACGAACACGGCGCGCGCTGTGTCGATAAACGAGCCGTCATGGCCACAGAGTCCAGTTCTATTCCTAGAAAGGAAATCGACTGGCTGAGCATTAGTGAGCTCTTGGTCCAGTTGACCGTGAGTCCCAAGCTTTCCAGGTGACTGAGAAGCACTGTTCTGTGAGATAGTAGTTCTGTCTCTGACTATGCTAGTATCAGCCAATCGTCCAGATAGTTCATAATTCGCAGCCCCTGACTTCTCAAGGGGGCGAGCGCCGCGTCCATGCACTTCGTAAACGTACGGGGTGCTAGAGACAGGCCGAACGGCAGGACGGTGGATTGATATACCTGACCGTCGAAGGCGAATCTCAAAGATCGCCTGTGACGGGGCACTATCTGAATCTGAAAATAGGCATCCTTCAGATCTAGAGAAATAAACCAGTCCCTCGGGCGAATTTGCACGAGGATTTTTCTAGTCGTTTTCTAGTAGTTTTCTAGGCTCCGTCTTTCTTGGGCACGAGAAAGTAACGGCTGTAAAAGCCTGACTCGCTCAGAGAAGGCGGCACCCGATCTATAGCCCCTTTGCACAGCAGCTTCGCTATTTCTGCATAAAGTAGGTGTGCTACTTCCACATTCACTACTGTCGCGGTCCGGGCTCGAAAGCGCGGGGGGCGGCGAATGAACTGAAGTGAATAGCCCTGCCTTATTGTGCTTAGCACCCATTCTGAAATCCCCGGGATATTTTCCCACGCTGCTATGTTAGCAGCGAGGGGGCGAATGGGCTCCGGGTTCTGATCGCCGCCATCTGCGGGCTCAAGAAGCTGAACCGGAGCAGGGAGCGCGGCGCGCGCGCTCTCTGTGCTGCGCAGCGGCTGCTCGCTGACAGTCGTGATAGACTGAATCATGTGTGATGTCCCAATCAAAAGGGATGGGGAACATTTTCTTTTCACTTTTGACGCGCGAGCAGCGCTCTGGGCGGAAAAAAATTTCAGTAAGCGTGAACGCATGTGCGTGGGCACGAGACTCACAAATGTATCTGACGCCCCGATCGTTTAGGGTGGGGTGCGTCTTATGAACGCCCTGCGCCCGGGGGGAGGTGTATGTTAGTAAGCGTGAGCGCTCTCGGGCGGGCACGAGACTTACATTTATAACCTGTTTCAGTGGCCATGCAGCAGAGCGGGCAGATAATGGGCACAAACCTGTAGACACATTTCTTATACTCAGCACCCGAGCGGCTTTTCTACGCTTTATGAGAGTGTGCTCTGTGAGTGACACGGGACGTGTAGTGCTTGTGTGTAGGGGTGAACACTGGGGCGTGGGCACTTTCTCTACACTTAAAACACCAACGGCGTGAGCCGGATAACCAGACATTATGCTCTTTTTGAGATCTCCCTGGGTCGCCGTGAAAACCGCGTTTGTGTGCAGGCGAGAGGGTAAACGAACCGGCTCGTTGGCTGCTAAATGAACCACTGCAGTAGCCTGTTTGAAGGGGACTGACAGGGAAATTAGCTTTGACGGCGGTCCGGCCGCAGTGGGACACGTGCGTCTTTTCTCTCTCTTTGTTAGGAGGGCTTTGCGTGCTCAGACTTCACCGAGATCTTCTGCCGAGGCCCTCTGGGGGGCGGCAGCCTGTGACGACTGTCCGAGCGCGACCTAGGGCGGCCGCCCTGACGTCGCTGCGAAGGCTGAGGCTGTGCTGGGCGCTGAGTGCTGGCTCGCACAGGAGGCTGGGCTCGTTCGCGAGAGCGGCCTGTGGCGGAGCCTGAGCGTCGTGGCAGGAAGAGGTTCATGGCCTGTGTGGTCTTCTGTTCTTCAGAGAAACGGTCGACGATCCCGTTGACTGCTGGGCCGAAGAGACCAGTGGGGGAGAGCGGCGCGTTTAGGAAAGCAGCACGCTCAGTATCCCTCATATCAGCGAGCGTTAACCAGAGGTGCCTCTCTGTGACGGTCAACATGGCTCGTCCGATGGCTTGAGGTGCGGTTTTGGTGGCGCGGAGAGAGAGGTCCATCGCACTTCGCAGGTCTGTAACCGCAGCTGGATCCCGGCCCTTCTCGTCCCATTCACGGAGGAGGTCAATATCTCGAGAAGATGAATCTTTCTCGTAACTACGCAATACGAGAGAACCTCTCGTAAGAGAACTGTCACATCCATAACATAGTTTTTTTCCCTCATAAATGTGATAATATTTTATGTTCTGTGGAGTCCGACCCTTCTTCATCCGGTTAGTATTACTTTTGTTTTGCGCAGTGTAATTCATAGAATTACTAAAAATATATTTTGCCACCTAAAAGTTAAAGATTTGTTGTGTCATGTCACGTGTATTTCGCTCATATTCAATATAAAACGCATGTGTAGACTGATATTTTCTAATGTCTCAACTAGAGTGCTAGCATTCTATGTAAACAAACACTTCAAACGGAAATAGAAAACCGTTTAATCAGTTGAACCCGCTATGAATCATGGGAAATAGACCGGGCGAAGAATAAGGTGGATAGGTCTGAGAGACGCCGCATAAAGTCGAACACGCCTGTATTTAACCCCTCATGTTTGTCATACATTGTGTGCAAGTATGTAAGCTGTTCCATGTCATTGTTTATTGTTTCAAGACAGGCTTATGTTTTGTGTCATGTCAAGATTTAGTTTGTGTTTTATGTTTTGGATATCACCATTGTCAGTAAAATTGCACTTGAGTCCTTTACACCATCGTCTTCGTCTGCTCCATGGCTAATGTTACATACAGTATATGCTAAGTGTTTCTAGAAACAAGAATATTGTCTGTTCACACTAATTATTATAACTATAAAGTTAATCTTTTTCTATAATATATAAGATAGAATCGCTATAAAGTGCAACAGAGCTAGGCTACATCTTGTATTGGAATATCGTCACTTCAAAGAGCCATCAGCTGTGCTCAAAGGATCTGCCCTTATGCTGTTAAAGTTTGCTTATTTAAGAAATTCATATTAAATATTAAAAAAGCAAGATGCCCTGTTGAAAAAGTTGAGATGAATTGTTTATTTAAACAGCAAAGACAAAACATGAATGAAAATGATTGTGACAGATTTGAAGGGGGAGGAGTGTGTCAGGATTTTCTACATGAAAGACTTCCGCATCGAATACACCTGTGCATCCTCACAAATAGCTCCTCGCCTCCTCGCGGGGCAGTCAGAGAAATGTGATGTCCTTCAAGATGGCTTTTTTTGATCGGTTTACAGGTCACAGGATCGAGGACGGAGTAATGAGAAAACGAGAAAGCATCAATTTGAGTATTGAGAAGCACCCTGTGTACTTAACATCTTTAATCCCATGAAGCATTGCCAATGACCTAATCAAATTAAAAACCATGGAGAAATATAAAACTACTGGTTCACAGATGTTGATTACACACACACACACACACGCACACGCACACACACACGCACACGCACACGCACACACGCACACACACACACACACACACTACCCATCACAGAAAACTTTATGCTATTTTAAATTTTCCAAAAAGCATGTTTCCTCATGGGGACCAAAGAATTGTCCCCACAAGGTCAAAATGTACTGGTATTACTATACTTTTGGTCACAATAACGTAATACACACACACACATACACACACGTTTTATGTAGTTTGAGAGAGAGAGACTGACTATATTATATAATTTGCAGTGCTTCATGGGAGAGGGCGGGTGTTAAAGGGTTCTTTTGGCATGATTTCATTGGTGCAATACTGCAGGTGCAAGTTTATTATTAACCTTATTATTAACAAAAAGGTTCACCTTCTACATTTTCTGCTCGGTTCCTTTTTAGACTTCTATGTCTCAATCAACAATACAGTTTTTTCCAATTGCTAACACACTAAAATGACATGCACAGCACAATTATTTAAACTGACACACAGAGAGCAAAAGCTCTTATCAAGTTTCCAAAAGTCTAAACACATTTTCTGCTTTACACACATTTTGCAATTCAAAATGGCACTTTTTAAATGCACTGAACACGGTTCTCTGCATAAGACACAACAATCTGACATAAAGTCACTTGTTTGTCATTTCAAAAAATCCCCATTTAAAATGACACTACATGAGCTAATTGGTCAATACATGTGTCACCTGGCCAAAAACCTCAATGGTTAATTGTTAACACTTCAATCAGGATGTTAGCACTATGAAAAGACCACAGGTGAGCACCTTTTTTTTTTTTTTTTACAACAATGGAATTATTGTTATAATACATTTTTTGCGTCTTTTTTTCTATATATTTTTTCTATATATTATTTTTCAGTTTACTGTATTTTTGTGAGCATAATTGTGTAATGGCAGTTGATTCAATGTATTTAGGGGTGTGGTCCTGGTCAAGACAATCTCCTGAACTCCAAAGTGAATGTCAGAATGGGAAAGAAAGGTGATTTTAGCCATTTTGAGCGTGGCATGGTTGTTGGTGCCAGACGGGCTGGTCTGAGTATTTCACTATCTGCTCAGTTACTGGGATTTTCACGCACAACCATTTCTAGGGTTTACAAAGAATGGTGTGAAAAGGGAAAAACATCCAGTATGTAGCAGTCCTGTGGGAGAAAATGCCTTGTTGATGCTAGAGGTCAGAGGAGAATGGGCCGACTGATTCGAGCTGATAGAAGAGCAACTTTGACTGAAATAACCACTCGTTACAACCGAGGTATGCAGCAAAGCATTTGTGAAGCCACAACACGCACAACCTTGAGGCGGATGGGCTACAACAGCAGAAGACCCCACCGGGTACCACTCATCTCCACTACAAATAGGAAAAAGAGGCTACAATTTGCAAGAGCTCACCAAAATTGGACAGTTGAAGACTGGAAAAATGTTGCCTGGTCTGATGAGTCTCGATTTCTGTTGAGACATTCAGATGGTAGAGTCAGAATTTGCCGTAAACAGAATGAGAACTTGGATCAATCATGCCTTGTTACCACTGTGCAGGCTGGTGGTGGTGGTGTAATGGTGTGGGTGATGTTTTCTTGGCACACTTTAGGCCCCTTAGTGCCAATTGGGCATCGTTTAAATGCCACGGCCTACCTGAGCATTGTTTCTGACCATGTCCATCCCTTTATGGCCACCATGTACCCATCCTCTGATGGCTACTTCCAGCAGGATAATGCACCATGTCACAAAGCTCGAATCATTTCAAATTGGTTTCTTGAACATGACAATGAGTTCACTGTACTAAAATGGCCCCCTAGTCACCAGATCTCAACCCAATAGAGCATCTTTGGGATGTGGTGGAACGGGAGCTTCGTGCCCTGGATGTGCATCTCACAAATCTCCATCAACTGCAAGATGCTATCCTATCAATATGGGCCAACATTTCTAAAGAATGCTTTCAGCACCTTGTTGAATCAATGCCACGTAGAATTAAGGCAGTTCTGAAGGCGAAAGGGGGTCAAACACAGTATTAGTATGGTGTTCCTAATAATTCTTTAGGTGAGTGTATATCTACTGTGCATATGTTGCACTGACTTGTATTAAAAAAAAAATATGATAAAAAATTATTTCAACAGCATGTGTGTGTATCTGCAAATATTGCTGTGCATGTGACCAATCTAAAGAATATTCTATAATTTGAACTATTTTAGTATTATGGCAAAGCATACTAAAGATGAGAGTGCTTTTCATTATGCCCAACAGTGTGTAGTTGTTTAGACAAAAATCTGGTAATATGAATTAAGCGTGTGCCATTTCATGCAAAAGTTTGATTTTGATAATGCTATGTGTATTTTCGGTTGCAGTGCTTCATTTTGCAGGATATATGAGGTATTTTGCAGTTTGGGTGTGTGGTTTTGTGAATTGTGTTAAGGATTTTGATAAAACCAGACTAGTTTGCAAAATTGTGTGTTAGCAATTGGAAAAAACTGTAGTATGGTGTTCCTAATAATCCTTTAGGTGAGTGTATATCTGCTGTGCATATGTTGCACTGACTTGTATAAAAAAAAATATTATAAAAATTAATTTCAACAGCATGTGTGTGTATCTGCAAATATTGCTGTGCATGTGACCAATCTAAAGAATATTCTATAATTTGAACTATTTTAGTATTTTGGCAAAGCATACTAAAGATGAGAGTGCTTTTCATTATGCCCAACAGTGTGTAGTTGTTTAGACAAAAATCTGGTAATATGAATGAAGTGTGTGCCATTTCATGCAAAAGTTTGATTTTGATAATGCTGTGTGTAGTTTCGGTTGCAGTGCTTCATTTTGCAGGATATATGAGGTATTTTGCAGTTTGGGTGTGTGGTTTTGTGAATTGTGTTAAGTATTTTGATAAAACCAGACTAGTTTGCAAAATTGTGTGTTAGCAATTGGAAAAAACTGTAAAAGAATTCCTGTGTATTTCCATGTGATTGTCAAAAAAAAAAAAAGCTTTTTTAACCATTAAAGTCACCATAAAATCAAAATGGATAATTCTTTTTTTCATGGAGTATTGCAGAATGTATTATAAATGATTTATTTGTGTATGTAAATCATTTTTCTTCCCTAGTAATCTTAAATTAAAATGACTCCCCCTCCCTCTCGCAGTGACATCTCTTCTCTGAGGACATGTTTACTGGCGGGCCCTTATTTTTTTCTTGTTCGAGAAGCCGCTACACTCGGATAAACACCACAATAGGGAAGAAAGGACGTTTCATACGTTGTATTAAGTTGTATTTTACAATGGTTCTAAATACTTAAGTTGTTACAATGGTCAACATTTGGAACTTGATGTAAAAGGAAATAAAATGGCAATGTTAGCTGTTCAAGTATTCAATCGTCAAACAAATAAGTCTCCTGAAAAAAATAATGTCTGCAGTGCTATCAAGAAGTCTTCAAGTTGTGTTCAGTTGCACTTCTTTATGTAGTAAGTTTGAAATTCATAATTAAAATTTCTAGACACGGTTGGTCATGTGATTTCAACTCTGTGCCCCAATTTGTGCAGAATGAAACAAAGTTTTCTAGGCCACTGAGTGACTGAAGTCTTTCAAAAGTTCTCTTCATTTCTCTATGTGTAATACCTTTTTAATGAGGAAAACAATGGCTGACCTTTAAACCAAACCCATAATGCCAAGCTTTCCTCTCCGCTTGAGTGGCACATCTGTGAATTCAGTGGAAGGTCCAGGTCTTTTCCTGCACAGGTACAGCTTGATGTGGGTGAAGCTCATTCAAAGCCTCTCAAATCCGGGGGATTCACAACAATCAGACGCCATTCTCCAGGTGCAAGCAGTGGGAATGATAACAGAGATCGGTTTCTTCTGATTCAAACGTAAGCCCCCTCTTCTGTTTCTCCTTGATGACCTTGTCTTGAGAGCAATGGGTTCATTGATCTGCCTATCAGCCTGACCGCTGATCAATAATCAATCAGCCTTGCCCTGTCAGTCTCTTACGACGTGGCACTCAGTGGACTTACCATCAATAAAGTGAAGGACTAGATTGTTGATTCTAAACAACATCTCTATCAAAGACGTTAATCTGTGATTAAAAGGTCTACGGGACTTTATTAAAAAAAAAAAAAAAACTCATGAACGTGACTTTCTTTCGCCCGCGGAATTAAAAAGAAGAAGTTTTGATGCTCGAACTATCCATTTGACTTGTGCGTGATACCTCAGTCTTCTGAACATGTTAAATCAGAAATGCTGAATGAGCGTATTGATTTAAAGATGAAGAGGGGACTGAAAGAATTGCTTTAGCAGAGGTGAGTAAAGATAGGAAAGCAAGGATTAGGTAGAGAAGTGAAACTGAAGGATAAGAGGGATCTAATGAGACTCGAGGTGTCTTCTGTCTCAGGGGTCTGGGAGACTATCAGTAATTACCATCTATTGTATTGCACTCAGTGTAGAACTGCAGACAGAGGAGCGCGCGTGCTTGCTTTTTATGATAATTTGACACTAGACCAGATACAATTTTATTTTTTTACATTTTAAAGAGCTCTTGTAACAATGTTCGATTGTTAAATAAAATATTATGTCGATATTTAGATATGTTTACACTGCCGGTCAAAAGCTTTGGGTCAGAAATTGTTTTAACATGAATACTTTTATTAAGCAAGGACACATACAACTGATCAAAACTGGCAGGAAAACATTGACAATGTTAGAAATGATTATATTTCAAATAAATGCTGTTGGTTTGAACTTTTTATACATCAAAGCATCCTGAAAAAAAGTATCATGTTTTCCAGAAAAAAGTAAAACTTTTTTTCTACATTGATAATAATAAGAAATGTATCTTGAGCAACAAATAAGCATGATCTGAAGGATCATGTGACACTGAAGACTGGAGTAATGATGCTGAAAATTCATCTTTGATCACAGGAATAATATTAAAATACAAAACAGTAATACTTCACTATACTATAGTGTTTTTAGTGTATTCAAATTGTATCAAATCAATGCAGCCTTGATGAGCATTAGAGACTTCTTGAAACAAACTTTACAACCTCAAACTACAAATTATAAAAAAAGAAAATCACTCAAAAATTACACTCTTATTTTGTACTGACTCTTGCATTATTTTCTTATAAGGCAGAAGGTCCACCCTGATATTAAACAGTGAAAGCGGGTTGATATTTATACAGCCAACCTCCATAAATGGCCATCAATCTTTTTCCATACGACACGTGTTCAATATTCTAAGTATTACAGTAGCTTAGTTTTAAGTGAAGACCAGAGTGAAATTTTAGGTGTTATTTGCTGAAAATATTCCCTTTTTTTCTGCAGGTCTCATTATATGGTAAAAAGATGCTTGGACTCATTTTATGTTCCATGTAAGTAAAAAAAAAAAAAAAAAAAAAAAGAAAGAAAAGTGGGGTGAGTAAATGATTTTCATACATTTTCTTTTTTTTAAATAAACATTCCTCAAAAGACTAAAAGTATACATGTAGCCTTACAATGTTTCAGGTACATCCTGAGCATAATAGAAATAATACATTAACAGTGATTAATTTTATTGACTGGGTGTAGGTTTTGTCATAATGTGTGATTGCTCCATCTTCTGTCCAAGCATTAGCCATGAGTGCCTCTACCTAGCCACTCCTGGCTGGCCTTTATATCAGTTTGGCCTTAAAAACAGGCACTGAAATGGACGACCGTGAAACTTGCGCATTATCCCAATGGCCCTTTCCCATGGCCCTCTCAATCAATCACAATGAAAAGCCCCCCCAATCGTGTTCCACTGGCCCCCACCACTGTCGCCAGTAAACAGTTTTCTTTTACTAAGTAAATAGAAAGAGAGGGGGGAATGGAGAGAGACCTGTGGGGAAACAAAAGAAACAGGCCAATTATCCCAGGCATGAACACTGGCTCTGTCACCACTGCTTCCCCTTTAAAGGTACTTAGTGAGAATACAGCCGTTCTTCCTCCTGGAGTGGCTGTGCCTTTGATTTCCCACTGCCTCTCACAGAACACCTTGAGGTTTTGTTGTCTTTGCTTTTCTCTGAGGTCAAGTGTGACAGTTGCAATACAGAAACAAAGAAATTATGGGAAAACAAGGACAAATATTGCCAGACTATTGGGAACATCCTAAAGTCAAGGCTTATGCAGGCTATCATAGAATAAGAACACTTGTTATGCCTGTTCACAACAAGAGCAAAACATATAAAGATAACTGTACTGATAACTATTAGCATCCACATCAACGGATGATACTCAAGCGCACGCTGCAGTTATGTCGTCTACCACTTTAAATGCTCGAGTTCCTTATTCTGATTGGCTGTCATTGTTTTGATCATTCGTCAGCTGGAAAAAAAAAATCATTCTAAAAGAGGTTCTATTCTCATAGAGTTAGAACAACTAATACAACTATATTATCAAGTTAGCAAGGTCAAAGAAAAGCAGAAAACCGGATTTTCATAGATAGAAAGGCTGGCTTTGCTCACCTCCAAAATATTGAATTGGCTTGAAATTTATTTTGTTTGTAACATTTTACAATTAGGTTTCATTAGTTAAGATTAGTTAACTGTCAGCCACAGTAACAGCTCATATTAGCCAGCTAAACTTTTACTTCCCTGTTAGAAAAAATATATAGTTGCATAGTTTCATGTGATTCTTCTCCCTCGCTGTATTATGGGTTTGCTATGTGGGGATAAATGTGCTGGTTACGTTCGTGAGACAATCAGCTGATTACTATTATTCTATTATGTATTAAGACCCTTGATCCTCACCTGACTATGGCTTTGTCAACTTTATCCATGATGTGGTTTATAATGGACTGTGGTACAGAAACTTGGTTTACTCTGGCTATTCTCTGCTGTCTCAGACAACGATGTTTGTCCCGTTTTAGCCACCGTAGCTTCTTCGGAAGGGAGGGGTGAGCAGTGGGCGGAGCCCTTAGTGCAAACTCGCAACCGAACCGCTAGATGTCGCTAAAAATCACACACTGCACCTTTAACTAATTAACTAAAGCATCTTAGTTCATGTTTATTTGAACATTTACTAATACATTATTAAAATCAAAAGTTGTATTTGTTAACATTAGTTGTGAACTGCACTGTGAACTAACATGAACAAACAGCTGGATTTTTATTAACTAACAATAACAAAGATGAATAAATTACAGTTTTAATTTAATACAGTTTAAATGTAATTTATATTACAGATAGGGGTGGGGTTCAATAAGTGGTACCATTTCAAGCATAAGTGTATAAGTTATTATTAGTATTAGTATTATTATTGTGTATCTTTTCTGCTGTCACACTATTTGCTTGAAATAAATAAATAAAATAAATAAAATACTGTAACAAATGTATTGTTTTAATGTATTTATTTTGTTCTATTTTATTTTATCCAGGAAGAGAAGGCTGTAGATTTGTTCTAGCTCTTAAGGCTTTCAGGACTTAATTATGCACACTTAACATGATGGGAATCAAAATGAGGAAGGACCTGAAGCAAGTCGGATTTGTATTTAAATGGAAGATTTGTATTCAACCACACGGCATTGCTTCAAACAGACTGGCGGCAGTATACCCATAGTCCGATCGTAGCTTTGGCGCACACAAGTATAACACTGGAGTCCACGAACAACCAGTTTCATGTCAATATTTGGGAAGCATTAAGATAGAAATCATGCAAAAATACATAAATATTTCCTTCACTTGCACAAGAGAAAAGCTTTGAAAAAAAAGTGAGCGAGAAAGAGAATAGAAACTAGAAAGAAAAGAAAGAACAGAGCGCCTCAGGCACATCAGCAGGGAATCCTAATAAGAAATATTGATTTCCCTGTTTTCTTTAAATGGGCCTGAAGCCCCGGCTGTGCAAAACACAGAGTAACCGTTTTAAAGGTTTGTGTAACGATCGGGATGCTACACATGCTGTGTGTCTGAGGGATTAGACTCCTAAAAGTGGGAAATTGAGGAGGGGGATTTCTATCATATCAAAGAGAGAGAGAGAGAGAGAGACAGAGAGAGGCTGGAGATGCAATAGGATGAGTCTAAATTAAACAGAACATTCTCATTATGGAAGCCCAGTGCAAAACTGTGTCCTGGAAAGCTGCATTTTGAGCCGGATTACCGAATGCCGAAGTGGAAGGGATGAATACAATGCAGGAGACAAAAGGGGAAAAGAGGTAGGAAGCACCCTGCTCTTTGTTACAACATGATTTAGTCTCATGAGCTTGCTCAGCTATTCGGCAGGACAGTCCGAGCTCTGTTCTGATCTCTTCCTTTGGGATCGTATGGGCATCTGAAAATTGTCTATTGTTCGATGAATGAGAGAACAATGCCCACCCCTCCTACTGGTAACCATGGCATGAAAGTCATGCGCTCGCTGCAGTGGGTGATGCCACTGCATTACTGCCCCGTCCCCCTCAGAGATATAAGACTGTGTTGACCCTGCTGAGCGGACACTTGCTCAGATTGTACCAAAGAATGTGGTAGGCGACTTTTGACTGTCGGCATGAAGTCCGCCCGCTCACTGTGCCAAAAACCACCCACTCAGACAGCAAAGTTCTGACTGAAATATAAAACAAACAAACAAACAAACACAGCGGGGGTTTTCTTGAAATATTTGATGCCACAATAAATGACTGGAGTGAAATTAATGCATATATTTGCGGTTCAGAAGCTGTACAAATAAACAAAAGGTAGAAAAATAGGGGAGATATGTAATGTTTAGACTTTTTTGTCCACCCAAAAAGTAAGTAATGGCGCTTTTCCACTGCATGGTACGGTTCGGTTCGGCTCGGTACGGTTCGGCTCGCTTTGCTTTTCCTACTACTTTTCCACTGCATGGTACGGTACGACTCGACTCGGTACGGCACGGTTCGGTTCGCTTTAGCTCGGTTGCTTTTCCACTACAGTTAGTGCCGCTTCAAAGTGGGTGGGACTGATCGTTATAGGTGCGCAACTCCTCGGCAACCAACGAGAGGAACGTCTGCACCTCGTCCACTGACCACGCTTCAGCCATTTATTTTTTTTAAGTTTTCATCTTATTTTTTCAAGTAAGTACTTTAAAAACAGGTGCTACAGCGTTGGCTGTTGTTTACTGACTATTTAAATATAGAGGGTTTAGTGTCTCGTGTCGCAAATACAATGACGCTGGTAGTGACGATTCTGTCTGTCTGACCAATCAGTGATCAACAGTGTTTACACGTCACATTTTAGTACCGGTACGGTACGCTTGGAACCTCAACAGACCAGGTACCATTTAAAGTGAGCCGAAGCGAGCCGTACCGTACCGTACCGTACCATGCAGTGGAAATGAGCCATAAGTGAGCCGAGCCGAACCGAGTTGTACCGTACCATGCAGTGGAAAAGCGCCATATGTACCATTAGTGGAAGTCTGAGATATTGACAATAACGTTTATGTGAATAGCATAGCTCAGATAATTTATGGGATATATTTCAGTTTGAAATGTGACTTTTAATTGGAAGACTGGCAAATCTAAGCACAGTTTGAAGAATCTCTTGGTTTTTATCTCAGAAGAAAAGTCTGGAAAGTAGGAGACATCTCCATTGGCTCTCCAGTCAATCTCTAGCTATATTTGTAAGAGAAACAAATGAGATCGTCGGACAGAGAAAAAACACTTTATTGTTCAGATGCTGCTGTTTCATTCTTATTAGAGTTTTCAGTTATAATAGGAGTAAACTATTACTTTGTCTCAGATTGTTTCTCTGAACATTACTTTGAAGAAACAAAATTGATATAAACTGTTGATATAAAGTACAGTGCCAGTAGATATACAATAGATGTGTTTAGAAAATGTTGTCATGGGAGAATTTGATCAAAAAGATATTTTGAAAAAAGCTTGTGATGTTGAGAAACACAAGATTACTGTATATTTATTTTCCAGGAGGAATATCAGAGAAGTATGACACATAAGGTTCAGATCATTGAATCTGATGAAAAGTAGTTTAGTTAAAACTTTGGTATCTTGGCATACATTGATGAGGTCTATTCTAGAAGACACACATGAGATCACTGGCCTCTTTTTCTCAAGAGAAAGTCTCCAGTTGCTCTCAATTGAATCGTATTGCTGTGTCGCAGAAATATTGTGATTATGCTTATGGAAATACTCCCACGACAAGGAGGAGCAAATGTTCACAATGTGAGGTTGGCCATGTAAAATGGGAAAAAGACTCATCCAACACATGCCAGGCATTTCAAAGAGGCCAGAAAAAGTGAAAGGCCTTTCTTTGTTTTGTTTGCAAGACGCACACCCAAATCTGCATTTATGTCTTTCTGTTTCACACACACTCTGAATCTCGCCACTGGGTTTGGTACACTCAGACCATTGTGTGAAGGTTGTGAGAAAGGCTGGTCTGTTTAAGCCGAGGCCGGGGGGAGGATAAGTGAATGACTGTGTGTGGATGTGAGGATGGATGTCACTGCCCATCGGTTCCACTGGTGAGCTGGTACTGGGACGCGCACCAAACAAGCAGTGCATTCTAATGCTACCGTGCTCCTGCCCCGCTCCGACAGGGACGTTCATGGAAGCCCGCCTGATGAGAATCTGTTTCTTTATCTCGGCCATTAACGGTAGCCGACAGTTCTTGCTCTGAATGTGTGTGTGTGTGTGTGGATGTGCTTCCTCTATCTTTCCTGACATCCAGCAACTGTGTCTCTATCTCTGTCAAGATCCTCCCTCCTTTTTAGCAGCTGCAGGACTCACTCTCTTCCCTGAGGAACATTGTATTGTGATTTCTTACTTGGGAAGATGTAAAGCGTTAGATGACCCAAAAATGAAAATTACTGTTGTCATTTATTTACCTTTATGTCACTACTAAGATGTGTGATTTTATTTCTTCAGTCAAAAACACAAACAGCTCTTTTACACACAATGAAGGTGGTGTAAAAATAACAACAACAAACAAGCACCATAAAAAAAAATGATAGTAGTAGTCTATATGGCTCTTACACTATATTGCATATACACTCTTACACTATATATGGAATTTGAGTTATTATTAAAAGGAAGTTTAATTTGCACTATTTGAATATGTGTTTATTTGGATTCAAAGAGCATTATGATTGGTTATGAGACACGTGAAAGGAAATGATGTTTTGCACCAGTGAAATCATACCTGGCATGTTTGAATATACGGACACATCAGTAATATTTTAGAGGTGTGATGAATGGGGAAATTACCAGTGAATAATGCCTTATATTTGTCATCAAATAGAAATATCTGTTTTAGGATCTTATTATTAAAGACTCCTATTAAAAACCTTGTTGTTTTTAATCAATAATATACAGACAGATATAATGGATCATTTAGTCCACTTAAATCCCAGCCCCTTTCTTACAGTCGACTGCAAGCTCGCATTCAGATCCAATCACCACCGATAGATAAACCAGTCTCATCGTTTCATTCAGATGTACATCGCAATTCGGAAGAAAAAACTTCTGAAAAAACTTCATATGATAGCTCTCACACAGAGCTATCATATGACTAGAAGAAAAGAATGTTTGACTATTAGACTGTTTGTTTCCTCTGATGTTGACAGACCCTGGTCACCATTTACTTTTTTTTTTTTTTTTAGAAAAGAGCAGGATCAGTGTTCTGCTATTTCTCCAATCTCATATTCCATGGAAGAACGACCACATGGCGTATAACATTTTTAATTTTGGGCCATATTTACTGTTTTGGGTAATATTTTTAAGAAAAAAACTTTTTCTTCATTGTTTATTTTTAGATCCATCAACTTTATATGTTTCTTCAAAGATTGAAACAGTTGTTGACATACAGTGACAAGAAAGTTTTAGGCTACAAGGAATAACGACAGGACAGCATAGCTCAGGTCATTTGGTTTGAAAGAAAAAGTATGCAAGAGAAAGATCTTTTTGAGATCTTTTGACTTTATTGCAGACATTGGGATCTTTACGGACCTCAGGGCAGTTTGAGAAATTGTTGAGATCTCTTCTGTCTCGAGAAGAGACGCATCTGAGACGCAGTTGACATTCACAATAGTCTCCATTGGTTCTCCATATCACTGCTGTCAAAGTGTGTGAGTGTGTGAGCGAGCGAGTCACTGCTGTCTAAGTGTGTGAGTGTGTGAGTACGTGTGAGTGAGAGTGTGTGTGTGTGAGCGAGCAAATCACTACTGTCTAAGAGAAACAACTGAGACTTCAAGAGAATGTACAACCCAGGCTCATTTCTGCTAAATTATATTATGCTTACCTTTATTATGTTGCATGTTGGTGGGTGTTTGGTGTTCAGTGAGTTATAGTTAACTAAAACCATAAAAGACTTTTTCATTATTTGAAATAAAATAAAATATACAAAACCTAAATTTATTTGAATACAATTTATTTTATGAATGATTTTGCCATTATTTTATTTATTAAAATAAAATTAAAAATAAATACAATATATTCTTTTTTTAAACTAGTAAAAATTTATACTTATACAACACATTTACTAAATCTTTAACTACATTTAAAACAAAACAAAAAATGTAAAAACGAATACAAAATATGAATAAAAGCAATAATAGTTTTTCAATGATCCTAAAATAGCACTGGTGAGTGGCACTAAAAGCGTGTTCAGTTTCCCAGAAACATGAACGTGAATGTGGAAAGTTTTATTAGGTTGGTTGTTATATAGCAGTGTTCAGTAATGAAATGGCCCGTGAGTTCGAATTGTGTGTATAGTTACGTTTGGAGTTGTGCAAAAAATGTAGGTAGAGGCATATTTTCCCAATAGGCTTATGTTGGGAGTGTATATAAATATAAAGAGATATAATTTATCATTTTTCTTTACTACAGTCGTGGCAGATTTGGTGGATGTGTGTGGAAGCTGTTGAGGTCAGCAGCATTATGAATGAATCATTTCATAATCAAATTTTCTTCAGGTGTCTTTATCTACATGTTCATTCTCTCAGAGATGTTTAAGTACCATATTGCCCTGAGATACATTTCAAAGATCTGCATTTTTGCATTGGCTCCCATTAAATGGCAAATAATACGCATTTCCAATTATGCTTCTTTTTTATCTTGGACAATAAGTATTTTTATGTCCTCCCCAGACTCTGCGCCGCTTTGATGAGACAAAAACAAATTAACATGAGCGTCTGAGTTCATCTTCGCACCTGCACACCTGTGCCCCCCATCCCAACCCCCCCACACACACCAACACATCCTCATCCCAAGGCGTCATATTCTGACACTTTGACAAAGCGTCTAAATCCAACGCCCATGGAACCCTTTAGCGTCAATATAACACGCAGAGAGATGGGTAGGTTTAGGTATGGTGTAGGGTTAGGGTTAGACCGCTAGGAGGCGCCTCCTGACCCATATATATCGGCGTCTCATATTGACGCTAAAGGGTGCCATGCGCGTTCGATATAGACGCTTTGGCAAAAGCGTCATTATATTACGCCTTGGGATGAGAACGGGCTGCACACACACACATCCCTTCAACGGTATCCACGGTGACAGAGAGAGAGGGAGAGAGAGCGGAAAATGATGCTCTTCGGGCGAGTGTTTCGGCACGCTCCCTCACACACCCTCTTTCACATCTCCTAATGGCCTGGAAAGGTGTTAATGTGTTTTTTCAGTTAATTAACTACTTCAATTAGAACTGGGGAGCTGTGGTGGAACAAGGGAGATGGAAAGCAAGGGGAAAGAGATGAGTGCACACATAAAGAGAGAGAGAGGCCGGGTAATGCTAATGCCCTCGGAGGCAGACATGGAGCGTGTGGATAGTATGTTCCCATGGCAGGCGCTCTGATTAGGACGAGAGCGAAATGAGATTTCCCCTCATTAATTTGGAGCCTCGCTTAATGACCTGTAACTTTTCTAATGTTCGACTTGACTGTTATTGTCTAGACATTGTTGCAGGTATTTAGGCATAAGCTTAATAAATGAGTATTATGATTAATACTGAAAATGCCATTCCAAGCATAGTCTCATTTGCATCGACTGTTCTTATGCGAGTCTTTGAATGATTTGAAAGATCAGACCTGCAAAGTATCAAAGCATTTTCTTGACATTCATATACTGTATTGTTATTTAACAGATAGCTCTGCCTCTAAAACATGATTTACCATGGGTAAAGGGTGTTCTTAGGCACAGTGCAAAGCAACATTTATTATTATTATTAACTGTTTATTAATAAAAGATCATGCATTACTGGGATTTTACCACGGAGACTGTCACGATCCCTGTGCTGTGTCTTGAGTTTTGTAAGGACTTTTATGTTGTGGTAAGCGTATTCTTAGTTCCTATGGTTTCTTTGTTCACTTCCTGTGTTGTGTTCCTGTTTTGCCTTGTAGCTTGTTTGTCGCTATAGTTACCCTCATTAGTACCAACACCTGTCCCTTCAGCCCCTTGTTAACCTGTCCATGTAAACCTCTGTGCTTCAGTATGTGTGTGTGTGTGTGTGTGTGTGTGTGTTCCTGTCGTTGCTCTCCTCCTGCTCTCTGTGGATTAGGCTTAGTCTTGTTCTTGGTTTATCTGTATTTTGATTTTGTTAATAAACTTTTGTGCTTGCATTTGGATTCTCTCTCCGTGTCATGCCTGCTCACACGTAACAAATACACTGTAAAAAGAAAAAGCTGAGTTAGCAACATAACTAAAAAAACAATGCAACCAGCTTCAAATTATTTTTGAGATTTCTCAACTTCAGTAGTTTATGCCAACTAATTTCTATACTTTTATTTCTTGTTCACCCAAAGTGAAAAATTAAGGGCCAGATTTACCAAAAGCTTGCTCCAGCGCAAACGCAAAAAATCTTTTGCCGTTAAAAAAAGTTTCGTTCAGATTTACTAAAGACACGCAGTGAAAAATTAGCTCTGAAAAGGAGTGAACAGGGTTATTTTTGCGGCTGATCTTATTGCATATGCATTTGTAGGAGTTTCCCTTTCAGATGCATAATATTTTTTTTGTTTACTGGTATTTGCGCCATTATTTCCTGCCCAAAAAAAGCATGTTTTAAACCAGACATTACTCTTGGTAGATTGTGTTGGTCATTATGGAAATGAACCAGATGTGTCTGTGTTCTTTAAAGTGTGTGTCGTCAGTAGATCATGCGCTGAACTTTACACTCACATCTGCGCTTTTTTGGAATTGCGCTCTCAAACTAATTTGCCCTGTTTAGTAAATCTGGCCCTATGTTTAATCAAACTTTCTCGGCAAAAACATTAATTAAAGTGAAATAATTGTGTATTGATCTGTTGTGTAAAAGCGATGTCAGAACCACAATCATGCTACAACCATAGACTGTAAAAAAAGATGGATGATGTGTCTCCACTTCGTTCCACCGTAGAAAAATGAAGCCAAAATGTCCCAGAAATGGCCGTTGACATCTTGAGCTGATAACGGGATTTGAAGGCCGAGTCTGTTCACCACTGATCGTCTCATTCGTAGGCACAGCTGTCAATCATGATGTTACACCCCGTTTTTAAAACTTTATCAAATCAAACTTAGTAGAAAGATAGCACTTAAACATACAGTTCATCAGCGTGATAAGAATGAACTAAAATTACAGAAACCATCTGTGGCAAGTTTGGCTCACGTCCTATTCGATTACATGGAGAGAGTGGGGTTTATGACTTTAAAGGGTAACTAAACCCTAAACCAACTTTTTTCAGTTAATGATCTGTAAGAATGGGGCTTTATTAATGCTGTTCATTGATTCCAGTAACTATTTTGACATTTGTGTATGAAGTGTTTTAATTCTACAATATATGGTGTAAAACCATCTGAGTGCTGCCCTCTTCAGGGTGAACGGTGGCTACTGCAGTTGAATTTTCCTATTGGATGTTTGCGGTTGTTCGTGACGTAAGCGGTTGATGGTGACGTAAGCAGGTTCCAGCTCACCACGGCCTTGGTACGAGTTACCACGCTCTTGGCAGTATAAAAACATTTTGTTTCGTCAAAACCACTGTAGCGAGTCAGGAGTTGGAATCGCGAGTATTGAAAATGATCAGGTTAGAATATTTATTTCCTAAGTGCGATCTGCCCACTTTTCCAGCATTTTTCAAATATTGCCCGTGGGTGGAGTCAGGCTCTGACCAGGGCTGAGTTTCCCGAAACCTTCTTAACGCTACGTCGTTCTTAAGTTACACCTTAAGCTGTACCTTATCGTTAATACGCGTTTCCCGAAACGCTCTTAGTTAAGTATACCTTCTGTAAGTTATACGTTCGGAAGGTTGGTCTGGACCACTCTTAGCTTTACCTTATCACTGTTAAAGGTCTATATGAATATAATTCTGAAGTTTTAATACACCCAGACAGTGTTCAATTAGGCTAATTCAAGTGTTTTCATGCAAAGAGTAAAATTGTCATTACACTGATTGTTGTTAGAATTTTAATTATATTATTATATATAACAAAATTTTATACATTTATTTTAATTAAAGAGCGCTTTTAAAGGTCAGTGAAAGCATAGGCTACTGTCAGTTAAGTCCTATTCGGACGCTAATATTGTTTATCATGGGCTCGTACGGTATTTTAAACATTTACAGGGGTAAGTCGGTTATTTTATTGCCGTCCGAATCCATAATATCAGTGTTTTTTCTCACCCAACCCGCGTAAAAATCTCTGTCCAAATTAGTACCTACTGATTTTTGACAAACATGTCGTGTGGTAATTTAATTGCCGTCTGAATCTACATCTCTGAGTTTACAAGAAGAGATTCAAAATTCACGGTTTAAATCCTTTTTGATCACTGCCGAGCACCGTAGCTACGTGATTACTGAAATGCTTGAAAGTATTTACAAGAACAGTATTTCATCGCAGCTCACCTCAGCGAACAAAAATGGGAAAGAGAAGAAAGCACATACAAATTTTTAATGGTTATTATGGCAGCAATGATACAATTTTAAAATATGTAGGCAAGGCTAGGCTGTTATAGTTTGGATTATTTTTTATAATATCCCATGAGTCCTAGTAAATGCAATTTCAACTATTTCTGAAGTGCTTCTTTTATAAAGAACCGCGCTTTCTCACATAAACAGCCCCTGCACGAGAGAATAATTGATTCTCGAGTCATCGATATCAACAGATTCAGCACCATCGCCACGGACAGCACCCGGTAACGTCGCACGTAAGAAGGTATATCTTAAGCAGCTTTCTAAGGTATAGTTCGGGGAACACGCCTAGAAATGGTATACCTTCAGTTAAGTTATACCTTAAGAGTCTTCGTAGCGCGCTAAGAGACAACGTTATCGGGAAACTCAGCCCAGGGGTTTAGTTACCCTTTAACTGCAACCAGCCATCAGGGTGGCAATACATTTTTTTGGCTTGGGCTGCAACCGATTATGCACGGCATCTGAAATTGCATACGCTATAGTAGGTACTACATGTTGTTTTTCCCCCCCAAAAAAGTGTTCTGTATGTATGAACGTGTAGTATTAATGAAATTCAGATGCACTACATCAGCGATGTTGTCATTGTCATGTGACCTAGGTAACCTGTCGATTTGCTTTCCCGCCATTTACAAATCCTCTCTCGTGGCCTCATGGGATAGAACAGTGTCCATCGAATACACACTTCAGAATCTCGATGAGTAGAGAGTCATCCGGGTACTTTTTGTCTACTGTTTTTATGGTTGCTATGTATATGAAAATATGTATTATTTTGGACCAACAGGGTGATTGCGAGTTTGATACTGAGAATAAAAAGAGATATGAGAGACACGAAAGTAGCACACGTTCCTTGGAAATAAAGGTGAATTATCATAATTATACATAAACACAACAGAACCAACCCAAATCCAAAGAGTTATGTGATTTAGATAAACGTAGATAGTTTTACTGAATGCTTATTGAGGTCCTGTTAGTATCCTAGTCAACATCCTCCAAACCTCCCCCTCCCCTCCATCTATTCCCTTCTTCATTCCCTTTCTCCACCTACCTCATATATCTCTATGACAGCGCTTAATAACTGTCCTGAATGAGGTAACGTTTTTCCTGAGCTCATTCTATCTCAGAGACGCTGTCAGCGGTGGCACGCTTTAACTGTAATGTCCGCGGAGGCCCAGCAGCCACACATCACCCATTCATCCCCATTTACCCTGTCTCTCCGCGTCTTCTCGTTTTCTCATTCACGTCCGCATGGCAGCCCGAGAGGAAGAGTTTATGCATGTTTCCCCGTGCTCAAATTCCTCACAGATTGGTGTTGATCGATCGATGAGCCCTCAAACTGGCACGACCAACTCACTCTGACAGGCACTTGCGCCGGGATCAGAATTGCAGCCCTATTAATAGCCACTGACAGAAGCAGGACAGAGGTGCTGCTTTTTGAGTAGTCCTGTTTGTGTTTTTATGCAATTCTTTCCTTTTGAATGTGTGAGGGAAGCTTCACAGCTCTGTATTGACAGTTCAATGTAGAAATATACAGTGAAATATATATAATGCACAAAAATGGGTATTGTTAACAAAGGCCTGATGCTGACGACGAAGTGCTGAATCTGATGCTCAAACGAGAACTTAAAGGGATTGTTGAACCAGAAATGAAAATGTTGTCATCAGTTACTCACCCTCATGTTGTTTAAAAGCTGTACGAGTTGCTTTGTTCTGTTGAATACAAAATAAGATCATTTTGAAGAACGTTGATAACCAAACAGTTGCTGGTCTTCCACGGTCATTTTTTTTTTCATACTATGGAAGTCAATGGGCACTAACAACTATTTAGAACAACTTGAGAGTGAGTAAATGATGGCAGAATTTTTATTTTTGGATCAACTATCCCTTGAATTGATAGAGCTCAAACCGACATCATGATGAATTAAATGTTTACACTGCTTTTTGGTGGTTGCGCTCAATGGACGCAAAAAAAACCCAACAACCTTGCTTTTTGAATCCCTTTTGATACTTTATTTTTGCCAACCTGGTGTAATTTAATACGCAGGTATTATTAGTAGTACGTAACATTTACAGTTATAAAAGCATACCGTACTTTGTTGGATAGATACTGAAATGTACAAACGTATTGATGTCTAATGTTAATTACCGAACATAATTACAGCTATATAATTACAGCTATATAAATGTAAAATATTTACAAAACAGGATTTCAGGATGCAGGGCTACTGAGGATTGAGACAAAGACTGTTGAATAAAGGCTTGAATTTGAGTCTCACATAAAGCCATCATACAGGTTTTGAAGATTTGGATTACTTTTACGGTCATGTGGTCATGTGATCACAGCTTCTGTCCTACAGCAACAAAAAAAAAAAAAAAAAAATATATATATATATAATCACAGAAAGGTTATTAATTTTAAGGTTTTAGTTGTCTTGTTTTACATTATGTAATTATTTAAAACGAGTTTGCACCAACAGTACAGAATCAAATGTTATCATTTTAAATTAAGAGTCAATAACAATATAATCTCAATGATAGTAAAATATAATAGTATCAATGATAATTCCATGACTTCAGTATTCATAAATAAGATTAACTTTTAAGATAAAGTTATTCATTTACATTTTAGATGCAGTCAGTAGGTCAGAATTGTATGTTTTATTGTCTATTAAAATCTTAGTTTGGTGGAAGCACGCTTTATGTAAACTACATACTACTCATGAGATCTGCTGGTGTCACTGTTGGACAGTCTCCACAAAACGAAGTGAATTACAAAGCATTTGATGTCACATTTTGTATTTTTTTTTCTTGTTTTATTTTTGTACTCAATTATGTTATCATCCCAAATTTTTGGCGGAGACATTGCGTCCCAAGCCACCTCGAACAAAGCACCCGTGCCTTTGAGGCATGCTTGCTGAATGGTGTCAAGGCTGTAGAAATGGCTAGATTGTTTGGTGTATCAGATATGATGTTTTGATGCCGAGAGAGGGTTGGTAATGATGTGGAACTCTGCTCCAGTTTCTCTTAAAAGCTTGAATATTGTGCTCTTGCCATGGAACATATTTTTATAAATTAAAAGATATTACAAAAGTATTAAACCATACAGCACTGCAGTCACGCCCATAGGTCTTGATTGACATTCCTCAAGTAGCGTGTCATTTTCATTTGATTTGTCGAGTCCAATTTTTTGGATTGAGCATCGAGTTATCTTTTGCATTATGACACTGTTTTAATGAGGCCTCCTAGACAGATTTTTGACATTTGGTACGTAAAGCAACCAATCACAGTTAGTTTTGTTCCACGTCATGTTTAGGGGTGTGAGAATGTAAAATCGATGTCCCTGCAATAACAGACCTGTGTGTAAAACTCTTGGATGTATTTTAAAGTCCAATTTCACATACTTTACATACTTTTGAAAATCCAGCGTTTAGTTGATCCTGACCAGCACACATTGTCACAGTTGTAAACATGACTGCTTTCTTCTTCCATGAGGGGGTTTGGCATCACGATGGCTTTGTTTCCAGGCGGACCTTTAAGGAAACACGACACACACGTCTCCCGGAAATTCAACCAATCAACTGACGACTTAGAAAATCCCGAAGTGTCATGTGCCATATGCATCAGACATTGTGATGTTTGAGGCTGAGACTATAGGCCCTCCCTGCAGCTTATTCCAGCCCAAAATCAAGATCAACACAGAAAGGGACCAACCGCAGTTCAATTTGTTTTCAAGTGTCGTTTGAAGCCCAGATGCGACCCCTGTGAAGCCCAAGCCCACTGCTGGCATGCTTTCGTGACCCCTCGCATTTGTGTGTTAGTATAGTGGGAAGGCATTGTGTGACATTCTATGGCCTTCGTTTAATTGAGTTGAGTTGAACTGTGATATTTGTAATGTGCTGCACACACTGTGCTCTGGCAAGATAACAAGCGCTGTGGTCACTTAGAAGCCCTTTGGAACTACAAGAGGTTCTGAGAAAGTTAAAGAATTGTTGAAAGTTCGACAGGAGGATCACACATACGTGGTTATTGTTCTGGGTCACTGACTATTATGTTCAGTCATCAGCACCTAAATATACTCTTTGCATTTGCTAATGGGTACAAATATTTTCAAGGATACTAAAACCGTGGTGGTACTGATGATTACCGTATTCTTACTGAGGAATTTACATGGTGCTCCATACCTTACCGTGGTATAGAGCTTTTGAGGTTGTAATCCTAAAGCGTCAATGTGCCGAATTCTGGCAGTCAGGGCTGTGTCAATCTGAAGTGTGACATCTAGTTATACATAGATCAATACCTGTTCTTTTAGAAAGAGGGGAAAAACACTACACTATCTGGTCAGGTGATCTCAGAGGTTTGCTTTTTAGGTCTCTGTCCACTCTCTGTTCTGTATTTAGTGCACTGGGAACAAAGTAGGCTATTTCTAGTGCTGTCCTTTTTGTTCTGATTGTTTTTTTTGTTTGTTTTTTTTTGCTTGCTCGAAGTAGACACCATATTAATTTACCAGAAATGTTGTCTTTTCTTCTTAAGCTTATTTTCTGTTATTAAAAAAGATTTTGTTTGTAATTGTCTTTCAGCCCTAATGTGCATGAAAGGGAAACAAATCTTTCCAAACTCTTAAGTATTACAGAGGAATTAGAGTTGTAAGAATATGATTAACACCCCACCCCCTTTTATTTTTACATCAGTACAAAATTTGTACAAATAGTTTGAAATGATGTACGCTTTGTACTGATGTACTAATATTTATATTGTATGCATTTATATCAGTTTAAGTGCATATTTCATAATGGCACTGTAATTTCTTGCAGCCACAATGGAGTAAATGGTGACGTTTTAAAGTATATGTTTATAAATTCAAGCTAGTTGGATGCAGAAGGATATTTTATTTTATTTTATTATTTTATTCTTATATTGTAGTCCTTTCGACACATATACAATGGGCATATTTTAGTTTTGTTTAAACTCATTGGCTTCAAAATTCACATTTGAGGTATAAATGTGTGTAATTTATGTTTTAACAAATGTAAAAGTGATGTTTACCAATCACCTTAATTTAGGCTACTCAAAAAATCCAAACCTGCTATTTTAAAAACCAACTGGAGAATATACAGGGAACCCAGATTATACTCCCAAGATGGCTTATTAATTGACATTATGGTTAAACATCTGTACTACTGTACTGTTACAATAATATCTTAATTGTACTTTTTCCACACTTTTTATAAGTGTACCCTGTCCTGTACACATTGACCATCTTTACATTCACTGTATTTCTGCAGGAGACGTTGCAGATGAGTATCTTTAGAAGTTTGCAACCTCAAAATGTCATATAGGGGGCAAACTTTATTTAAAAATAAAGTGTGAATGATTCCCCTCTGTATGAACTGACCAACTCAAGCATGTCATTATTGCAAATGTGTGCCTTTGATTAATATAGATGATGTCAGACTAAGAGAATCTGCTACACAGCAAGGAACAACAACAGGCCGTATCAATGGAATAGTCCCAGCGCACGGACGAATGTCACACCTGAGGTATCCCGGCGCTCGTGACGAGATGTGAAAGCTTCCCTCGCCCTTGTTCAAATGTCTGTTGACCTCCTCTCAAATTATAAAGCCATTGATGAACATCTTAGAATCCTTCACCGAACCAGCAATAAGAAATTCCCTCTCGTATCCCTGTTTGATTGGTTTGTCATATCCTTGTGTTCTTGACTGAAGGCCTATCAGGGTCTGGAATTGTAAGAGCTGTTCAGATTATAATTACCCAACTCTTCAGCCGAGTCAAATGAAGAGGGTGAGGGAGGTTAATGGGGTCTCATCAGTAAAATGATCTCTACATCTCAAACCCAGATTGCTACAAAAGCAGGCTGTATTCGTCACTTATATCAGGCGTATGGGGGATTCAGGGGTCTGGGAAAAAGAATTGCAAAGAGTTTTGACTTAAATGTTAATGCTCCAATAACTCACATATTCAGGAGCTTCTCAGTTTTGGCACATGAAATGGTTTGTTTATAACATGCTTTGGTCCTGATTCACTTAACATTTGTCTGTCAATAAATGTGTGCATATTTGACAGCACAATCAAAAGCTGATCTGATCTAATAACATTACTAAACAATTAACATTATCTTTCCGATGTGTAAAATAATGTCTTGTCAATGGTTTTATTTATTTATTTGTTAATGTTTTGGCTCATTAATAAAGGCCTGTGATTTTTCAGTCCTGAAAGTGATTTCAGAAATGTAACCATTATGAGCAAAGTAATACAACTGTAACATGGCTAATAATCTGATTTGAGCTGTACACTGCTACTGTGGCAAAGCCAGGATAAATAGTAGGCCTAAACCCTGGCTTGTCAATTAAATTCACTTTCAATTCATATTTATTTATGTAGTGCTTTTCACAATACATTTCATTTTAAAGCAGCTTTAAAAAAGAATGCATGTTTCTATATTATAAGTAAGGGATAATACATCCAGCCGGTTATTATCTCAGAATAGGGTGATGAGGACCCCGATGAGGACCCCGGTGAAGCCAAGGGGCCAGTAAAGTCAGTAGAAAATTTGCTAAGATGATCTAATACTCTAATGACTGCTAGTTGACAAGTAGCTGCAAATTCCCATATAGTAAGTACAATGTCTTAAGTGGATTATCAAAATTAAGCGTTACATAGTAGTAGTAGTAATAATAATAATAATAATAATAATAATCAAGTAATAACGGATTAATATTTAAAATATATTATTGCAGTGGCCAAAAAAATTGACCAAAATAGCAAAAATCCAAATGCCATTTATGTTTAAGATCAGGGACCGTGTGAATACAGAGAGGGTTCATAGAAAGGCACACGACGAAGGAGATAGATACAACGTCTTTTGATTAAATGACAAACCCACGACCACGTTCACACAAACAATAACCAACAAGTGACTGAACAGAACGGGGAACAGCTGACAAGACTTAACTAATTAGAAACCATAGTGACTAACAAGAACTAATAAAGACAAGACAGAGACTGAACTAAACTGAACATGCATGTGACACCTTGAGAAGGGATCCAGGCTTTTTATTGACCTCCATATAGGATATCTACTGTGTCCCAAACCTCTAATGTCAGAGACATCCCTTTCAGAGAGAGATACAGCTTAATAGCTGCCCAGGCTGAAATGAGAAAGCCTCCTTTATGTTCACTGAATTTCTTTATCTTGTGAAAGAATCTGAGAGGGAGGACGCTGGAGTGAGATTGTGCTGTGCTCGTACTTTTACATGACAATGTCCTCTCATTGATTCTAGACTTTCATGTCCAGCAAGAAATGAGTCAAGTAGACTGACTGAAGTGCCAGTTAAAAGGTCAGAGGTCACTCACTCTCTCCAGACTTCATTTATGATGAGGGATTACTGTATGTGCTGGTCAGTAACATGTTCTCCGGTTTCTGACAGGGTCTCTTGTGTCAGCTGTCTCAGACTGTCCCATTCAGAAAAACCCTTTAAGGAATCCACTAGGAGGAATGCTGCTGGAAATCAGGACTCCACTTCCATTATTAAATAACAGAGTTGAACTGATAACCATGGGTAACCATGTCAGGGTCAAGCGAGGCAATCCATTTTCACTTCAAAGAATAGTTCATGTCTTTCAGACCCTGTCATTTTTTTCTTTCTTCCATGCAACCTAAAGATGTTAGGCAGACTATCTGAGCTGCTCTGCTCCATCAAATGAAATGGTGATTTCAGTAGGCCTATGTGTCTTACATAAACCTGTGGTAAGACTTTAGTGTTATGTATGAGTTGTATGGTCTACATTTATGTCACTTTTGGGGTTTGTTTGTGTTGTAGAAATCAACATTCACGTTTGTTTCATGTAAACGAGCAGTTGAGACATTTTGCCTAACATCTTATTTAGAATTTCTCACACACACACACACACACACACACACACACACACACACACACACACACACACACACACACACACACACACACACACACACACACAAACACTCACGCACGCACGCACGAACACACAAATACAGTAGAAAATAAATAAATAAAGGTAGAATGTTTTCTTTTGTGTGAACTTCTCCTCAAATCAATGTCAATTTTCATCACTGTTAACCATTATGATTTAAACTATTTAAACTTTATAAATCATAGGAATCACTTTTGTCATGAAATGGAAATTCACCCTATCGATTTTCTAAATACATGTCATTGATATTACGTAATGTGAATGTTTAATCTATGCAAATTTTTAACTTATTTATCTATTTATAATAAATGTCATAACTCAATCTTCCGATGACATGATTCTCTGCTTGTCTGCCTAAACTCTGCCCTTTTCTCGCATGCTCGCATTCAGATCCGCCTCCATCTAATCAACAATTAATGAAATGAACCAAGTCCAAGTTTTTTCTCTTCGATAATCCGTTTCATTTGGATATGCCACAATACATAATAAAGAATCTGACAATAGTTTCATTGTATTGTTAAACTTGTTTACTTCCACATCCAAGTATTTGAAAACGGCATTGATAATGTTTTAATCAACACTGGTTTAACTGGACATTAGCGATTAGAGAGATCAGCATATAAAACCATAAGCAAGCCTGAACTCATCTAATCTCAGAAGCTAAGCAAGGATAGGACACTTGGTTTGGAGATTGTAAGGGAAAAACCAGGAGCTGCAGGTTTTCTGGCCATCAGTCCAGGGTGTTTCAATGTCTTCAGCCCAAGACGCTACAATAGACTCCAGTATCCCTGCCACTCTACACTAAGTGAGACAATTACACACAATCCAATGTGAAAATTTAGAAATGTATCCTGACACATACAAGCATGTATTTGCTAAATTTATTAGCACAAAGAGTATTACATATTTGCATTAAACAGAGGCTCAGGCCCATGGGGAATCTGGGCACACAGAACCCGGAACAAACCTCTGGAGATTTACTCAGGCGTTCTACTTATTTTTCACCCCTTGCATGTTCGTTTATTAAATATTTGGGCTAATTTGATTATGGTTTCAGCAACCAGGAAGAGCTCTGCTTAGCATATTTTACCATATATAAATCCATTCCACAGAATTTCCCTGAAATTCAATAGAGATTATATGAAAAACAGCCACTGAGTCTGTCTGGGCCTGGCAATACCTAGTTTTGTTTTTGTGTTCATCTTGTTTTTGTGTACTTTTGATGTGTTGGTGGATACTGCCTAGCGGCTGACCCCTCGTCCTTTGAAACCTAGAATAGAGTATCATCATTACGTAAGCGGCACTATAGACCTGTCATTTATCTGCCCTGTAGGGGGCTAATTACATATTTGCACTCTTCTGAGTAAGCTAAGTTAAAGGGCACACACATATATACAATATACACATCTAAAAACCACATTTTGCATTGGCAGCAAAATGTAAAAGAAGAATGCAGATGCAAAATACTTTAAAACAGGTCAATAGATGGAAGTTTATTTTAAAAACCACCATAGCTGTTTATGCTATCTCAATAAAGGAATGTTACCGAGTGCTCTAATCAAAAACACCCACCAGCTCCACGAGTACAGAATAATGCAGGCAGGTCTTCTGAGACACTTATTCAAACCAATCTCCAAAATGATCCAACAAAACAAAGCCATTAGTGCTAATTAAAGCCATTCAAAAGTACGGCTATACCCTTTCCAATTAACAGAGAAAAGAGGGAAAGTCACTCTTTTGAGACTGAGCTAATTCTACTTGAGTGCTTAAACTTTAGCTCTGGTAAGCCACTGCTTGGAAAGTGGCCATCATGATATAGTTATTCACTGAAGGAGAGGCAACGGCAGGAAGGCCCTTAATTAGGTGGCGCAGAGCTAAAGAGGCCCTTCATTAACAGAGCGAGCAGCTAACGATCAGAGAGGGGGGGGGGGCGGCCTCATCAACTAAATGAGAGAGCTGTGAGTGACCCTTGGTTAAAAGACGCGGCCCTGATCTGCCCTTGACCCCTGAACTCTAACTACAGAAAAGCTCTGCTGTTCAAATATGTCGGAGGAAATTTGTCATCCTAAACTTCCTCTAAATCTTGCCTAACATTCAATTTGTGTCAAAAACCTTGTGTAACGATGGAACTATCACAAAGGTCACATTGAGTGTTGCAAAAACACGCTCAGTGATGTACCAGGAATCTATTTATAAATTTTTGTTCATCTTTCCAGATATCTGTCATTTACAAACCAACTCTGATGGGCTCAGGAGATTAAAATGTAAAGCACCCAATAAACATTTAATAGAAATGAGAGAAAAGCAGTTCCATTATAAGAATTTTCCTTCGCAACACATTAAAGCACTTAGACTTGCAGTGGTTGCTCATTCAGCTCCATCATGTCTATCAGAGTGTGTTTTCCAAAACTAATAATATACATTAGAGTAAAATATAATTCCCCGATTATGATTTCTATGTTCACTGATGAGCTAAAATATTATGACCAGTCATAGGCGAAGCGAATATCGTTGATAATCTCCTATCGAGGCTAATTTCCTATTTTATTATTATAATAAAATAAGTTGAGCCAGTCATTGGTGAAATGTGTCAGGCATGCC
Source organism: Semotilus atromaculatus (assembly GCA_031834385.1). Lineage (NCBI taxonomy): Eukaryota > Metazoa > Chordata > Actinopteri > Cypriniformes > Leuciscidae > Semotilus > Semotilus atromaculatus. The sequence goes on from JAULUF010000025.1 coordinate 6,111,620, forward strand.
ATGTCGAGGAAATCTTGGGTGTGACCCTTTGCTCCAAAAACAAAACACACAAAAGCGATGCTGCAACTATTTTATTTTGGTCTGGTCTTCTGGTACCAAGGGTTGCAGGTAGAAGCACGGCGATGATGAATCAGATGAGTGTTTAATGGTATCAACAGGTTGTTACCCATAAAGCAGGCAAGGAAACACAACCGTAGTATAAACGAGACAGGACAAAACTCAAATGAAACAAAAGGAATTAAATACACCTAAGACAGTAAAACGGCAAACAAAGTCCAAACACAACATAATTGTGATAGTACGCGCCCTTCCAAAGATGCATGTCCTCGCACCGACAGAGGAAGAAGGAGGCTCTGGTGGAGGACAGGAATCCAGGAAAGGTGACAACTGATTAAACCAAGGTGGTATAGATGGTGGGAGAGCCCTGGGAGAAGCCAGGAGCAGGGAAAGACAGGTGGAATCCCAGAGTCCAGCCAAAATGGAAACCAACAGCAGCGTTGAAGGAGGGAGGAGCCATGGCGGAGAGTGGGTAGAAGAACTGCCTGATGTCTGAAGAGGACGCGGGAGAAGGAAGCTAAGCGGGATCCGCAGTTCAGGATATGAATAGTCTGATTCCGGTGGGATCAGGGGGTCAGAGAATCATCCTCTCGAAAATCAAAACAGTTAATTTAGTCCAACAAAACTCACTTACAGTGGCGGAAGTGTGGGCGATGCTCCAATCTATTCCCTTGATCTCCATTAAAACTCCCACGCCGATGGATGTTGATGGACACCTGGTTAGACATGCACTCGGGCTCAGTCACCCTTCTTGCCCTGTCTCCGTCTGGGGTGGGCTCAGGCATCGTGTCGAGATTCGGGATTGGGGCTGGTGCCCTCCCCGGGGCCGAAAGTGAAATCCAGTCCATTCCATTCATCACACAAAATCCTTCCAGGGAGTGTTCGCTAGCAGGTGTAATAAAATAAGTTGAGCGAGTCATTGGTGAAATGTGTCAGGAATGCCAGGTCGAGGAAACACAACCGTACTATGAACGAGACTGGACAAAACTTGAATGAAACAGAAGGACTTAAACACACAGATCAAAGACGATGATAAATGACGAACAGCTGAACTTCATGATGAAATTTAATCAGCAACTATGGTGACTGTCACAACGGCAGTGAAAAAAAGTCAAGGATACAAATGCGAGTGCAAAGGTATTTATTTGAATAACAGTGCTCAGAAATAGTCTCGAAGTAGAAGGGTCAGATAATCCTCAGGCAGACTCAAAGTAGATGTCTCAGATAATCCTTAGGCAGACTCGAAGTAGATGTCTCAGATAATCCTTAGGCAGACTCGAAGTAGATGTCTCAGATAATCCTCAGGCAGGCTTGGTAACGCAGGGACTCAGTGGGCGGAAAGCAGAGACTGCGTCGAGCAGCAGTTCCACGGAAACGCGTCGAAGCAACAGATCCACGGGACAGCGACGAAGCACCAGGACTGGAACAGGAGACGAGGTTAGATCCCGGAGAACCTCCACAACCATCTGACAGAGACAAGACGAGTGAACAAACAATATATAGGACATCCTCATTCAGAACAGCTGGCGCTGATCGGCTCATCAGTCTAACAAGCCCGCTGATGAGCCGCGCCCATACACTCGACACGCACACACATAGCGAGAGAGAGTCAATGAATCCATGAACCGTGACAGTACCCCTCCTCCTAGGAACGCCGCCTGGCGTTCCCAGACACCCTTACCTGTCGATTGTAATCATCGATAAGGGAGTGATCCAGAATGTCTCTGGCAGGAACCCAACTTCTCTCCTCCGGACCGTAACCCTCCCAGTCCACCAAGTACTGGAATCCGCGTCCCCTCCGTCTCGAGTCCAGGATACGGTTAACCGAATAAGTAGGCTCCCCATCTACGAGTCGCGGCGGGGGGGGGGAACCGGAGCAGGCGGATTAAGATGCGATCGAAAAACGGGTTTAATTTTGGAGACATGAAATACGGGATGAATTCTCTTGTACGCTAGAGGTAGTTTGAGGTGGACTGTCACCGGACTACTAATCTTGGTGATAGTGAACGGGCCAATAAATTTAGGAGCTAACTTATTAGAGACGGAACGGAGAGGAATGTTCTTGGTAGAAAGCCACACCTTTTGACCAGCGACGTATACGGGTGGCTTCGACCGGTGGCGATCGGCCTTAGCCTTGGTGCGCTCCCCCACTTGGAGCATAGTCTCACGGGCTCTGGTCCATGTGCGGTGACACCTCTGGACGAACGCGTGAGCGGAGGGGACCGCGACTTCGGATTCCAGACTGGGAAAAATTGGTGGCTGGTAACCTAAACTACACTCGAACGGAGATAGGCCCGTGGATGACACTGGTAATGCATTGTGGGCGTACTCCACCATAGAGATATGTTGGCTCCAAGAGGAAGGATTCCTGGCGGCCAAACAACGCAACACTCTCTCCAAATCCTGGTTGGCTCTCTCGGTCTGGCCATTGCTCTGGGGATGAAACCCTGAGGACAGACTAACGGTCGCTCCCAGTGATTTACAAAACTCTCGCCAAAATTTGGACGCAAATTGGGGTCATCTGTCGGAAACCACGTCAATCGGGAGGCCATGTAACCGAAAGACGTGATCTACAACAATCACCGCTGTCTCCTTGGCTGAAGGTAATTTGGGCAAGGGAATAAAATGAGCCGCCTTCGAGAACCGGTCCACCACGGTCAAAACTACTGTGTACCCTTGAGAGGGTGGGAGGGCGGTAATAAAATCTAGCGCAATGTGGGACCAGGGTCTCGAAGGGACAGGCAGCGGTTGGAGTAACCCATCAGGGGGTCGATTGGAAGTCTTACCAGTGGCACATACCGAGCAAGCCAAAACAAAACTGTGAATGTCGCGTGCCATAAGTGGCCACCAGAATCGTTGCTTGACCATGAAACTGGTGCGATTAACCCCTGGATGGCAAGCTACGTTGGAACAATGCCCCCACTGAATGACGTCTGACCGTAACCCCTCCGGCACAAATAACCGATTCGGTGGGCAACCGGGCGGAGGCGTTACCCCTTCTAAGGCCGTCTTGACCTTCGATTCGACCTCCCATGTGAGTGTGGAGACAAATAGGGTCTCGGGTAAAATGCACTCGGGAGTAGACGGGCGTTCGGAACGGTCAAAAATACGCGATAAAGAATCGGGTTTGATGTTTTTGGAACCCGGGCGGTACGAGAGGGAAAAATCAAAACGTCCGAAAAAAAGTGCCCACCGAGCCTGCCTGGAGTTCAGTCTTTTGGCGGTTCTGATATATTCCAGGTTCTTGTGATCGGTCCAGACGATAAAAGGTACCCCCGACCCTTCTAACCAATGACGCCATTCTTCCAACGCTAACTTAACTGCCAACAACTCTCTGTTACCAATGTCATAGTTGCGTTCGGCAGGCGATAAACGGCGAGACAAAAACGCGCAGGGATGCATCTTGTCGTCCGTGAGAGAACGCTGGGAAAGCACTGCTCCTACCCCCACCTCTGATGCATCGACCTCCACCACAAACTGACGTGAAGAATCAGGGGCTATCAAGATGGGAGCTGAAACAAAGCAGCTTTTCAGTTTAGCAAATACAGCCTCAGCTGTGTCTGACCACCTGAACGCAGTTCGGGGTGAGGTCAAGGCAGTCAGCGGTGCGGCTAGTTGGCTGAAATTGCGAATGAAACGCCGGTAGAAGTTGGCGAACCCCAGAAACCTCTGTAGGGCCTTACGGGAATCTGGACTTGGCCACTCCACCACAGCCTTAACCTTCTCAGGATCCATGCGTACTCCCTCAGACGAAATGATGTATCCTAGGAAAGGAACAGACTGTGCATGAAAAGCGCATTTCTCCGCCTTGACAAAAAGCCCATTCTCTAGTAACCGCTGGAGCACTCGTCTGACGTGTTGAACATGCTCCTGGAGAGACGAAGAAAAAATCAATATGTCATCCAGGTAAACATATAGAAATTGATCAACCATGTCTCTCAACACATCATTGACGAGTGCCTGGAAGACCGCTGGGGAGTTCGATAACCCGAACGGCATCACCGAATATTCAAAGTGCCCCCTGGGAGTATTAAAAGCGGTCTTCCACTCATCCCCCTTCCTGATGCGAACCAAATGATATGCATTACGTAAATCCAATTTTGTGAAGATAGACGCTCCCTGCAACCTCTCGAAGGCCGAAGACATCAACGGCAAAGGATACGTATTCTTAACCGTGATGTTGTTCAACCCCCGGTAATCAATACAAGGTCGCAGAGAACCATCCTTCTTCCCCACAAAAAAGAACCCCGCCCCCGCTGGAGAAGAGGAAGGGCGGATGAACCCGGTAGCCAGAGAATCAGAAATATATTTCTCCATAGCCTCCCTCTCTGGGAAAGAAAGTGAATATAATTTGCCCTTAGGCGGAGACGTACCTGGCAGTAAGTCTATGGCACAGTCATAGGGACGATGAGGAGGAAGAGAAGCAGCCCGAGACTTACTGAACACCTCCTTCAGGTCGCTGTACTCCGGAGGCACGTTAGACAGATTCACCGACTCTTCCTGCAACACAGATCGAGAAACAGACGGAACGGCAGACAAAAGACATGAGGCATAACAATCATTACTCCAAGTAGAAACAGAGTTCTGGCCCCACTCTGTCCTAGGTCCGTGCTTGACCAGCCACGGGTGACCCAGGACAATAGGAGCGTGGGGAGACTGAGTGAGGTAGAGTGAAGTCCTTTCAGTGTGGTTTCCAGAGGTAATTAATGTGATGAGTCCAGTGGAGTGAGTGATACCCGGGAGTTCTTGCCCATTGAGTACGTTGATAGTGATCGTGCTCTCTAACGCAGTGATGGGGAGGTGAAGTTTCCGTGCCAGTGAAAAGTCCATAAGGTTTCCTTCAGCTCCCGAATCCACCAACGCATGACAGCAGAAGGATTGATCCGCCCACTGAAGTCTTACCGGGAGGAGAGTGGCGCTCGAGGGTCCGATCATGGAGAGCCCGCCCGACAGTAGCCGCCGTCCTACCGCCGGGCTTGGCCTTTTAAAGGACAAGTGTTGATGAAATGGCCGGCCTCCCCGCAGTAGAGACATAGACCCCTCGAGCGGCGGTGTTCTCTCTCCTCCCGGGAAAGCCGAGCTCGACCTACCTGCATGGGCTCAGGATCGTTAAGGGGGCCGACCGCGTTCATACTCCGGGCACTGGAACTCATGGTGAAGTCGGTCGTAGGCATCCGATACGGTCGGTTCTCTCTCTGTTGAAGCCGAGCATCGACTCGTAATGCTAGCTCGATCAGTCCATCCAGTGTCTTGGGCAGCTCCAGGGTATAAATCTCTCTCTGAACGCGGTCAGCCAGCCCATGCAGGAACATGTCCCACTGCGCCTCCTCGTTCCATTTGCACTCGGCCGCCAATGTTCGGAACTCTATGGAATAGTCAGAGACTGATTGTTGGTCCTGGCGAAGGTCGGCGAGTTGGCGGGCCGCCTCGCGTCCCGCGACGGCGCGGTCGAACACTCGTGTCATCTCTAGCTCGAGTGCCTGGAACGAGGAGCAGCATTGGTGTTTGTTCTGCCACACCGCCGTTCCCCACTGGGCCGCACGCCCAGAAAGTAGAGTCATCACCAGGGCTACCTTCGATTCCTCCGAAGCAAATGTCACTGGTTGAAGCGTGAAAAAAAATAGAACATTTAGTTAGGAACGTTCTGCAAAGATTGGGCTCGCCCGAATACCTCTCAGGTGCTGGGATGCGTGGTTCTGATGCGAGGGCACGCGGCTCTGGTTGATGGAAAATCCCCTGGGGAACAGGCGGGGGCCTTGCTGGCGCAGTGGGAGCTCTCAGGCGTTGGAACTGAGAGGTGAGCTCGGACACCTGCGTCACCAAAGCCTGTATCGCTTTTCCTGAAGCTCCGATCTACTCATCCTGGAGATCCATCCGAGCCTGGTTTCCGGCGAACATCTGCTCGATGTTGGGATCACTCGCTGTATCCATGAAGGAATGGTCAGATGGTTCTGTCACAACGGCAGTGAAAAAAAGTCAAGGATACAAATGCGAGTGCAAAGGTATTTATTTGAATAACAGTGCTCAGAAATAGTCTCGAAGTAGAAGGGTCAGATAATCCTCAGGCAGACTCAAAGTAGATGTCTCAGATAATCCTTAGGCAGACTCGAAGTAGATGTCTCAGATAATCCTTAGGCAAACTCGAAGTAGATGTCTCAGATAATCCTCAGGCAGGCTTGGTAACGCAGGGACTCAGTGGGCGGAAAGCAGAGACTGCGTCGAGCAGCAGTTCCACGGAAACGCGTCGAAGCAACAGATCCACGGGACAGCGACGAAGCACCAGGACTGGAACAGGAGACGAGGTTAGATCCCGGAGAACCTCCACAACCATCTGACAGAGACAAGACGAGTGAACAAACAATATATAGGACATCCTCATTCAGAACAGCTGGCGCTGATCGGCTCATCAGTCTAACGAGCCTGCTGATGAGCCGCGCCCATACACTCGACACGCACACACATAGCGAGAGAGAGTCAATGAATCCATGAACCGTGACAGTGACAAACTAAGGCAGGAAAATGGCAGACAAAGTCCAAACATAACATAATCGCGACAATTAGATGGAAAGCAAACAAACAGTTCTCGTAATCAACATGTTGGATGCCGGAGAAATAGGGAGCAATAAAGATCTAAGCAACTTTAACAAGGGCCCAATTGTTATGGCAAGGAGACTGGGATAGAGTATCTCTGAAACGACAAGGCTTGTGGGTTGCACATGGTCTGGGGTGGAAAGAATTTACCAACAGTGGTCCAAACAGGGACAAACCACAAGCCGGTGACAAGGTGTTGGGCGCCCAAAGCTTATTGATACACAAGGGCAACGATTGCTATCCTGTCTGGTCCGAGCCAGCAGAAGGACTACTGTGGCACACAACATTTTAATGATGGTTATGGAAGGAATGTGTCACAACGCACAGTGCATCACATTCTGCTGCGTACGGGACTGCGTAGCCTCAGACCGCTAGGAGTGCCTATATGATGACCCCTGTCCAGTGTCACGTAAGGTCAAAGCACCTACAATGAGCATGTGAGCGTCTGAACTGGACCTTGGAGCAGTGGAAGAAGGTCGTCTGGTCTGATGGGTCCCATTTTCTTTTTACACGTTGTTTACCTGGGGAAGTGATGGCACCAGGATGCACTGTGGGACAACAACAAGCCGGAGGAGGGAGCGTGATGCTCTGGGAATGTTTTGCTGGGAAACCCTGGGTTCGGCCTATTCATGTGGATGTAAATCTGACATGTTGCACCTACAAATTGTACCTCCATGGCAATGTTGTTCCCTAGTGGAAATGGCCTCTTTCAGCAGGGAAATGCACCCTGCCACACTGCACACGTTGTTCAGGAATGGTTTGAGGAACATGATGAAGAGTGCAAGGTGTTGCCCTGGCCTCCAAATTCCCCAGATCTCCATCCAATTGAGGATCTGTCGGATGTGCTGGACCAACAAGTTCAATCCATGGTGGCTCCACCTTGCAACCTACAGGACTTGAAGGATCTGCTGCTAATGTATTGGTGCCAGAGACCACAGGACACCTTGAGGGGTCTTGTAGAGTTCATGACATTTGGCAGCACGCAGAGGACCAACAGCATATTAGGCAGGTGGCTGTAATGTTTTGGCTCATTGGTGTATATACATTGATGCTGAATCTGCATTAAAATGTCTATATGAAGTAAAATCACTCTAGATACACCAATGATTTGGATCCTCATTCATGTTGGTGGCTGCTGGCCTGTCCCATACATGGATGAGTTAATTATACTCTGTTCACTGAATGGTTTTAATTTTTGCTAAAAAGAATAATCTTTGCTGATGAAAACTCTGAAGAACTGTCACTTCAATACAGACAATTCTAATCAACAAATCTGATCAATTTAGCAATGTTTCTAGTTCAATAGCTGTTAATCAAATTTAATTTATTTCATGTGGTCATCAACAGCGCCACAGATACAGACAGTAGAGCTACTTTGTATTGAACCAGAAACATTTCTGAAGAATGAAGCAACTTATTCAGTATACTTATGTACAGTATACTAATATACTTTAATAATATATTATTGCATTATATTGTAATACGTAATTCTAATGTAGATCTGGCAGTGTCTGGCATCACAATACAATGACCTTTCCACATGAATCTCCAGTATTCTATATAGGTGCAGGATAGGAACAGAAAATATGGTTTAATAATAAATAATAGCTAGTTGATAGTGTTTAGCTGTGAATAAGATAGGAACTGTGAAGACTAGTTTAATGAAAGTACGTCTAATGCATTAGGAAATCTATGGGGCACAAGACCTGTATTACTCTCCTGTCTTGACCATTTTAAGCTATTAACATTCACAATAAAATAAAACACTTTGCATAAAGCAAACTCCACCAAAAAGATTGATTCTTAGAAGTTCTTTCTTGAAGTATTTTCATCCAAAAAATTTTTTTTATCCCACTGCCAAAAGATAATTTACCATTTTAGTGCTCACATAATTAAAATTCACAAAAGCCAAGCTACATATTTAAGTTATTTTAAAGTGCCTTGCCTCATAGACCTCCATTACTATAGATGTAGATTTATGTTTTACAAACCAAGGGCGAATCAAAATTATTTTCTGTGCTAATCAACAGATATGCCACATATTCGATAAAGCCTTTAAAATTCCTCTCTGTCTGTTTTTAATCCTCAAATAGAGTATTTCTGAGCTGTGAAAATGAGTATATAATCCTGCTTAATGTCCATGCATCACCAGATATTAACGACATTAGATGCGGAACTTTAATCATCTCAGTAATAAAAATCAGATGAGTTAGTTTGGTTAATTTAGAGCCAAACTGCTCATTCGAGAAGGACATCAAAGTATTGATGATAAATTTTTATGAGCTGGTTTCTAAGAGTATATTCTTGGGGTCACAGCTACAGTAAGGATGGTGGAGCATATACGGAAAAGAATCGCAGGAATATTTGAGAAATGTCAGATTGGGAATCAAAGAGAAATTGACAGATGGGAATTGGTTGTTGCGTCTTGTGGGACAAAGTTACAGAAAATGTTAAAGAAAAGCCCTTTGTAAAGTTTTAATCAATCAGTTCTCTGGTACAAAAAAAACACGACTTTTGCCAGCGTAATCAAGAAGTAAATTTCTTATTGTTCAGCGTTTCATAGATCATAGCCTGGTGGCGTTCTGCCCTCGCGCGCTTTCACTCTTTTAGATTAACAGCCATCTGTTTCCCATTACCGTTTGTGACAAGGGCACTGGGACCTTGTGGGAGTCACAACTGAAATTCATGTGTAAACCCCACATTGAAGATGAGGTGCGATATTCACAAATGATAAATATAGACATTGCAAACATACTGTGCAGCGTTCAGTGTTCACATACATGTGAACATATTCGTAGGTTCATGAACCTTCCACCCATATATGTGGATCAATTAACTAAGATTCCAGCAGATTCTATAATTACTTTGATCCACAACTGGATCCCTAGAATTCTGCAGGTGTTAAATGTGTGCGAAAAAGGCAGATGGTAAATAAGACATGCTAATGATGAGATGTGTGGTAACCTTAAATTTTCTTCTTTCTTCTTAACATTCTTATTTTGTGGGGAAAAAAACATAATTATTGTTGTGTAATCCTCCTTTTGTTTCTGTGCAACACAATCTGACCTTTCTTTTTTATATCCCCTGCAAACTCATGTTCATCTGCTTTGTGTGGGTGATGCACTGTAAAGTAAATGATATTCAATATTCAGAGGACTAAATAACTCTATGGTGTCCCAGAGACTGTTACAGTATATATTTAGCCTTGCATGTTTGTTTCCCCAGACTCTGTCCGCTCCTCATTATAAACCAAACAGCAAAACATTGAATAAGATGGAACAAAAGCAAAAATGAGATGGAAAATATTAAATGTTTGTTCCATTCTAAGCAATCATACACTCTAAAAATGTTAGGTTGAAAGTAACCCAATTTTGACCTAGCATGTTGGGTTGTTCGTTTGGGTGTTGTTTATTTAACTCAGCATAATGGTTTGATTTATGCTAGTTCATTTTAGATCTTTTTTTTTGCAGAACTGCTTTATAGATTAAATAAACTGATGTATTAATTGATGATCTTTACAACTGAACTGAATCAACAGTGAACTGACTTCAGCTGAACAATGAGTATTTTCTTTTAGAGCTGCTGTACAGACGAAATGAACTCTGTTTGAATCATTTTCCTATTATCTCTGTAAAATAATTTGGATTGTTTAAAGCACTATAGAAATAAAGGTGACATAGGAATACTAGCATTGTTTTACCTCATACATGGGATAATATTTCCAAATGAAATTACTCAAAATGCTAATTGATAACTTAGTAATTTCTTAAATTGATTACTTAAATTTTTACCAAATTCTTATCATTATATAGGTAACAATTGTACTATATTTTATGATTTTGTTTTAGAGAACACATGATATCTTTATTTTTTAGTTCATGTCGGACAACCGTAAGGTCATATACTCTACATCCCAGTCTGCTTCTTAGAGTTTACGAAAGTAACCTTTAGCAGATATACACATTAAAAATGTATAGCATGTCTCCTCAAAAATATTGTTCCAAAAATATTGATGACTCATCTTGCACAGGGATATAGGCAAATTTGTATAATAAAATGCTGTCTGGAATAAAAATGCCTCTTCACCGCAATACCACCTGCACCTGTTCGACTTCATGCAGCTCTGCGCAGAACGATCGGCGGCTGACTTGAAGCAGTGCATGCCTGTTAGAAATGTTGTCCGACTCTATACAGCGCCGACGCCACGTGACTGTGACGTATGCCATCAAAGTAATGCGAGAGCGATTCGAGAGTAGCCGGAGAACTTAGCCAGCGCAGCTTCTGAAGAGCGGCTGCTCTGGGCTGCACCATAGACAGTATAAGAAGTGGACAGAGCCATCTCATTGGAACTCAGTTGAGACAATTGAAGCCCATTTTTTGCGAATTTTTAGCACATCTGTTCCTGACGCGCAGACACAAACCGACTCAAACTAAGCTTGATGACGTGAGCACCCTGTCTGACAGATGTAAATCTTCTAGTAGCTGTGCGTAAAACTGCCATCGTTAATCTTGCAGAGACGGCGAGCTTGAGCAAAGAGTTCTTTGGCGTGAGTGAGCAGGAGTAAGTATTTTGCATAGTATTTATTTTAAAATGTAACGCCAGTATGCCATAATAAGTTAATGTATTTAACGCGTGCGAGCTTCTCCTCCTGTCTGTACGGTAATTTATGTCCTGTGCGACAGACAGTCGAGTGGTTATGACGCAATCGTTAGCCTATTTTTACAAAAACTGTTTCTACGGGGCCATAATGTAACATAGAAGATAATGGAGCCCTTTATACATTGTCGTGTGTCTTTAGAAATAAATAATGGACAAATTGAGTCTTTAAACGCCTCAGATGTAAAGTTATTCGCTGTCAAAGTGACGCCAAAATGAATAGGAGTCAATGGGAATGCTAACGCAGGTGAAGTTCTGCTACAAGATGGCGGCACGCGGCACGCGGCCGGCTTCAACTTTCGATCGATGGATTACCCCCTTGGGCTGCACGAGCTCTAATGACGACACGGCAGTTCAACGATTGGCCGGATTCACCGCATGACAACGATCACGTGTGTTTCGTGTTTATTCGACCAACTTTAGTTCCTCTACAGCTCAAAAATCTTTTTTTATAACAGTAAGCACTCTTTTCATGTAGTCGCAATGTTATATTGTGTCATGTTTATCCAAATAAAACTGATTAAAAAACGTCGATTACGGGAACCAGAAGTGTCCGACTTCACGTCTCCGTTTGCAGCTCCTCCCCGCCTGCACGCGGCTACTCTCGCCGATCGCTTACATCCAGCCGCAGCCGATGTCGAACACACCTAGTAACATGAAAACAGGCTTGTTCGACTGATTGGCCGGATTCACCACATGACAACGATCACGTGCGTGTTGTGTTTATTCTCCCACCTTTAGTTACACTAAAGTTCACAAATCAGTTTGTTATAGCAGTAAACACTCTTTTCATGTAGTCACGATGTTATATTGTGTCATGTTTATCAAAATAAAACTGATTAAAAAACGTAGACTCCACTTCATTGATAGTAGAGGCTTATGTTGAACTTTATTCTTGTTCAAACAGACGCTGTATGAAGCAGTAGGCCTACATAAAGTTTTGAATGAAAATGTCTCTGAAACATCTGTGTATTTGGCAAATATTGCATTTATTTCAGTTCAGCTGTGATAAAGTATGCAAACACCACGTGAGCGGTCACTACGGGAACCAGAAAGAGTCCGACTTCACGTCTGTTTGCAGCTCCTCCCCGCCTGCACGCGGCTACTCTCGCCGATCGCTTACATCCAGCCGCAGCCGATGTCAAACACACCTGTTGACATGAAACGTGACCAAGACAAGACCAAATCGTGACAAGTCTTCACTGTATAAATGAAATATAGATTAATCCTTATTAAAGTTACAAAAGTTTTTTCAGTGAGAGCAGTTTGTCTTTTGTTGTTTGATTGACATTAAAAACACAGACCACAGCAGGATTATTAGGCTGCTGTCACTTAAAGGTTGTATCAGTCATTTCAGGCCCAAAAAAGGCCAAAACATAAATGATCACATTCATCTAATCTTTCCTAACGATCCGCTAGCTGCCCGCCCCATAAGCATGCCGTCCAAAAACTGCGTCTCTGTAGGCAGCCTAGGCTCTGAGATCTGCACACAAAAACAAATGGGTACACCACCACTCAAAACCAAAACAAACAGTGTTCCAACCAATCACCGACAGGGGCGGGTGTTGCTCCGACTTCGCGTCCAGCCGTGAACGAGTTCAAAACCTCACAACACCCGCCCCTGTCGGTGATTGGTTGAAACACTGTTTGTTTTGGTTTTGAGTGGTGGTTGTCCCAATTGTTTTGTGTGCAGATCTCAGAGCCTAGGCTGCATACAGAGACGCGGTTTTTGGACGGCATGCTTATGGGGCGGGCAGCTAGCGGATCGTTAGGAAAGATTAGGTGAATGTGATCATTTATGTTTCGACCTTTTTTGGGCCTGAAATGACTGATACAACCTTCAAGACTAATCCATGTATTAAAGGATGATTGGTTCACTTTTAAAAAACCTTTTGCTGATAATTTACTCACCCCCATGTCATCCAAGATGTCCATGTCTTTCTTTCTTCAGTCGAAAAGAAATTAAGGTTTTTGATGAAAACATTCCAGGATTTTTTAATGGACTTCGATGGACCCCAAATGGTTCAAAGTCCAAATGACAGTTTCAGTGCAGCTTCAAAGGGCTTTAAACGACACCAGACGATGAATAAGGGTCTTATCTAGCGAAACCATCGGTCATTTCAAAAATAAATAAAAAAGTTAAAGTTTTATAAGCACAAATGCTCGCCTTGCTCTGTTCTGTGATGTGCGTTCGCGACGTCACGTAATACGCAATTACGTTCACGACTGAATTACGACTGAAGAAAACAAGACATGGACATCTTGGATGACATGGGGGTGAGTAAATTATCAGCAAAAGTTTTTTTTAAAGTGAACTAATCCTTTAAATATATTGATACTGTTACACATGCGTTGTCTTTCTCGACTGTTTACGTTCACTTAAGACATAACTGGCTATATTTACTAGGATACTTGCTAAGAAGGCCATTTAAATTTAAAAATAAATAAATTATTTGTCCGTTTGAGCACAATGCATTAGCTTTCTGGGCTGCGAGTAACGAATTGAGTTCCTTTTCGCGCCTTCTTGCACATGAATATTTAAATTGCCATGGCTCAAACTTAGTCATTCTCAGTTTTCACGTTCATGTTCTCACAACATTGCATTGTTAGTATTCATAAAAATGTTACTGGCCAACTGGCGATTGACACCGTTTCATATACTCACCAACACCGATTTTCACTCTCATTTGGTACTTGACAAGTGTTCATTTTAGGCTCTGGAAGGCTATCGACAATTAAAAATAGGATACACCTTTGATATATCCCACCCCAACTTTATGTTTCAACAGGAAATGTCAAAACCGGACAGAAAATGTGTTCGCCAAACCCCTTCATGGGACAATATGATTTGGAAATATGATTTGAGACTGAAATCAGATTTGCTTTACTGTTAGGAATTGTCTACCTCTCTTCCTGCCAAGCGTTTCTGAGGTGCCGACCTGCTTTTCTGTGAAGTCTGTAAGACTGATGTTCAATCAACAGAGCAGGACCTTGACTAAACAGAAAAATATTCTTCATATGTGGAACACAGCACTGGGAGATTCACAAGCCCTTTGTATGTGTTTGCTTGAGGACAGTAAACCTGGAAATATGATCTCATTGAGATCCGACATAGTCCCGGGCCTGGGGGACGACACTGGAGGGTGATGATGACAGGTGACACAGCACGATACACTGGGGTGACAGTGGATGACAGCTCCTATTCTTAGCAGGCAGTCGCTGACTACACACAAGTGTTATTGACTACATTATCCTGTCACTTCAGGCAGAGATTGATGTTTGATTTGTTACCTGTTGTTTTCCAGTCGTGTGTACGTGTGTGTGTGTGTGTGTGCGTGTGCGTGTGTGTGTGTGTGTGTGTGTGTGTGTCTGCACATACTTAAGCATGTTTGATTATGTGTATGTGTGCATTTGCTGTGAATGTGTGGATAATGAGTTTTCATAAAGAGATGGTCTTGTGGGAGAAGCCATCTGTTTGAAGTAAAATTTGAAAGAAAAGCCGCCTTGAACTCTATGATCAGTATTGTCTAGCACAGTCAGGGTTTTCCCAGGGGTTTAGTACTGTGGGTGGTTTTCATCTGCACATTTCTTCTCATTTTGCAAATCTCTCAGGTCTACCAGTCTAGGAGGAGAAGATACATGAATTACACTATATCTTAACCCTGTGGGGTCTAAGGTGTTTTTGGGGTCCTTGAAATGTTTTGACATGCCCTGACATTTGTGCTTTTTTCAGTTGCTTATAAACATATTAATGGCAAAGGTGCAAGGCTCTATTTAGCACAAACAGGGTTACCATAATATGTGAGAAACATGTATGAACATGTTTGTAATTTTGAGAGAATATTGTTTATGCATGGTTTTTGAAAAAAGTAAACTGATTCAAAGTTAGAGTTGGAAACATCTTTTTTCCACAAATTTTGTATGCATGAACATTGTATAATATCCAAGGTAAACATTTCTAGTAATTGTGCAGTTAATTCTCATACTGTATTTTCAGAAAGTTTTGGAATATGTATCCTCTCACACAATAAAAATAATTTGATGAGAAGGCAGATATTGACATATTAAGATTTTGTTTACATCTACCTTGTAAATATATTTTTTGCTATTTTATTAAAAAGGTTACAATTACAACAAATACAATATTTCAAGTGTAATCTTTCTTTGTAAAAAGTATACATTTTATCATACGTAACGTATTTCAAAGGTATTTCAAAGGTAAGGATTCATTAGTATGAATATTGGAACAAACACTACCAATTGTTATAATTTCAATTTGTGCTGGTTAATTATGAACAATGGAAAAAATTGGGGGGCGGGGTTCCATTAGGGCTCCTCCCCTAACCGCATGTGATCTCACTCCAAGGTTTTGATAAAACTTGAGAACCCTGGTGTATGACAAAAATCGACAGAGTTATTTGAGTCTCTTTTGCACTGATAAGAAAAAAAGCACGACTATCGCGCCGGCGCGATTAAGGGCTTTTTAAGATAAGGTTTTAAAAAACGATTCTCAACACAACTACAATGGCGTAGTAGTTGAAACATGCTCAACACAACTACAAATGTTGCTCAACATTTGCTCAACACAAAACATGCTCAACACAACTACATTAGCACTAAAGTCACTAATGTGACTTTAACCGAAACTATTCTTCTGTGGCTAGGTTTCTTCATTCAGTCAGCTACAGTCATGGCGGAGAAACAGCTTAAGGAGAATCTTGGGCTGTGTTCGAAATCGAATTCTTCCCTATATATGGCCCTATCGTACACCCGGCGCAATGTGGCACCAGGCGCGACGCAAGTGTTTTTTGCTAGTTTCAGTCTGACGCAGTTATATTTTTCACATCCTGCGCCATGTTGTTTAAACAGCAAATGCATTTGCGCCAAGGGGGTAATCCATCGACCAGAAGTTGAAGCCGGCCGCGTGCCGCCATCTTGTAGCAGAACTTCACTTGCGTTAGCATTCTATTGACTCCCAATCATTTTGGCGTCACTTTGACAGCGAATAACTTTACATCTGAGGCGTTTAAAGACTCCATTTGTCCATTATTTATTTCTAAAGACACACAACAATGTATAAAGGGCTCCATTATCTTCTATGTTACATTATGGCCCCGTAGAAACAGTTTTTGTAAAAATAGGCTAACGATTGTGTCATAACCACTGGACTCTGTCGCACAGTACAGAAATTACCGTACAGACAGGAGGAGAAGCTCGCAGGCAATCAATGCATTAACTTAATATGGTGTACTGGTGTTACATTTTAAAATTAATACTATACAAAATACTTACTCCTGCTCACTCACGCCAAAGAACTCTTTGCTCAAGCTCGCCGTCTCCGCAAGATTAACGTTGGCAGTTTTCACGCACAGCTACTAGAATATTTACATCTGTTGCTCACGTCATCAAGCTTAGTTTGAGTCGGTTTGTGTCTGCGCGTCAGGAACGGAAGTGCTAAAAAATTGCTCAACTAAGTTCCAATGAGATAGCTGTGTCCACTTCTTATACTGTCTATGATTTGCGCCCATGGGCTGCTGGTCTGAAAACGATGTGTGTTCGGGCGCATTGTGTCCGTGCTGCTATTTTGAGGCTACTGATTAGGCAACTGAGACAAATCAATATTTTTTTTGTTATTTAAAGAGCGCGTTAGTAATGTGCGCCAATAGCTGGGTTCATAACACGCGTACACTTTGTCCGGTAGATCGTCTGCTTGCGTGCTTTAACCTCGTGCACGAGCAGCTTGCACGAGCAGATCCGTTTCCTCGCTAGCGTTCAGTTTTCTCACTTGCAAATTCCGCCATGTAAATAGCAACTGGCTTTTAAAGGGAATGGGAGATGAGACTCTGATTGGTATATTGCACATTGCGCCCAAAACACACCCATTACTCATTAAGAGAATAGGGACAACTCTTTAAGACCATGCACTTAGATTGTTAAAATAGAGCCCATAGTATCCAAATGCATAGTATTTAAAAAACAGTAGTTGAAAAAACAATAGGCCCACATGAAATGAACTACTACTTCCACCCGAAATTATAAAGTATATAAAAGCATCAGTGGACACTTTACTAACCCGTGAGAGATTTTGTGAATGGCAGTGAAGTAACACAACTGACACGTAGGTCACATGACAGTGATTTAATACATCCAAACTTCATTCATACTACCCCATATTCATACTATAAAACATACTAAGGTGCTACGGTGTTACTGTGCAAGTTTCCTAAAGTTGGTATGTCTATAGCTAGCAACCTGAATCTGGTAATCTGGCACATCTGGTATATATAATGGCAATATTAATGTAACTCTGTGAGCCCGTTGAATACTATGATTTGTTATTAGGGTAAATGGCATGACTCTTATAATAATATAATATCATATAATATCATCTAATATAATATAATTTATAAAACAGTCCTTGATTCTGATATTCACGATAAAACACGGCTATGACCGCTTCATGAAAGTTGCATTGATACATATTTTCTGGCTTTAATATTTGTATTGGTAACTGTTTTATAAAAGCAATAAGGTGCTCGACTTATTTACGATACAGCACTAGCCTTGAGTACCTTATTGCTTTTATATAACGGTTGCCACACAATAAAAATATTAAAGCCAAAAACATCTAGGGGTACTGTAAATGCAGGTACTCTATAAGCTTCAATGAGCAATATCAATGAGAACATATGTTTACGCTTATAATAATTACATAATATGTTTATGCTTACACAATATATTATAATATAATATACATTTTCAATTTGAAAAATATGTATTTTTTAATAATAAGGTTTTTACACTAAGACTTTGCTCTCTGTGTTTAGGTGCTTATATCTATGTCATGTATGATCCACTGACATCTGCTCGTATTGTTCTTTTGTCTGAAATGAGCAGTCCAAACATGTTCCCTCTATAATTTAGCGCTACAGCGACACATGTCTCCAAACCGAGTTTTAATCAGCACGCAAGGCTGTTGTTCGGTAAATGGTTGTCAGGCACCTCCATTAGCCATTAAGAGGAGCCTGACTGCCATCAACACTGCAAATTGGCACGCTCCACTCCCACAACGAGGGGAAAACATCAGAACTGGTTCTGATTCATACACGGGTCACGATTTTATCACCCCTCTGTAAATGAACATCTATACACTCACCTCCAGGTATTTAAATATCATCTCCATAGCTTGTCGCTGGGCTAGCGTGTGGAATCGCAGTGCTAATTAGCTTCGACGGGCAGAGCCGGTAGTCTGTTCAAAGCCAGACAATGCTCTGTTATTGGAAGCCGTCCCACGGAGTCTGTGTATATCTGCATCATAATAGCTTGTAGGTTTATGACAGTATAATTCCTACAGTGATTCAAAGCGCATGAATAAAGCTGATTTGACTCATAGCAACGGTTATTTGAAATGCTTTTTCTTTGATTTGTAATTCCAAAAGAGCAACATCGCCTAAGTCTTAATGAATCATTCTCATTTGTGTTATCATCATTTTTACTTGAAATGACTAAGCTTGAACTTGTCAACATTCATAAGAAGTAATTATGACTTGTTTTGTAATAACTCAAATGCATATGTCATTTTCTTTAGGTCTAAAGACTATTTATACATCATCAGATCATCTTCGCCAGTCAACATCAGCCTACACAATGCCTCAAGGACAGCACTATTGAGGATCACATCATTTTCGATATGCTAGGTAATGGGACCAAGAAGACTACCTTGGTTAACATGCTTCTCCAGAAAGACTCATGGCTATCACCAAACCAGGACTTAACATACTGAACTGGAGTGGGAATTCATGCCAGTCTAAGCTGGTCTTTTCAATAAGTCCCCACCAGGGCTATCAGTTTGCTTGGGCTATTCACACCTGGCTTGCCTTGACAAGGGCGCACCTGCTCTAGCTCTGCATTGGCAGCATGCGTCCATGGACAGCAGTCCACAAATAGCCACTTCACTCCCAGTATTTCACCCACCCATGGATTCATGAAGCAAGTAAGGTCATCCTGCGTGTCAGCCCAACTATGCCTCAACCTTGGGGAACAATGGCTCGTCAAGTAAGTGACATTATACATCTACTGCCTTGCGTGGAGTTTATTTATACTCAACCTAGTGGTTTTCAAAGACATGTATAGCCATTTACAATGTTGTGAATTGTAGCCATAAAACATATTTTTAAAGAGGACTTGACGATTAGAACAATGTGTAAAAAGCAAGATTTTTTTTTTGTCCTTGAAAGCCTTGAAAATCTTTTCATTCTGATTTAGTCTAGAGTCTTTTTATCACATTCCTTGCTAACATATAAAAACCTGTGTAAATCAGCAGAGACAGCAGTGTCAGAGAGGGTCAACGTCTAAAAAGCTAGTTCAAATCCTGACTTGGCACCATCATCCATCGGAGTAATTCACCTAGAATTCATTATTTACTCACTCATGGTACCAAGATCATGCCATTTGCTATTCATTTTATCCTGATGTATTTCTGAGTGAAACTAGATATTTAAGAAAACAAATTGTACACAGGACTTCATTTCATCCATCGGTAATTTATTAAAAGTAGGAGTTACATGCCAGAATAGAGCCGGCGAAATGCCTAAATAAAACTACTCAATTAAGATCTGATCTCTATAGTTCTCAAATAATGAAGCATCTCATTCATCGGCAACCATAAACATTAACCACACTATGTATTGTGTACATTCACTGTGGAATGTAGATAGTCAGCTTGCTGACGATTCCAGAATTTCGGTCAAATATGTTTTGTGTCAAACAGTTTCTGTCAAACTGTATTCAAGTGTGCTATTAGTATACTTCTTTATATTAAAAATAACTGTGAGAAGTACATACTTTGTATGTAATTCTCAGAAATATATGTAAAATTACCCATTTGAAAATATTGATTTATAAAGAAAACAGACATGTTCCTAATTCTGAGTATGTGAATTTTTGTGTAGTTCACTGGTAGAGCACATAGTAATTTACTTAAAATCTACTAAAGGCATACTTATAAAATAATAAGAATTAATACCTAAATGGAAGCATAGTAGTATACTTTAAACTAAGTGAAAACATATTATATAAATGGAAAACTAAGTATGATGTTATGTATACTTACAGTATAAAACTACTAAACTAGTAGTTTACTGAGAGTATACTTTAAAGTGTACTTTCATAAGTGAAAATAATGTGCTACAAGTATTTAACTAGTAAACTATCAGTATTGTGTTCACTTGTAGTACAAACGAAAAATTTAGTTGTAAACTATTTGTGTACTCAGTTTACTACTGCTACGCTTAAAGTATAGTTAAAAGTATACTTTTATACACAAAAAATTAAGCCAATTTTTTTGTCCCAAGTAGTATTGAAACAGTACACTTACAAGTATACTATTACATTGTTATTAGTAAACTTATTACATAAATTATACTTAAAATATACTTGAAATTTACTTAGGCTAAGCATACTTAATACGATTAACTTGAAGTATACTTATTTTATGTGAGGGAACGTTTTTTTGGCTGTGTATGCAATGTAAATAAAATGGTTATGTTTGGGATGCTTTGGATCGGCATATACGCCAGCGTGTTCCAGGTCCTGCCAATATCCAGCAACTTCGCACAGCCATTGAGGAGGAGTGGACCAACATTCCACAGGCCACAATCAACAACCTGATCAACTCTATGCGAAGGAGATGTGTTGCACTGCGTGAAGCAAATTGTGGTCACACTGTGTGGACCCAAATTTTCGGACCCAAAACCCCCCTAGAGTGGCCTTTTATTGTGGCCAGCCTAAGGCACACCTGTGCAATAATCATGCTGTCTAATCAGCATCTTGATATGCCACACCTGTGAGGTGGATGGATTATCTCAGCAAAGGAGAAGTGCTCACTAACACAGATTTAGACAGATTTGTGAACAATATTTCAGAGAAATAGGCCTTTTTTTGTACATAGAAAAAGTCTTAATCTTTGAGTTCAGCTCATGAAAAATGGGGGGGGAAACAAAAGTGTTGCATTTATAATTTTGTTCAGTCTAGTATGCGACCGGTAAAACTATACACCAAATGAGTATATGTCCGAATACATTGAATTGAAAAACAGTAGGAAAGTACCTGATTAATAAACCAGATTAATAATTAACTATAGTTTTGATCTGTTCTTCACATAAGCCATCATGTTACATGGGTCTTATGAACTACTTGTAAGGTGCTGTTTTGTTCACTGTTTTGTATTTTGTATTGAAAAGAACTCCATTAACTCCTTTTTTCCATGGGGGAAAAAAACATTATACAGTGAGTAATGACATTTTTAAATGAACTATTCGTATTCATTTTAGATTAATAATCTCTTCATTTTAGATTGCATCTTGCAGTAAAATGTATAAAAGTACATATAAGGAACAACAGGAAATAAATTTGTTTTCGAATAGAAAATGAACTGAAGAGCTGAACATTCACTAATAACCAAACACTATTTGATATTCAGTGAAACCCTGCGTGGGATTTTAGAATTAGCACTGCATAGTCCAGATTTCCAACTCTGACTCAAGATGTGCATTCCAGTTGGTCTCAAGCTCCCAATGCTGCATAGCTGACCCATTCTCCCTTTGACATCCAGGCTGAGACCACAGCCCTCTCGGCAGCAGGACAGCTACGTAATCACACCCAGACCAATTAGACCGAACTCAAGCCCACACCCCTGCATTCTGCTCAATCCTTTGGGCTCTATAGGCAGTATCAGGCCCTGCCAGAGCCTTTGAGCAGCTGCACTGTCCCACCCAGCCCGTGTCTTCCTCCTCCTTCAGCCAGAACATTCTGTGCAGATGTTGCTGTGGGATAAAGACACAACACATAAGCTTTACAAAGAAACTCTTTGCTTTAGATCGTGCACGGCTACACAACCTCAGCCTAATGATGGGAGGACATGCTCCTTGTTAGTGGAAACAAAATGGTATCTGTCCAAAATGCAGCCACAGAGACCTCACAAAATAGTCTGGTACTGCCCAATTGTGCCCTGCAAAGGCCCCACAGGCTTTTCAGACATATTAATGTTAGTTACATCTATGTATTACTAACAGGAATAGAGTGAATGCAGGGATGTGTCCTAAAACCCAGAAATGAATTTGGTTTCACTTTATTTTGATGGTCCCTTGAACACATTCTGTTGACTATAAGTAACATTGCAACTACATGTCTACTAACCCTCATTAGAGTGTTAGACTGGTTAGGGTTAAAATAAGTTGTCATGTACTTGCAAAGTTACTCATATTCAATAGAATGTCTGTTGGAGGAGCATCAAAATAAAGAGTTAGTAGATATTAAGCAGTCTACTAATACTCTAATGAGAGTTAGTTTAAATGTAGTTGCAATGTCAACAGAATGTTCAAAATGGACCATCAAAATGAAGTGTTAACTATAGTGTTTTTGCACTTCTATTCCATCATACTGACATAAAGTTTTTAGTACTACAGACTACAGTGGCTGTCGGAGACATTAAACATCAGGCCGAACAGGTAAATTCATCTACTCACTAGTCGCTTTTACAGCCTCGTTGTGTGAAGTCATGCGAACGTGGGGTACTTTAGGTTGTATATAACTTTAGCTTTTTACTTCTGCTGGTTGTATTTAGGCTTCAAAATCCATAAAATTTGCATTCGTTACTCATATAATCAAGGTCAGAGTCTGGGCAGAGATCATTCATCCAACAAGGCAGTTCAAGATCAAGCAAATCTACAATAGTAATCTAATAATCCAGAGAACAGGTAAAGAGAGGTCTTACACATGAAGCAGAACAATGGTCGTGGAATAACACTTGCTATACAGGTGAACTGTAAATAACTATTGTCTGATAAGCACAATACCTTCACTTGAGGTTTTTGCACTTGACCACTTGTCTTCTTGCATAAAATATGTCCAGAGTTTGGCTAAAGTGTTGAATTGGGCGTGAAGACAGCAAGTGTTTTAAGATTTTTGTTTACTCAATGGGACACACTTAATCAGTGGTGCTTCATTTCACAAAAACAATCTCTGCAGTCTATCCCCCAATAAAATGCAACACTTTCACAGACAGGGCTTAGATTAACCTAGGATGAGGCCTTTGTTCAAGTATGTCATTTCATTTGCTTTCACTATTAGCTAATCAATAACTATTATTTTTTTCAAACTGTACCTCCCAGAGGACTACTAAGAACTACAGGTTCATAATTAATGAGAGCAATGTGCAATGTATAATTAATTATAATTAAAACTAATGACTCAAGTGTTACGTCCTTCATAAGGAATTACTCATTTTGGAGCAGTATTCAGAAGTGAAAAGCATTATAACTCTAATGACTGAAGTCATTGTAAGATTTTGAGGTTTTTGTAAGATTTTGAATTGGATATATCTGTGATCACCACATTAGAGCGGTTATGTCACTGTGTACATCAATATGGCAGATATCCAAAAAAAATGTAATCTGATCAGGTAACAAATCTGCCGCTTTTGTTCTCACCAAATAAAAATATAAATGTTTTAAAGTAAATCACGTTACTAATGTTTGGATCTAACGATTGCTCAGATCGATCACACATTGTAAATTAGCTAGCTACCTATTGAGCCACTGAAATGTCTTACCTGTTCAGCAGGAAAAAAAAATCCATCTCCACCAGTCTTCAGTCCCTACAGATCTCAGAGTTGTCGCCAATGCTCAAAAGCCATGAAGTCATTTACTCTAGTTTTAGCACAGGCTCTTTCGGTTTCCCCTATTTAACTGCAGGCTCTCTTTGAAGGTACTTTTTTTTTTACAATAGACGATTCCCCAGATGTCTTCGATGATTGACGTTTAGATCTTTCTGAATTAAAAACAGCCATCCAGATGACAAGTTTAAAGGCCCTTGCATACTGAGTCCGAAATTTTCGTATGCGTTTTTTTTTCGTATTCGTGATTCGGTGGCTCTGAATTGTCAAAACACCATTCAAACTGCTTGCTACGGATGCGAAAAACGCAGAAAATCAAACCTGATCCGATTTTTTTTTATGACGGACGAAAGTTTTGGAGGCGAAGTTTCGGTGTGCAAGCATGATTGACATAACGTATTGATTTCCACAAGGCCTATGTGATGTAATCCTATTGGAAACCCCCAGTATTAGTTTAATGATGTTGCAGGACAGTCACATTTCAGATGTCCACATATTTTCAGGGTGAGATGAATTTCTTCAGATACCCCCTACTCAGTGTGCTGGGAGCAGTGAAGGCTGCCTAGTGACCCTGTAAATCAGAATGCAGATTAAATTATTGACGATTAATACAAATGTGGCTATTTACGGCTCAGCTAATGATCCACATGACCCAAGACCTGTAAGATGATGCTTGATTAGACACAGCTGAAAGAATATTTTATTATAAACACCTGGCAGCCTATATTTATTGCACTGTTTGTGTTTGGAAAAATTTACAAGTATGATATAGATGGATGACCATTGTCCACTTAAAAATAATTATGTCTTCTCTGAGTTATCTTGCCCCATTGCTGGAGAGGGAGACATAATGTTTTCCGTTCCTAGTCCCATCTTTCAGGATGGGATGCGATGGGAAGGGAGTGTGGTAGTGGGAATGCCACATTACTGGGATTAGGCTGGGAATGCGAGAAGAGCGGAAAAGAGCCCGTTCTCTCTGCTCCGCTGCACCTGTGCAGTCGCTCCAACACTGAGTCTGGAAGAACAGTAACAGGACAGGAGCAGAATGAGGAACATTTAAAGTAGGCACACGTGAAACAATGTCGCACTTTAGAAGAATGTCTAAAAGATAGTTACCTAAAACAATACGACAGATACATTACGAATGAGAACTCTGTAATAATATTGCAATAGTTATACAACATTGAGATAAAATGGTGAGCAAATGGAGCCTCCTGCTTTCTCAGATATTTCTTCTGAAAAAAAAAAGACCATAGTGTCTCTGATTCAGAAGACATCAAATGTCTGTGCTCAGATTGCCAAGATATCAAAGTCTGCAATCAAAAGCCAGACTTCAATTAGAACTCTTATGAAACACTCCCACGACTACACTGTGATTTTTCTAATTTGTTCATATACCAAAAGTTATTGGAGTACATTTTACAAGAAAATACTATTTCAGTCTTTCTACTTAAAAATTGTATGTGTAATTCAATGTGTTACCTGCCGTTTTTTGCCATTATTTGTCAAATTTACTTGCAATTTAAGAGTTACATTTGTTTTAAGGTAAATCCTAAATACATTTTTTTCAGTGTATGAGCTTTATACACATTTTTTTCTTTGTACTTCTCAGGGTTATGTTTGTTTTTGTTTTGTTCAAGTCTGAGTTTCACATGTTCCTTTGTTCAGTTTCCCGCCTTTGTTCAGTTTCCATGGTTACGTCATTATTAGTTCATTGGTTTCAGCTGTGTGTCATTTATTAGCTCGTTTCAGTTTGTTATTTAAGCCTCACCCTCGCCTTCACTCTTTGTCCAGTCTCTGTAATGTCCAGTCTTTTTGAGTAAGACTTAAACTTAGCCTATTAGTATTTTGTGAAAACCTGAGTCTTCGGCTTACCTGCATGCATCGTTACAGTGCTCTTAAAGGAGCTGTATGTAAGAAATTTACACTCACCGGCCACTTTATTAGGTACCCCATGCTAGTAACGGGTTGGACCCCCTTTTGCCTTCAGAACTGCCTCAATTCTTCGTGGCATAAATTCAACAAGGTGCTGGAAGCATTCCTCAGGGAGTTTGGTCCATATTGACATGATGGCATCACACAGTTGCCGCAGATTTGTCGGCTGCACATCCATGATGCGAATCTCCCGTTCCACCACATCCCAAAGATGCTCTATTGGATTGAGATCTGGTGACTGTGGAGGCCATTTGAGTACAGCGAACTCATTGTCATGTTCAAGAAACCAGTCTGAGATGATTCCAGCTTTATGACATGGCGCATTATCCTGCTGAAAGTATCCATCAGAAGTTGGGTACATTGTGGTCATAAAGGGATGGACATGGTCAGCAACAATACTCAGGTAGGCTGTGGCGTTGCAACGATGCTCAATTGGTACCAAGGGGCCCAAAGAGTGCCAAGAAAATATTCCCCACACCATGACACCACCACCACCAGCCTGAACCGTTGATACAAGGCAGGATGGACCCATGCTTTCATGTTGTAGACGCCAAATTCTGACCCTACCATCCGAATGTCGCAGCAGAAATCGAGACTCATCAGACCAGGCAACGTTTTTCCAATCTTCTATTGTCCAATTTCGATGAGCTTGTGCAAATTGTAGCCTCAGTTTCCTGTTCTTAGCTGAAAGGAGTGGCACCCGGTGTGGTCTTCTGCTGCTGTAGCCCATCTGCCTCAAAGTTCGACGTACTGTGCGTTCAGAGATGCTCTTCTGCCCACCTTGGTTGTAACGGGTGGTTATTTGAGTCACTGTTGCCCTTCTATCAGCTCGAACCAGTCTGGCCATTCTCCTCTGACCTCTGGCATCAACAAGGCATTTCCGCCCACAGAACTGCCGCTCACTGGATGTTTTTTCTTTTTCGGACCATTCTCTGTAAACCCTAGAGATGGTTGTGCGTGAAAATCCCAGTAGATTAGCAGTTTCTGAAATACTCAGACCAGCCCTTCTGGCACCAACAATCATGCCACGTTCAAAGTCACTCAAATCACCTTTCTTCCCCATACTGATGCTCGGTTTGAACTGCAGGAGATTGTCTTGACCATGTCTACATGCCTAAATGCACTGAGTTGCCGCCATGTGATTGGCTGCTTAGAAATTAAGTGTTAAGGAGCAGTTGGACAGGTGTACCTAATAAAGTGGCCGGTGAGTGTATTTCAATTAATCATACATTTTCCCTGATATGTCACTAGACATTAAGAAATCATGTTCATTTCAAATACTTATATCACTGACAACAGTATTCCGGCCATTTAAAAAGTGAAGTTGCCTCAGTAACAATAATCAGGCACACCTGGATTAATCAGTATGTCCAATAATGGCAGACAGGAAACAAAGGAGCTGGCTGAAGTTCAGGAAGTAATGCAGCTGGGCATAAAGCCAACTGATGCTGAATGTCTTTGTTATGACAACTTGACATTAACCAAGAAATCATAACCTATCAACCTGTCACAAATATGTCATAACAGGTCTAATTATCAAACTTACAGCATTTTACAGTGTAATAACCCTTAATGACATCTTTATAACTAGTACAATGTGTTCCACTTTACTTGAGGACAAGTCAAATATTCATGACACAGTTATAATGGTGTCATGACGGCCAAAGTTGTGACAGGTTGACAGGTTATGATTTCTTGGTTAATGTCAAGTTGTCATAACAAAGACATTTCTGTCTTTGTTAATGTCAAGTTGTCATAATCAAGACATTTTTGTCTTGGGTAATGTCAAGTTGTCATAACAAAGACATTTTAAACAATGTCAACTTTGCATTAAAAGTGTCATAATTTACCGAATGACACTTAATGACAACAGTCATAAACATTCATAAAGACTCCTTCATGTTCATGACAGGTGCTATGTCATGTTTATGACAGTGTCATGTCAGTCTTATGCACACCCCTTCAAATAAAGTGTTACCCAACTTTATTTTGATGGTCACCCAAAACAATTTCTAACTTTGCAAGTACATGTTAACTTATTCTTTGAACCCTAACCTAACTGTCAACTAATACTAATGAGAGTTTGTCGACATGTAGTTGCAAACAAAGCTACTTATAGTTAGTAGAACGTCTATTGATATAGTGTAACCTGTCCTAATATGCCCTACAGCACCTTGCGGCATAATTGTCGGTTGCTTATGTGGGCTATTGTGCATTTGAGGCATTAAGAAGAATTATAGCTCTTTACTTGGTTCCACATACAGTATAAAAACTTTATACTTAGTTTTTGCACACTATTTCATAAACCCTTTTTGGTTAGTCCAGCAGTAGCTCCTCTTTTGGGCAGACAGGGCATTCTGCAGACATACAGTATTGTCTGCTTTACTAACAGCGGACGTTCGCTCTGAAAGACATGAATAGAGAGTCTGCTGCAGTGTAAACAAATGAGGGCTGCTTCATCCCTCTACTCTCAAATCTGGCCCAATACTGTGGACATCCAGGAGGAGCCGGTCAGGGATCAGTGTGGCAGCTTTAAGGATGGGGGAAGCATATAGACGAGCATACTCATTACTACTGCTCATAGTTCATCCTAGAGATTGCCAGAAACCCCCAAAAAGTAACTATGGCATGGAAATCATCCAGCATTGCTTGTGCAAGGGACATGAATAGGCAATAATTTCCGTCAGGCTGATTAAATCCAATCCGATTTTAGATTCTGAAAGTTCTATTTGTAGTCCGATTCACTTATTCATTTGCATGTGCATTAAATGTTTTCCAAACCAAACTTTAGCACATGCACAGTGCCCAGTCACTGTGTTCGGAAACAGAAAAAGCCACTGCAAGAATGTCACTGGAGTTTCCTCAAGCATAATTGACCTTTTTGCCTTGATGACATATGTTTTAAAAAAAAGTTATTTTAGCAAACATGTAGTAAATATTCCATCTCCTAGTTTGTAAGACACATTTAAACACATCACGACACTGCAGATGTGTGCAAGATATTTTTTATTCTGATTGAAAAGGTATTCTGATTCAAGGGTTTACATGGCTAAAAGTTTCCTGTTAAACAGATTAAGAGCTAGACTACCCTCTACATTGGATCGAAATGTATTTCATTTATTTTGTTAAATGGAGGCTTTTCAGCCTGATGGAGCCATTCATTCAATTATAAACTGTTATTTGTTGCATGTAAATATAATTAATGATACCTCAAATCATGCAACTTATTGAAGAGAATTGTACTATTACTTTTCTATGAAATCAAACGTATGATTTTCACATGGTAGGCAATACAATGGGTGAAAAAAATCTGACTGATGTTAATACATAGTCACCTCTCATTCAAAATGATAAATACAGTTTGGAATGTCACAAGACACACACGAAACATTGACATCAAACCTGTGTCATGCCTGAGGCAGCAATTTTTGAATGTTTAATGAAAGCTTTGTTTGAGTTTGATGGCAGATGGTGATTATCTGTGCATCAAGACTTACATTTGTCTTTGCCGCACACAGAGCTATCAAATGGCTTCTGAATAATTGGAAATTAACACTAAAATCGAAAGGATTACTTTTGTGATGAGTTATATACTTGTTTTTGTTTTTGCTGTAACCAAACAAAAGAATTTTTTTTTTATAAAACATGACAGAATACTGTATGGGTAAAGTAAAGGATCCCTTCACAACAAGTTGAATATGGCACCAAAAATCACAAACAAAAGACACTTAGAATGTCAAATTAGGCACATGCATAAATAATATTTAATTAAATTATTCTCTATGAAATTCAATAAAATGCACTAATTAATAAACTTAATGGACTCATAAAAATTTGTACATCTCTAACGCCGGCTGCAGACTGTGCGAATCCTATAAGATCATTACAAATCACACTGTACGACATGGATCTAATAAACTTGGACATGTTGGACGACATGTAGACTGTACGATGATGACACCTATAGAATCGTTGGTTACGATGCAAGTTAGTAGAAGAATAATGTATGCGCGAGTGGTAAAACAATTGGAGCAAGATGAATCGCACTTTAGCAATTGTGGTTTTTAATGTGCTCTGAAAAAAAAGAGAAGGAAGTGAAAGACAGTAAGTAGTTTTAAGTTTTAGCGTCATGTCGAGTTGATCACAACACCATTTCATGATGCATTTTTATTGGGTATAGATGTAGGTTGAAGCAGCAAACACACTGTGATGATCTTGATAAAGTTCTGACACTGAATGATTGCAGGTGATCTTTGGTCTCAAGACCGTGACAACAGGCGTCTTTAAACCTCTCTCAGTGTGTGATGTAGGAGCACTGTTTAGGAGCCACGACCACAGAAATCACCACGATTGGTCATCTTTTGTCTGGTACAACCCAAAATCGTACAATGTATACAGGGCATATAATAATTTAGGCTGTACGTATAGTGCTTATATTTTAGATGCTGTCAGTATGTTCGTGATAAGAACCACACTTTATACATAGAAATACCTACGATTATTAATGAGGTCCTGTTATATATATACAGTGTATATATATATATATATATATATATATATATATATATATTTACATTTTCAAAAAAAATTGAAAAGTGTGTAATGTTGCTGTTTGAGCATGAAAAAAGACCTGCAAAGTCACAAAGCAAAAACAGTCACTTCAAAGGGCGATTTTTATTATTTAATCAGGTTAAAAACTCATTGAGATTAAAATCTCTTTTACAAGAGTGACCTGGCCAAGAAAGCAGCTACAATAACATAGACATACAAATACACATCAAAACACAAACACAATTTTAGGTTAACAACAGCAATTTACCAAAGGATAAAACACATAATCTGTTAAAAGAAACTTAAACTCGTTTAGTGATGGAAGCATAGTCAGCTTTAAGATGTTTTGTAAATTAAATATAATGGTTATTCTGCTTTGAATAAAGCCTTTTGAGCCTTTATTATTGTGCAGTGTTTCTGAACTCCCTGAAACACATCGATTGTAGTCTTTCAGGAACCTACACGTCACAATATTCCTGATTTAAATAATTCCCCCTTGCAGGCCTATGCAAAAAAAAAAAAAAAAAAAAAAAAGGCAAGGCCTGGTTGTCACATGTTGTCAGCATGTCCTGTGTGGTAGACCAATCACAACAGACTGTGGCCAGCTAACCAATCAGAGCAGACTGTGCTTTTTGGAACAGGTTTTAAAGAAACTGAAACTAAAACACAATGTTCAGACAGAGAGTGAAAAGAGAGTAGAAGAAGAGTTTTTTTTTTTAAGAGTTTTTTAACATTAAATGATTTTTTCATTAAATGAACATATTCTAGTAGACCCCATAAACAAAATTATAAACATTAAGCATAGCCTCAGTTCTGGCAGGTCACGTTAGTCAAGCTCGCATCAGCTGACTCTCAGCCAATCCACGTCTAGGAATATGACACCTATCACTGTATATATACTGTAAGCTCCTTTATCAGCAGCTATCACGTTTCTCTGGATCTAATTACCATCCTCCATCCCCAGCTCCTCCTTTCGTCAGTCAGGATTTGGCCTTTTGAGTGCCCTTTGAATCAGAATAAATTCTCGAATTATGTTGTACTTTAAAATCTTGAATTAATGATATCTGCAATACATTCAAGTTGGTTCTGTTTACCCTAAGGGGGGCTATTGCTCTTATCCATGCTAGGCTGCGTGGATGCGCAGGGAGTTCTTGCCCAGAACAGAACCATAGCGCCAATCCTAACTGTCAATCGTATTTGACGATAGTGGTCCTGACGGAAATGTAAATGAGCATAATAGGACCCATTAAACTGTGTTTCTCAACCTCTGAGCTCCCCAAATGTCCTGCCTCTCACCCCATCCAGCAGTGAGCAACAGTACACTGGCACAATGCCTGCGCTTGAGTGACTTTGAGGTCATCAGTGGTGTGGCAGATTTTTTTCTGTTGTGGTACATGGGAGGAGCCCTTATTATACATGTATGTCTGTTTGAGAGAGGCCAGTGTGGTGATATCTCCGAGCTGGAAGTACACTAATTTTCTTTGTGTCCTGGTTCTCTGCTCCCTGGTCCCAGCAGGTTACAATAGTGCACAGTGTTCCCAGCGGAAGACAATCGCTGTCTGTCTCCACTGGATCGCAGAGTCACTGTCCACTCTGAGTGTGCACACACCCCATTACTCTAACACATACCAACTTAGACAAGAACACACACTGCGAGAAATCATGTTTTAATATGTGATGCTGCTAACACACAAATGTCAAACATTAGAAAACATTTACATTTAATGTATCTTTATGTGCTGCTAGGCGGTTGCCAGGATGTTCTGAGGCCGGCTTCTCAAAAATCTTCGTAAGAAGAAAGTTTGTAAGAATGTTCCTATAAATTCACCATGAACTCAAAATTGACAATTCTTGTTTTGTTTTTTTTCTATTAAATATTGCAGTATTTATTATAATTTGATTTATCTGTGCACGTTTTTGTATGCCCACGTAATCAGCGATCCACGTAATTCCTCTTGCAGCGACTCTTCTCTGATGATGCGTTTACTGGCAGGAGGGCGGGGCAACCTGTCACTCACATGAGATCCACCAATAGCAAACCACAACCATCCAATCAATTCCCCATGGACAAAACAAAATCAAGTCCCGGCCTACATTTATTTATTTTTTCCCCCAGAAGCCGTTTCATTCGGATATTGTGATTTGGCAATAGGGAAGAAAAGACTATTGCAACTTCTGAAACATGCCTGCTTTAAGAAGAAAATTACAGACTGTGGTGTTTGCATGGTGATCAAATGGCGGTTCAAATGGCGGTTTGCATGGTGATCAAATGACGACGACTTACTGATCAATATCAATGAAAAACACCTCAAATACTGTGCTTTTGTCCTGTAGATTACTGTAATAATCATAATAAGTGTGCACTTTTTGTCGCATCTGGCTTAATGGAGTCGTTGCGTCTGTTGCTTTCATTTGCAGTCCATCTTTCTTGCACTCTAGAGTGAATGCTCCCTGTTTGACTCTTTTTTTTTTTTAGTTGCTACTGAATTTTGAATGTAGCAAAAAGTCACATCACCGACCACACATAATCACGACTAATACTTGTTTACCTAATCAATCTTCAGAGTATTTGTGCACACCCCTAACAGTAATATTAATTATATTGTACGCTTAAAACTTGAAAAAAACCCAATATCTTACCTTTAGGGAGTTGGAAGTTATTAAGAGTTTATTTACTATGAATCTTGTCAGTAATTCTTTAGAAGGATTTTAAGAAATAAATATAAGAACATTCTTAAGAAATTTTGTTTGGAAATTTAAAATAGTATTAACTGTATTTTTAAGAAGAAAATAGCAGTTAAGAAGAATTTTATTCTTAAGAATGTTTGGGGAATCCAGGCCCTTTGGGATTTGTTTTCACTGGCACAGTTTAAAAAAGGCCACCCCATTCTGGTCTTCAGATATGAGATTTTTTCATCCATTTTATCGCCTGCCAGACTAAAATCACACGTCTAATTGTTTACCGCAAAATGTATAAAAGGAACACAAACATGGAAAATTTACAAGAGCTACTGAAGCCAACAGCATATAATAGAGTGTGCTTGATTATAAATGGTGATAAATAAACCAATAACTATAGACATCAATAATCATGAATACATTAGAGCAGGAGAAATTGGTTTGTATGTGATAAGGCCTAGGAAGAAGAAAGTGTTATTGTAATGTAAATCAAATTCAGACTGGGTTACTGGCAGCCTATAATAGCATCATATTGACGCCATTAGATTATCTCATCATTCATATTCTGTCATCGGAAGAGCCTGGGCACGTCCTCTCTTAGTGGGGATAAAACAGTTTAGCTCTTTGTGTTTAAAGACTGAGCTTTTGCATGTGGGAAACATTACTCATATATATGGCAAATCAAATCTGATGTCACTGATACACTCAAGTATACGGAGTCATTTTTGTTCACTCCTTAGATCTATTTATATCATGAATTCAATCAGCTTTGCATTTAATCGTATAGCAGAATGTGAAGGCATATTTGTCGGAATAGGGACTAGGCCTACTAAAGATGCCCCATATGACTTGTTACTCAATTTTAATAAATATGAATATTTTTGTCAACAGAACTGGATTCCTTTTGGAACAGGGTTTAAATCAAACAAAAACAAACATGGCATAATGCCTCAAAGGGACACAGTATCAAATTAGGTGGGAAGAGGCTCATGAGGAGAAAGAGATATGCCTGACAACTCAAGAATCTCCCACAGATCCCCTGTTGACACAATAAATTGTCAGTATTGTAGGCAATAGAGAAAGAGCTGAGGTGGAATGATTGTGTTGCACGCTCAGATGGGGTTTTGTGATCTTTTGATCTATACTGACACATAGGAGCAGTAAAATTTACTTTTGGTTACCTAGCACTGATTCAAAGGAATAAGTCACCCACTATTATTCAAATGGAAATTCTGCCATCATTTTATAACATTCATGTAGTTGCAAACCTGTATGACTTACTTTATTCTGTGGAACACAAAAGCCAAAATTTTGAAGAATGTCCTACTCGCTCTTTTCCATACAATTGTAATGAATGGGGACACCGAAAATGGCACCATAATGGTTTAACAACAGTGGTCCATGAAAGCTTTAGCCTAAGTTCTGCCGGGAAGACTCAATCGTTACGTCACTCATTACCTTCTCATCTATCCAATCGCGTTCTAATACTTGTGGCATAAAAGACCGGTACTTACACATGTCTGAGTTCGCAGATGCTGACGCTTTCATTCACCTCCATCCTCCCCACCACCACCAGGATGGTCCCTTCCCATACCTCACAGGGGGTCGGCTGCGCCCTGCCTTCGTCTTCAGGCAGGAAATGCAGAGTCCGGACCTCCGGATTGCGAGCTACGGACAAAGAACTTTATCATAATATTGCTTGCTGAGCTGTTAAAGGGTCATGAAACCCCAAACCAAATTTTCTGAGATTTTAACAGAGGTATGTGTGTTGAACACCATTGAAGTCACTGTTAGCATCTGTTAGATTTAATAGTATGATTAAAATGGTTAAATTTGAGTTTTTTTCCACTTTTTTCATCTCCCGGGTTTAAAATCTTCATCACAGGCTGTGACGTGGCAGTGCACTGTGAGTGCGTTGATGACTCATCGGTGTCTCATAATTATTAATGAGACTGAGTTTTCATATCCTATGACAGTGGTTCTCAACTCCAGTCCTCGTGACCCACTGCTCTGCACATTTTGTGTGTCTCCCTTATTTAACACACCTGATTCAGATCATCAGCTCTTTTGGAGAGAGTCCATGAACTGAACTGAGTGTGTCGGAGAAGAGAGACATACAAAATGTGCAGAGCAGTGGGTCCCGAGGACTGGAGTTGAGAACCACTGTCCTATGAGAAGACACTGTCTCTTAATTATTCATGACACCACATGGATCTTTCCAAGTTGCATGACATGTCAAACTGTGATATCGCAAAGTAGATGAGAGAGACAAACATGGGATGCTACAAGTGTTTGATTTCCATGTGTAAAGGTCCAAGTGGGTTGAATATGTTTCCCCGCGATGCTGCCAGTGCTAGACTCTGGCTCTGGGCGGTTGGTTTGCTATCAACCACGGACACATCTAAACTATAGTGTGTACCGCAAATATTAGCTTCGAGAACTGGAGAATGGTGGACTTCGCCTTGTTGACAACCAATGCAGTTTGCGTCTTGCGAGTGAATGCGGTACCAAGTCCCGAGGACTTTTCTATCCCTTCAGAGGTATGTGTGTGTATCTGTGTCTAAAATGAGAAGTCTTCCACCTCCAAAGAGCGATCTTTATTATGGGGGTTCAGGGGGCGCGTAGATCTAGGCTATGCACGGAACGTTTTTTTTAAGCGGAAAATGTATTATTTTCAAATATATGCATTTATAGTATCTATATAAACAACTATATATTTTATAATGACATTATAATTATACATGTAGCCTACATTAATATGTTTTAAATAGAATTACGATTACTGTAGACTAATAGGCCTATATGTAGCAGGGCATTCAGTTACTTTTGAAAGGACAATAATAAAGTGTCAGTGTATTTCATTAGGCTTTGCCAGCTATAAAAAAAATCTAGCATTTCCTCACGTTTTACCACTGCTTTTTAGTGACAGTCGATATGCATCGGCCACTGGCAATGACAGTGGTGGCCAGACACACCCACTCCCTCCCTTCTTCTCACAGCCACCCACGCCCATTTAAGTTACATTTTTCAAAAAGATTGTGAGCTAGACTTGAGCTGAAAGAGGGGGTTTTCATGACCCTTTAATAAATGGTTAATTGTTACAGTATTATTATCCAAAATCTTTCTGGTAGAAATATAATTTATGCACTATATTACAGGTCACATGATAGCAGTGGAGAAAAAAAGATCAAAACAGCAGATTTGTGAATGAATCTTTCAGACTAGGAATGCACGATACTACATTTCTCCACTGATAGAGATATCTGAATATTCAGAGTGAAATCTGCCGATGCCATTACCAATAGTTTGGTGGGGATGTGTCGAACCTTTGTGCTGTCTAAAAGGATCTAACCTTTTATATTAATATCCAGTTGTGTAAAATATTTACTTTTTTTGGTAAAAATTGGTAAAGATCACTGCTTTGGCTCTCTTTGATGACTATTTTGAGGTTTGAAGATTTTTTTTCTTCTACAAACTTCTATGGCTTCCCCAGTGGAAATGTAAACTGTTCCAAAAAAGTATTGTCCAG
This sequence comes from Semotilus atromaculatus, assembly GCA_031834385.1. Classification (NCBI taxonomy): domain Eukaryota; kingdom Metazoa; phylum Chordata; class Actinopteri; order Cypriniformes; family Leuciscidae; genus Semotilus; species Semotilus atromaculatus. Next base: position 6,148,292 of record JAULUF010000025.1, read on the forward strand.
ACCCCAGCTGAGAACATAATATAGAGATGTTATGTCTATATATACATATAGACATATTGACCTTCCTGGTCTCCGCCTCCAGCCTCCCCGACCACGACTCCACCTCGGCCCGTCGGTCCGCTAGCTCCACCTTGACTCCCACCTCCTTCATCTCCACCATGGCCCATCAGTCCACCAGCTCCGTCAGGCTACCTCGTCCCTCTGGCTTCGCCTTGGTCGTTCGTCCGTTGGACATTGCGGCCCTCTGGATCTCCACCTACGCCTCGGTTGACAGAGCCTGCGGAATCGCAATACCCCTGCGTATCCTCAGCATCACCTTGACTCGTCGGCTCTCCTTCTACACTCTGGTCTCCTTCCACCTGATCCGCCTCCATCAGTCGGCTCCCGTGAGTCTTCAACCCTTTCTCCACCATGGCTCCTCCCTCCATCGGCTCCACCATGGGCTGCCTGCCAGGATCCCACCTTGCTCCTCCTGCTCAAATTCCTTCCTGTCTCCTCCTTGGCTCCTCCCACCATCTACTCCGCCCTAGTCTCACGAGCCACCGGCTCTCCCCTGGTCCTCTGAACTGCTGCCACCATCCTGGAGGCTTCCCGTTCTGCTGAAGCCATGGCCTCGTCAGCCTCCAGGACGCCGAACCCTTTGGATGTTTTACGGTGCGAGAACGCGCCTCCCGGGAGTGCAGAGTAATGTCACGTGTCAGTGCATGTTTGGACTTTCAGATTGTGTTTTGATTGGTTCTTGTTTTCCTTTTGTTCTTTACCCGTCATTCCTTTGTTTCTATGGTTACTATCATTGAGTTAATCTGTGTTTTGTGTATGATTAATTATCCCATATCTGTTGGCTATTTAAGATGTACCCTTTCTTTCAGTTTTTGTCCGATTGCCATTGCGTTTATATGTGTTTCCCCTGCCTGTCAGCTTGTTCCAGAGGACTATTATTAAAGTTTGAGTTGTATGGATAATCAGAGTCTTCAGTCAGATAAAAAGCATATTTTTTGTTGTTTATTGTTTTATCCTCTCCTCATAATTCCCAGTTTCATAACACTAAAATTATTTTGCCATCCTGGCTCCATTATCATTCTCTCTCTCTCTCTCTCTCTCTCTCTCTCTCTCTCTCTCTCTCTCTCTCTCTCTCTCTCTCTCTCTCTCTCTCTCTCTCTCACTCTGATTTGAATATTGTTTTATCCAGTGAGTCAAGGCTTTCTGTTAATTACTTCTCTATTCATTTAACCATGTGGGTCTGTTCGAGAGGAATTGTCTGACTCCTGCATTAAATGGCCCACATTCCGATCCTCTGATGCTGAAACTAACATGAGTTCCCCCCTTTCTCTCTGCAGCGCGTCAAATTAGCACACAGTGGATTCGTATTACAAAAGACTCGGCCAGCAAAAAAACTTGGAGACAACCTGACCGGGTGCTTTGTGGCTGTGGTAGGTGGCACAGTCTCACGGCTAGGACTGTTCTCATGGATGTTCAGTGTTTACTGAGCCACGGGGCTGCCATGGGAACTAATGACCGATTTATTTTGTGGAACATGATCAAATTTAGTAATGTGTTCGATAAGACATTTTGCACTGGAAATGAGCCTTGGAGCTCAGTTATGGAAATTATTATTGATGTTTCATGGTTGTTTCAGTAAGGCATTCAATCATTCATGACTGAATTAAATGTAATGCACCCGGGCTTCACAAAACTATAATTGCACAGATTCTTCACATTTATAGAGGACACATCAGTGCATTGATTTCCTAAATATTTTCAATAAAATGTTAATCATTAAGTTAAGCCAAGCCAAGCAATATAATATTAAAGTAAGCTGCTGCTGCTGTAGCTACTGCTAGTATTACTGTAACAATTTTCAGCTCTCTTGAGAGTTGTTATGCTTATTCTAAGAGATCTCATTTGTATGCATACGTATTCATATGTAAAATGTTTATGTACATTTTTCATAGATAGTGTACAATATCAGCATATTGACGACTGGACTGGGTTCAGTATACTCTAACACAATTTCATAGCAGAGGGTATAATGAGTAAACATTTCATAAATCATTTGAGGAGAACACTCAAGAAGTATGATATACAGAATAAGTCAAACATACATTTCACTTAGTTACTTAATGTGTGTGTGCGTGTGTGTGTGTGTGTGTGTGGTGTCCTGGCAAACCCTACGTGGGAGGACCAAATGTCCCTGAAAAAATACTAATACCAATCATTTGTTTATCTTGTAGGAAGCTTTTCTTTTGGTCCCATGAGGAAAATCATACTTGCTTATAATCAGACAATAAAAATAAAAAATAAATGTTAAGTGTCCATATGTTGATATTGTGAGTATTAGTGTCTATCCAAATGTGAATAAGGAAAAAAGTATGTGTTCTACAACCAAACTATACTAACGAATACTAATGAGATCATTTGGCTAATTACCCTTCATATATTTGTTCAAAAGCATGCAAATGGGTTATTGAATTAGTGTAACCATTGTGAAGGCTCATCTTTTCCTTGGTTTCATCAGTTTACAGGCTGTTTTTATATTCGGCTCAAATCCACATACTGGTCACATGCACTTACAGAGAAGGGGGTTTATGAGGGGGATCTGAAGGAGGGCTAACAAGTGAAAAAGTGATAGAGCTGGAAAGAGGGAGCCGGAGCGAGATGAAAGGCGAGAGTTTGAGAGCGACAGTGCACTTGTTCCCTGGTTCGACCAAACAGAGACAAGCTTGCTCTCCTTGCCTGGTTTCAGGGTGCATGTGTGAAGGAATGCATTCATTAATGTAATTCCTCTGCTCTCAAACAAGGCTTCCGTCATTTGGAGAGCGAGCGAAGAGCCGCGGGGTGGAGGGGCAGTTCTCACTGAAGAAGGGGTGAGGGGTAAATAGTACACCCCCTTCTCTGTAGTCAGGAGGGCAAGGCACCCTAACACAGGCCTCTGCGTCCAAGGCGATCTGCATGTGAAAGCCCCAGGCATCACAAAAGGATGAAAAGGTGCTGGGCAGGACCTGGACAATCCCTTCCTGTTCTGGTGGGTCGTTTGTTTCCATGCTGTCAGATACTGGGCCGCCAGCCCTCTCTCCCCTCATCTCTTCAGCCCTCTGGTGCGCTCTCCCTCGTTTTGTTTTCCGGCTATTCCTTATACGTGCTCCTTGTTTTGTTTTTTTCCGTTCACGTGAATAGGAGTGATGGACCAATGTAACGTCAAACGGTGACTGGAACAATTGCTTTCATGGCTGCGTCTAAAAGCCAAACAGCACCATGCATGAGAACTGCTTTGCATAACAAAAGATGTGACAAAACCATTAGGCCAATTAGAGTATTTATATAAACATAGTACTGAAGGGATTTAAGCACTCATAAATGCTTGCTGTGTGGGAAAATAACTTCACTTCTCTCTAAAATGTTTGATAGCTTTGCTATTTCTATGCTAGTTTGGTACTAGGGAACAGCCTTTGTTTTTTCAAAACCTAATGCATTGCATTAAAGCAAAGAATGAATGCTAAGAATGGAAATGTAGCACATCAAACTTCTAAATCTCTGCAAGCGTTCTTAAATCTCTGTAAACTGTAAATCTCTGTGTTTTTATGCTGCTCCAATAAGGACAAAAAGAATGTTAATTATGTAAATTAAAAAGCGGCCTAATCCAGAGGGAGGAGCTGTTCCCATCGCATTAGCTTTAATTGAGTATTGCAACATATTGACAAAGAATTAGCCTCCATCCGCATTGTGTAATGATTTTTCTTTTTCTGCAGAGGAAGTCCTCCTATTGAGATAAATGCCTTGTTTTCTTCTTTACCATTGTGGTATGTTCTGATGTGCACCGGCATTTAGTCAATCACACTTCTCCTTACTATTCTAGCCAGTCAAAAGAAGACAAATGAGTCTTTTAATATTAGGCCGATGTGACACACTCAGCCTGAAGAGGATAGCTTGTTAATGTTAAGTGTTAATGCTAAATGTTAAGAGGCACTGTAAAAACTAATTCATTAGACTTACTTAAAAAAACATGAAAACTTAAAAAAAAAAAAAAGAAGTAAAGTGAAATAGGGATAGTATGTTGTACTGGCAAATGCTTAGTTAATATAGTTCACTTACACGACAGCAAGAACTGTAGAGTACTTGAAATTTACTTTAGATTTACTCTTGACTTAGTAGCTACTCAGATTTACTGACTCCCAGAGTGCATTGCGGCATGAATAAATTGTGCAATTGCTTTGTTTAAAAAAAAAATTGTTTTATTTGCCAATTTTATTTGCAGTGTCAGTACTAGCACAATAAAAAAGCAAATAAAATTTTTATTGTAACTAATAAAATAAATAAAAATGTATTGTTACTATTGTTGTGTTTTGCATGCTAAATGTTGAAGTGTGTGTTACTCAGGCATGGGCAATTGCAAGATACTGTCACAAATATAGAGGGATAATGTCAACCCAATTAAAAGTTTCACAAGATGTTTATGACATGTGTTAGCAATAAAATTTTTAAAGATCCTTATTTGACCTGGAAAATAGACTAGTTAATGATTTAGTTAGAAGTTATAGGTCTCCTCTTAAAAACAACCTATTTATTACTTCCCTTCCTTTGAGACCAAATAACTGCATGTGATTTCTTGTTGTAACGCTGTCAAGTCAAGTCAAGTATTTATATAGCGCTTTTCACAATACAGATTGTATCAAAGCAGCTTCACAGTATCAATCAAAACAACAATGTTCGTTTATTAGTGGAAAAAAGACATCCACGTTTGGTAGGGCTGATCAATGGTATTAATGATTGGTGATGCTGTATCAATAGGATGACGCTGTATCAATAGGAAGAGAATTACAAAAATATAAATGAAGATCCAAGTGCCCAACCAAAGGGAACACTGATCACCATAATGTCGAGTTCAAACAAACAAAAAATGTAGGAAAATCAACATCAATTTATGAAGTCAGCTTATGTGAAGTTCTCTTTCCATTGTATTGACAATCAACATTCGAGATACTAGGCAACTAGGGAAAAATATTAAGTCTATAGCCCCGCCTCAAATACTTGACAAAATGGCTCTCAAACCAATAAATTAATCTTAACTTGGGTTTTTGGAGCAAACAAAGCATGGTATGTGAATAGTACAGATGGCAAGATTTATACAATTAAGTTAAGACATTAAGTAAAGGTAACAAAAAAGTGTTAGAACTGTTGGATTTTACAATGTAGATTTTAAAGATAGTTGAAAAATTTTGCTTTGGTGAATACATTTAACCTTTTTATTGTTCACTCACCTTCATGTCGCTCCAATTTAGCATCATTTTATTTCTTGCTGTCTGAGCTTCAAAATGTGCAATTAAAGTATAATAAAACCATATTTTTTTATGTCTGTTTTTCAAACAAACCTTATTGTATGGTTTTGGTTTCAATGAAGAAAGAAAATCTGTTCTGAGAATGACATGATGGGAAGTAAAATGATGATTTAAATAAAAATATGTTTCATGATGGTGTTGTTGAGCATGCTTAAACATATCATAAATAGTGCTGGTCCTGGATATGATGCAGAACAAGGGGTTTGGGGAATGGATGGATATTAATGTTCACTTGCAATTTGGACGGACTGGAAAAAAAATAGGCCTAATAATAGTTAATTTGAAGACACGCATCACGATACGCATGTTTCAGAATCGAGTCTGCGTTTAAAATGTTTAAAATGGGCTAATTGTTTCTCAAATGTATACTCTCTCTCTCTCTCTCTCTCTCTCTCTCTCTCCTCCCACAGTCTGATTTCTGCTGCTGGGACTGCTGCTTGATCATGTGACGGATTCGCAAGCGCAAGAAGAGCTGGTCGTGGTCGGTAACGGAGGACCGAATGCCAATCTCATTGAGAAAGCGCCTTTATTGCGCGTGAGAGACAGGAGGGACAGACGTTTCTAGTGCTGCACACATACACAGACAGACAAGACACAGGAAGCTTTGGAGAACTCGGGGAAAGGGTGCATTTTCACCGCCTCAAGAGGAAGTTAAGGACAAATCTCTCGCTAAAATAAATCTTAAGAGGGACACTGGGGACGCGGGAGTCGCCTTTGCGAGTAACTTGTGGGATTTATTGGGAATTGTTTCTGAAAGGAGACCTGGCTTCACTCTCCACCCGTATATATTTCATTTTGTTCATTTAATTTCATTTCATCAGCTGTCCTAAAACAACTGTCATCCCCAGAATTGCAGTATTGCAGCAGCGGATTGTGCGTAAAGACAGAGACAGCATCCTTTGCCGCGGAAGACTCAGGCACTTGCCTCCTTCACTTGCGTTTTTGTACTCTATTTATTATTTATATTCCAGGCTTTATTTATTTTGGGACTTTTTCCTGTCTATTTTTGGGGCGTCGGTGGTGATTTCTGTGGAATATGGTGGGGGAAATGGAAACGAAAGAAAAGCCGAAGCCGACCCCTGATTATCTGATGCAGCTCATGAACGATAAGAAACTGATGAGCAGTCTGCCCAACTTCTGCGGGATCTTCAACCACCTCGAACGGCTTCTCGACGAAGGTATGTTGATGAAGTGACATGTGTCCGTCAAATCCCACAGAATGGCATTGCTGGGAACTGCGCGCGGGTTGTCAACGCATAAGGCAAAACGCTTAATAGCGATAATTTATGGCGCCAGTTGTGTTTTTTGGTGTCAGACCTTCACCCTTATTTTGCCAATCAATCACACGACGTTTACAGACTTGTAGTTCAGCTTTAAAAGCTGCTTAAGTTTGCACTCGGATATGGCAGTCCAACCAAGGGGGTACCTGTGGCTTGCGAAATGATTTTTCGTACAAGTAAAATGTTTCTCATTTAAAATCTTAACAGATTTACACTACGAGAGAACAGATTTTAATCGAAAATTTGATTTAGAATTTGTCCCGTTCCGACGGTTTGACTGTTCTAAAAGAGAATGTTCCAAATCACTTCCGAGTGAATAGTCGTATTGGACTGCTAATGCCTACGTGATAATGAACATTCAGCAGAAAATAACTGACTGAGCTTACATGCAAGAGAAACTTACTGTCACCTTAAGATCCTCTTCTGGACCGTTGCAATTTAAATCATCGCGAGAACTGTTGTTTACTAAAATAACCTAACAAACTGCTACACTATGCGTATAAGAGCAAGTTGGGAAAAAAAGTGTTTCCTTCACAGTTTATGCCGTTTAAACTGTGAATAAACGGCATTAACTGTCAAGGAAACCGTTTTCCCTCGCTGAATAAGCATACGTCAGATTCACGTAGCTTAGTTTGTCAAGTTAGACTTTTAACTAGGCTACTGTGCAACATGACATGGTTTAATTGTGATCCCAGAGGAGTCGACCTCCCTGGATTGTGGTTTTAAGGGGGGGGAATTTCGTGAACTGTGGCACCAGGGGGCTCCTGACTAATGCTTTAAAACCTCTTGTACCCATTTCCTGCTGTCAACTTTATAAAGTTGTTAATGAAGTTTATATATTTGCACAAACTGTGCTCTTTTTCTCGTTTAGTCTGTTTTATAAATGTTTTATAGAGAGCCATGACCTTTATTGCAAATAAAATTACGCTAATAGCCATTTAAAGTGATCAAAGGACAATAAAAAAATCTATCTATCTATCTATCTATCTATCTATCTATCTATCTATCTATCTATCTATCTATCTATCTATCTATCTATCTATCTATCTATCCATTGACCCATGTTTTTCTAGAGAGGGCCCCCTTTTATTGCTCAATGTTCCTTTTATTCCTCGATGCAGAGGGAGTTCTGTCAGTGTAGACTGATTTTCATTGTTCATTCGTAGTGTAATTCTCCTGCCTATTTAACAAATGCATTTTCATTTCTTTTACTTTATGGAATTGCACTGCCAATTGAAAATTTGTGAAAGAAAATGTCGTCAAAACAAAGCATATGTAATTTGCAGATCCTGATATGCTTGTAGTAATTTAAAACCTCTTGAGCGAGCCTAAAGTGAAATTACATTTATAAAACTCCATCATTACACACATTACTCTACATTACTGACTCATTACTCATCATTACTTACTTATTACAGTGTGAGGGAGAGAGAGTCGTCATATTTCTGACACCCTTGAGCGCTACCCTCCCTTGCACAAGTTAGGTAGGTTGGAAGGTTTATAATTGCTGACATACACCATTCTAAATAACTGTTATTTGCCAGTGAATCATCTGCGCCCAACATGGCATTTCAGTGTTGACGTAGTCCCTTGGCATCCGCAGTTAAATACCCGAGGATCCTATTCATCTGCACATCGCAGTGGAATGACGTAAGCCTAATGACTCCTCTGTGATGTCAGTGCAAAATGTCAGTTTAATTTTTTCAACTTCTGTTGAAATATATTCTCATTTGTCAGTATAGACACTATTATAAATAGACCAAAAAGCGCCTTTTATACACTATCCTGTTAAACTTGCTTTGCGGTCATCATCATATACCCCTTGGGCAGGCCCAGCGGCCTGGCTTTACACTCTGTGCTTTGTGAATTGCAGCAATTTTACAGTCGCTTTCTTGTTTGTTTCTTGCCACTCACATTTACAGCCTCTCCCTCTGGTCGAAACTAGCTTCCCTCTCTGGACAACATCAGTGATGTTCGCCTGTAACATTAGCATGTAATCAGGACTATGTGGCTGCTCTTACCTGCCAACATGAATACTATTCTGCGTTTCAATTGCGAAGTATGACTCCCGTCATGAGTTTTCACAGCTTTTTACACCGAGAGTTGGTGAGAATCTGGCCTAGAGATGTGTCATGTTTAATGCGATCTTTTTCAGTAATATGCCAGTTAGAGGAGTTTCCTCCACCACGTATTATGGGTTTGTCACAGTCTAGGTTGTGCAAATCTGAATTAATAACGCTGTCAAGGGAGCACACACTCCGTCAGACTGAGACAGCGAGTTAGTCTTGTGCTCGGTTTCACTTCCACTATTGAACCATTGCAGAACTGATCCCTGACCTTAGATAAACAGGACATACTGCTCAGATCTGCATGTTAAGAGGGTGTGCAAATGCATGCATGCCTCTGATCAGTTGCCTCTTAGAAAACTAATTGCAATTGGTCATGGTCTTTTGTGATTATCAGAACAGAAAATGTGTTTCTGGATCCGTTGAGAAGCGTACGTCCCGTTGTCGCGCTACAGCTCTGCAACATATGGGCAGCGCTCTTCAACATACTTAATCTCAGATGCTTTGTCGCTATAGTGGAACCATCACCAAAGCAACCCTAAATCAAAGGCTTTTGCTGAGCTCAGCTCTATCCTGTCCTAGAACGTAAATTACGGTCTACCGCTCATGCTGGACCACTGCATTGATCATACATGAAAGTTTTCTGCACGGCTCTTGGAGAATGAAAATAGAGAAATGAATTGAGAGTGTTGAAAACCAGTGGCAGCATCGATAATCGAGGCAAGCGATAGCTCAGAAGCTGCGTGAGATCGCATGTGTGATATTCCCCATGGGGGGTTGTAATATGCAACAAATCTGGCTCTGTTTGGATGAGAGTGTGTGAATTGTGTGTTTGTGTCGGCTTGCATCCATCTCATAATGTGCATTCATTTGACACTTTTGTTTGTAATATCACACAATCGGGTACAAGCGGCAGCTTGGGGGCACTTTAGATTCAGGCAATTGCTGACATTATTACTGTGAGAGCACTGTTAATTTTTGTAAATTACTCTACTGTAATCTACCAAAACTAGACAAACTGTTATATCCTCCCATAAATTACTATTATATCATTATCGTTTTGTTTTTTTCTTGAACATTTGGTGCTAGTTTAGTAGTTATAGATCCAGCCCGGTGAAATTTTGAAGCTTCTAAAGGTCATACGTTCACATTTAATCAGAAGGCACCATATACTGAAGACTGTCTGGGATCCTCGATTGATAGTGTGCCTATAGAGCACTTCACTTAACTCTGGGTTGCTCTGTGGAGATTGTCCATGTACTTGGTAATTTTAGACACTTTAGATGAGAAAGCTGTTTGAATGACAGATAACATTTTAAAACTGTTAATCTATTAATAATATTATTACATTAATCAAATTAAGTCCAGTTTATCACATAGATCAATATTCGCTTAGAAAATCCCCCAATTGAACTTCAAGCTTGAATTGCATCAGTGATAGAAAAATCCCTTAAAACCCAGAATTGCATGCAGAACAGAGTGCAGGAATTATTGTTTTTTCTTTTAATCACATTAAAAAAAAAAATCAGGAATCCACCACCCCAATTTCACCTCTATCTCTACTAAGTGTTTTGTATTAAATATTAAAATATGTATTAATTTTGTAATCCAATGGGAATTTAGAGCGTGTGCTGAAGCCAAATATGTATTTTAAATTAAAACGTGAACTTATGAACTATACATTTTGAGCAATAATAACTTAATTATTGGGGACATTGTTTAATCCTAATTCAAAATCTCTAATGATTTTTCCATGATTTAAACTCCCAGGTTTTTGTGAAATATATATATATATATAGTTACAAACCTAAAATTGCATGACATTTCCAATGGAAACTTTTCACATCCAGGGTTCTCAGAAATGGAAGAATGAGGTTGGGCAAACTTGTATATATATATATATATTATCATTATATATATAGTATGTATACACATATTATATCATTATATATATATATATACTGTATATATATATATATTTATATATATTTATATATATATATTATTTTATTTATTTTTGCATTCCCATTTGCTCCAAAAGCAAAAGAAAAGAAAAAAATCACAATAGCGTTCTTTTCCAAAAGAGGAAAAAAAATAAATATTGAGGAATTGATTAAGGTGGTCAGAAGAGAGATAAAGGTCAAGACACTCATTTAGCCATTGTATTACACAGCAACTCGCTTTCTGAAATGTAATGCCACGGTAATATAACCCAAAGTATAATCTAACATTACTACATTTACAATGTTATTTACAATGTTAATAACTGTGGAAATGCGTCACCACAGTCTGTGAATAGGGTCCATTGGCCAAAACCAGTCTAAAACCACTTTAACAAGTGCAAGCGAGCACCAGTGTATTTGATACTCATTATGCGAAGCCCCTTGCCACAGTCAGTGTTGTAGAGAGATGTTTCTCCGCGCTCTGAAGAGTAGTGTGGCCTTTAGATATGAGACGTGCGACCGGCCCTGGCATGTCACCTGTGAGCGATGCATGTGCGTGAAGCGGACGTGATGCTCACAGTCTAATGCGTAAACCCCTGCCCCCGTTAGTGCAGATGAATGCCCTCAATGGGCAACAGGAGCAGTCAGCCATGCTAGGCCCTGCACTCCACACTGTAATAAAGGTGATGAATTTAATCAGCGGAGCCGCGGCTGCCATCAGTACAAGGCCCATAAGGCAAAGTTGTGCAGCTGACATCCATAGAGAATGGAGTTCGTTACTGTTTGAATAGAGACGGTAATAGAAACAGAGATGTATGTGGGCCTGTAAGGCACTGTAATGCTCAGTGGTCATTCATGGTTTGTACACCAAATTGTTCTTTTATGGTGTCGTAAAAGGTTTCTAAATAACTGACTGCTGCAATGTAGTAACTGGACGTACATAGTATTTCGTATTCGAGGCACTCAAATTCGATGTTCAAACATTCTGAATTAAATGTAAGATATTCTTTAGTCTTAGGACGTCGAGCCTCAGACGGCATGGCAATGGACCACCCACTGACACTGCCGGTCTGATGCTATTGCACACAGAAATGGGAAGAGCTGGCTGAAATCTGATTGGCTGTAGTCTGGGTGTATCAGTCTGCCTGGAAACAAAGTCATTTTTTCCAACTACCAACATACAACTATTTACTTGATTGGCCCAAACATTCCAGTTTAGTTGCGCCAAATCTTTGAAAGATATAAGATGTCCACAAACAATACTTTTATTCAGCAACAGCAAGAATGCCAAGGATTTCTATTTCAATTAAATGCTTCTATACTTTCTATTGAGAATCCTGAATAAAATGTATTATGGTTTCCACAAAAATATGAAGCAGCAGAACAGTTACAAACACGATAATGCGACACTGAATGCTGGAGTAATGATGCTGAATTCAGATTTGACATTTTAGGAATAAATTACATTTTAAAATATATTCAAATAGAAAACATATATTTTAAATTGTATTATTTTTATATTTTTGATCAAATAATCTCAGCCTTGGTGAGTTACTTTCAGAAACATTTAAAAATCTTACCCAAAACCCCAAACTCTTGAATCTTAGTATGTCTGTGTTGATATCAGTATTTTATCAATTTGGATGGATGTTTTTTTTTTGGATGGAAGTCTTTCACATTTCTGATCATTTCTTCAATGTTTTCTCTACACACAGTCGCTAAACCAAAACACTGCTGTGCACAATTTTTTTTTAAAAACCTGCCTCTAAATGGCATGTAAACACAAAATGAATGTGATTGGTCAGTCAGACTGACCTTTACTACCTAAAGTAGCTTCAAAATGAATGATAGTCAAAGACAATATAATGTATAACTATTGGACAAGCTTTAGTTAAAAGAAAAAAAAGGTATCACTTTTGTTTAGGTCAATTTCTCACTATTATCTTGTTGTACTAATAAAGAACATATTAATGCCTTATTCTGCAAGATCATATTCTAGGCCTACATCCCTTAATCCTACCAATACCTTAACTTAACAACTACCTTACAAACTATTAATAAGCAGTAAGGAGTTTATTGGGGCAAAAGTTGTAGTTAATAGTTAGTTAATAGTAACAACTGTACCCTAAACTAAAGTGTGACAGAAAAAAAAAAAAAGTTAGTTGTTTGCCAATAAGTTAACAAGATGGATCTAATCTTCCCACTCATCAAGAGCTTGTTTGGTCTGTTACACAAATCTCAGAAGCCTCATTGACAAATACAACGATCCTATCACACTTAGTTAAACAGCTCTGTTACATAACAGCTGGTTTATCGCTAGCCAGACAGGACAAGCACACTAACAGCGGTCATTAATCTCTCACACAAATTCACATCTAAAAACAAAATCTGACATGTGCTGCTAATCAATCTCCGAGGACCGATTATAATGACTTCGCCTTCTAAAACTTCAATACAAGGCGGTTTACTTTCAGAAAAAGCTCTTTCTTGAAAGCTCCTTAAAGTTCCCATGAGGACTGGAGAAGCCCATGCTCCACCGACAATTAGTCTAAGTGGCCACATTCATCACCTAATTGGAGCAATTAATTAATCCTGGGGATTTTTACTGGGGTCAAAGTCAATTTATCCAGAATTAACTTCTTTAGGACTCTGTCATTATTTGTAAAGTAGCCTAGCTGTCCTTTCTGGGATACTTTACAATTCCTCTCACTTTGTGGCATTAGAGGAAGAGGAAATGAGCTGTGTACTCATTAGACACCAGAGGCAGAGACACTAGAGGGACATGGTATTGCTTATTCAATTCAATGTATTTCATACTGAATGCTTAAATGTAATATATTTAGTCAAAAGATCTAAATATATCATATTTTATTGTGTTATTTTAAAACATTATTTTAAATTCCGTCATTATTTTACTCTCTATTTCATTCTAAACTTTATGAATTTTTGTGAGGAACACCAAAAAGATACATTTTTGGAAAATCTTCATGCACCTCTTTTCCATACGATGACAATTCATAGTGTCCACCATCTTTATTAACTGAAAGCATGAACGTTATACAGTTCTCAAATGTTTTCTTTTGAACATTTTTTCTTAAGCCTAAAATGACACAGATGGCTTTTGCCTGGTTGTCTAATATCACATTCAGGAGGGCAGCAGCTATTTACCTTGACATTAAATTGCAACAAGTTCTCTTTATTTATTTATTTTTTAAGAATTTCAACCAAAAAAAAAAAAAAAAACATTTTCATTCAGCATTTAGCTTTTCCTGGAAGACAAAATATTCTTAACTTTTGAATTAATTATTTATTCTTAGTTAATATTTAGAAATAATGTGAATACTAGATAAGAAGAATTTCATTCTTAAGAATGCGTTGTGATTTTTTTCCCGTTTCTTGGGTTCACTGACTCAATGGTCAAGTCGCTAGTTAAAAATATATTACATTTTTTGTATCAATAGAAAAATCTATTTAAAATTGACTCAATATTTGCTATGTGTTTTATTGTTGTTTCTAAACTAACGACGCAATACTTTAATAGTCAAGTCAAGTCACCTTTATTCATTTAGGAAAAATTATACTGAAGTCAGTTCAGTGTTGATTCAGTTCCTTTGCAAGGATCATCAATTATTAAATTAGTTAATTTTATCTATAAAGCAGTTCTGCAAAAAATGATGTCATCGTCCAGGTCAGTTCAGTTCTCATACAACATGAACAGCGAACAGCGTTTAACAAACAGTGTGTGATTATGATTCAGGCTGCATCACAAGTCAGAATTCAGATTGGGATCGGTAGCATTCAAATATTCATCCAGTTCCTTTTGTTTGAAGAGCGATTCATTACGGCGGTATGGAGCCTGAAGCGTGCCATAGGGTCTGTGTGGAGGAGCTGTCTGGCTCTTGTGTCTCTGCTGAGGATCTGTGCCGAGGGCTGTAGAGTCGACGAGGGGGATTGACTATAGACACGGTCTCTGCTGCGTTTTGGTCTTGTCTAGATGCCCACAATACATTGAGTATCCTGTGTGATTTACTGTTTGTACAGCACGCAGCACAGGGCCTGAATTTCGTTTTGGGAAATCCCCCCTTAAGTGATTCTTATGGGGGGGAATTTTTTATTTGAGGGGGGAGTTTAGACTTATTTTTTAAATTACATTTACCTAAATGTATAATCACTCATTGCATTTTTACAATGTGGTAATTTTGTTCTTAAAGGTCCCGTTCTATGCCCCTTTTCACAAGATGTAAAATGAGTCTCTGATGTCCCCAGAGTGTGTCTGTGAAGTTTCAGCTCAAAATACCCAACAGATCATTTTTTACAGCATGTTTAAATTGTCTTTTTTGAGGACTCAGAAAAACGCGCTGTTTTAGTGTGTGCCCTTTAAATGCAAATAAGCTGCTGCTGCACGACACAGGGGGCGGAGCTTCAAGAGCTCACACTCAGACTCTTAGGACAATTTCATCTCATGGAATAATGATAACATCAGCAACTCTCAGTAACGGTGTTCATTTCGAGTCGGACAATAATGCCTACAGAGTCAGAGGGCTGTATAGAGATGGAACAGGTATAGTTTAGTAGTTTAATTACGGTTATTATAACGTATTTGTCATCTGCTTGTATGTATCCATTATTTATTAATAGCCTACAAGTCTGCTGTGTCAGACCAGGTCCAAATGATGATCAAACATATACTGATGAGTTTAATAAAGTTTATTGTACATCACACAAAAGATGAAGCGTCAGTTTTACTTCAGAAAATCACCGTAAGACCTGAGTAAACACAGTAAGTTATAAGAAGTGCGCGAGTTGAGGGAGCATTCCCGTGGGCGGAGGTTAGTCAGAGAGCTGTTCTACTGACGTCATTAAAAACGGAAGTAGAGCGATGTAGTCCAAACGAGCCGTTCACTGTAGGCGACTTCTGTTAAATAAAATATCTCGCTTGGCATTGAACTTTGAGCTTTATAATTTTACAGATATTATTTATACTCTAACAACAACATTACACACTAACTTAAGTTTGAAACATGGGATCACGAAGAACGGGACCTTTAAGAATTTACGCAACACAAAGAAGCTTGATTTCAATCTTTGAATTACGTAAATTGAAAAAAGTAGAACAAAAAAATACAATAGAATAAAGATACCTATAAAGAGAAAAGTTTTTGCTTAGGTCTGACACTAGTATTCAGAAATAGTACTACAGAGACTGAATAAAGTAATCAAATGTAAAACAACACTGTTTTAGTCCTGAGTAAATTAAAAACATAGGCTATTAATCCTGATTCCTTAAAATGAAAGCTATGTTTTGTTGTTTTGACAACCAGATTAATGACAGACTTTAAGGCTGCTGTCACTGTAAGAGCTCGAGCACAGATCCTGTAGCACCAACATTATACGGTCACGTGCGATGCTTATTTAAGACATAACCGACTGTGTTTAGAGGATACTCAACAAGACCGAAATTGACATAATTTTCGCATGTTTTTGACTGTTAAAGCGATATAATCCACACAAAAAACGTTTGTTACCCGCGAGCTGTTTGTGAGGCGGCTTGTATGTGTGCAGAGAAAAAACATCTCGACATGATTAAAATTCAAGATGATTAAAATTTTGCGCAATACCCGCAATCCCGCACCGAAATTCGAGCCTGTAGAGCTTTCTAATCCAGTCACTTATGAGCTTCCATCTCAGTTCTGTTGCCGCAAATTAATTTTCTTCCTTTCAGTGTCACTTTGATGGCCTCTACGTCCACTTAGTAACTGTTTACTATTTGCTTACTAGGCAGTGAGTTTGCAGGAAGATATTCCTGAGGTGAGTTTCACTTCATCTTACATTCTGAGACAGTGTGCCAGTGACACTATAGGTTTAGTCCAATTGTATATTTTCGCATTGCATAGTACACGCAGTGATATTTTGAGATGCTCTGAGGCGATTGTGCGTTGAACGGAATTAACTAAGATTTATAAGGTTGGCATCAGAGCAAAGCTCGTGCTGTTTCAGGTAGACATGCTTTCCTTCTGAACATCATCATTTCCCGTCACAAGATAACTTTGAGGGGTCATTGGAGCAGAAGTGAAGAACACACACAGAGAGACTGTCATCTGACAGCACTTGATGTACCAGAGCACAGGGGTCACCGTGTCACCGGGTCACCAAGTCACGTGCCCCAGTTCTCCTCGCTCAAGAACAGCGCCAGTTCATTTGAAGGAGAAATCAATCACATGACAACCCCCCTTCCATCTCTGTTTCCATCAGTTACCCTATATATCATTGGGGATTATTATGGCCGGCTTCCTGGGATGCCATCATTATTAGTGAATACATCAGCGTTGAGCTTTATAATGCATTCACATCCCTCATTTTAAAAGCACTCTGTGTAATTGAAACTGTTTCTCACAGACTGCTGACTAAGTCTCGGGCTCTCCGGGAGACTGGGCGAGAGGGGAATGTGAATAGAATCTACCTACACGGACAGAGTCGTATTGATTTCAAAGTAAGAGGGTGAATGAAAAGGCAACATCTGAGCTCGTTTATGTCAATAGATTTTGGTCTCCTGTCGTTCCTTATCTTTCCCTGTTGCCTCGGAGAGCGAAATCCTATAACCTGAAATAATTCATATTCCAGCGAGATGGTGCGTGAGAGCTAATGTGTTAATCAAAAAGTATTTTTTCTGGTTATTTAACTTTACCTGCATTTAAATGCAGTGTTTGTCGCTCTTAGGGGTGCTTGCTGTGTTCGTGGACCGCATTGTTATCTTATAGCTTATGTGCAAGGACATCTTTAGTACCAGTAGGAAGTGTTATTGTGGTATTATTGGGATATACTATTATAGTTTTTATTCATATTTGTAATTTTGTTTTATTTTTATATTTTTTAGAATCAACTTAAGCCTTTTTGGCATTTGCTTTTAGTCAGCTAATGATTTTTAGTGGATGGATGTAGTGTAGTTCATCAAATTAATATTTTTTGGTCTTAATTTTGTACAGGATATGAATCGTTTTATAATTTTAAACCATGCAAGCAAAATTATTTTTGTGAAATATTTTGTTTAAATATTGTGCATACAGTATGCGATCTAGCTTTAAATGAAATATCACTTGGTTTTATGGTTATCTAATGTAGTGTAATTTTTATGTGTGGCTAAAGTACAGTATCAAAGCCAGCCTGCTCTCTCCATTTTGCCTTTATTATTGGTTACTAAAAACCCATACTGGTCACTCAGCAATTGATATTGTCCTAAATAGCAGATGTCTTGAGCAGAACTGATCTGGTAAAAGGATCCAGTTATCTCTTTTAGCACCATGTCAGCATGTTGGTCTTGCTCAGGCCTCTGCTCTGCTGTTCTTGTAGTTGGGCTGTTTTTTTTCAGTCCGCTCCAGATTCGAAGGTAACGCTTGGTCAGATTTGAGGACTGTTGCTGCTCGGGTAGCAAAAGGAGATTGATGTGTTTACCTTTCGTCAGCAGCACAAAGTTCAAGGTACGGGAGAGACATTTAATTGAATCTAGTCTCTTCTGAATAATTTTCAAATGTTCTGGGCTAGGAACCAAGCAGATGCCTTTTAAAGGACACGAAGGGGACCATCTAAAGTGCCATCCATTAGACTCTTCTGTTTAATATAGATAAAGAGCAATTCAGGCCATCTGAGAAATGATCGATTCCCTTACTTACTTAGCGTGATTTATCTCATACCCTTTGCACACCAAATGTGCATTTTAATTCTTTGTTAAAGGCTAATGGTTCTCGCAGGTTTTTATATAATGTCAGAACGCAGCCAAAAATGTCCCAGTTAATAGCATCTTCACACTAAAGCCATAACTGACCTTGATTTGTTAGATCTGGGCTTGCTCATGTATACTGTAGATTTACAGATTCAATGTAATGCATTTGTCATACCTCTCTAGGACTATAATCGTGTTTCACACTGAAAACTCAGTATGGATCTGACTTTTTGTAAAGGGTAAGATGTTGAAGCTAAAAAGTGATGTTTTCAGCATAAATGTGACCTTCCGTTCCAAGAGCATGTGATGTATGTGGCTGTTCATTTTCTTAAATTAACCTATTAACTCCTTACCGCCTCGTCTCGTGACAGCGCAACACGATTAGGTGACAGCCAATCGGAGAGGCCAGAGCGGAGAAGGGATTTGCTTGGCTCTGTGCTTCACTTCATTTGCTAACTGATATATGAACAACGCTGAGACTGTGTGTACCTGTCATCTGATGTTCCTGTCCCCTTGTCCATCTCTGAAAAGACACACACAGTCACTAGCCTTGTTCTCGTCTCAGTGTCTAGGTGCTTTGAGCTCTTCATACAAATTGAATGTCTCAGTTGCACAAAATGATTATGTGTTTTTTTAAACTAGACTCAACCCTTTGATTACTTCTCAAATGCGTCTCGTGCTTTCTTAGTGCATTCTTAGTGCATTCTTCAGTATTTTTATGTAATTAATATTAAATAAGAAATGTCTTGACTCTTGATTAAGATTTAATGGACCAATTTGCATTGATCCATGTTTAGAGCGCTTAGCCTTAGCTAGGTATGTGGAGTTTTGAGATGTTATCAAATAGTTAAGAAAGTTGTGTGGCAGAGCTATTGAATGATTGAGCTGTGTATTTGTGTTATGAGGAATTATTGGTGTTATCGAACATTAGTTGTGTAATGTCGTTTTGAAGCATTATAGAAGTGTAGAGTTAGTTGTATTATGAGTTTTCAGTAACTAGTTACGTGTTTAGTTCCAGTAGTCGTGTAGTAGAAGTTTGAATTGACAGATTTATTTTTTAAGTGTTATGAAAGGGTTGAGTAAGTTGTGTAGTGGAGTTTTGAGGTTTATTTAAAGGGTTTTAGTTGTGCTGTGGAGTTTTTTGTTATTATTTATAGGTCCAGTTTGTTGTGAAGTAGTAGAGTTTTGAGGCATTGTTGAATATTGAGTTAGTTGTGTATTGGACTTTTGAGGCGTCGTTAAAGATTAAGTTTGATGTTTAGTGGAGTTTTGAGGCATTGTTGAAGATTGAGTTAAATGTGTAGTGGAGTTTTGAGGCGTTGTTAAAGATTGAGTTAGTTGTGTAGTGGAGTTTTGAGGCATTGAAGATTGAGTTAGTTGTGTACTCGAGGTATCACACATCAGACGTGCACTTTCTCAGTTTATGGCCAGCAATATTGTTATGTTTAAGGACATTATATAATGTCTGTACTATGCTATGATTGTACTGTAGCTACAATTAAATATAATTGTTGCTGAGTCTGCTGTCTGAACCCTTTACCTCAAGACGTACAATAACTGAATTAACTGAAAATCCAATCATTTTCATCCACGCAGCTGATTTCTGTAAATGAATGTAAAACTAAATGTATCCTGTATCTATCTTAAGCCAGTATACACATTAACGACGAACTTAGACACATACAATGTAAACTGAATATAAACTATGTAAATGGCGCTCTGTGGCACGGCAGGATTTTGAACAGGGTCCTGGGCCAGCTGGGCGCCGCGGACAGACGCCGGTGTGTGTACACAATCATAGAACATAATGTGTTCGAATTTGAAAGACTGTCGTCCGGTGTGGGACCCACTTAAGCCACTTAAAGGCATAATGTGTTGAATGTGGAGAAATGTTGTAAAATGAGGTGAAAAAACCATCAAAGCTGCAGAGACATTTGTACTCAAAACTCCTGGGATGTGTTGGGAAGCCAGAAGAATATTGTTTTAAACTGTCATGTTAATATATCGCTAATTGTATTTGATAAATTATACTTACAGTATGTAAATTGGGGTGAATTAACTTTGTTGAACATTTCTGCTAATGAATTGTGTGAATGTTCCCCTCTTGCGTGTCTGACCTGTTGTTACAGTTAGCCTGTTATTGTTACAGGAATGGTTACTGAGTAAGCCTGCCGAGTCTTTTTTACAGACAGTCTTCATCTATATAGCTGACTTGTCTAGTCTGCTACAGTGGCATAACAGATTAACAGCAGAGTAAATCATTGTACGGTTTGAATTTTTGTTCTTTTGTTCTGTGTTCTTACTATCATATTTGGAAAGGTGGTCCTTGGGATGTTTTTACACAGTCATTGGTGGGCCATGAGTTGCAAAAGGTTGAGAAACCCTGGTCTAAAACATTTCCACTTGCATTTGGCAATGCTTTTATCCAAAGTTGCATTGCATTAAAGCTACAGGTATAGATTTAATCATCCATTCCCTGAGAATCGAACCCATGACCTTGACATAAGCACCGTACCTGTTGCAGAGTTTTGAGGTGTTATTGAAGTTATGAGTTAGATGTATAGTAGAATTTGAGAAGGCTGAATTAGTTCTTGAGGAACTGTTGAAGGGCTCAGTTTGTGTAGCAGAGTCTTACAGTGTTGCTGAAGGACTGAGTTAGTTATATACAAAAGTTTTGAGGTGTTGTTGAAGAGCTGAGTTAGTTGTGTAGTGGAGTTATGAGGAGTTGTTCAATATTGAGTTAGTTGTGTAATGGAGCTTTGAGGCGTTGTTGAAGATTGAGTTTGATGGATAGTAGAATTTGAGAGTCTTACAGTGTTGTCGAAGGACTGAGTTAGTTATGTACAAAAGTTTTGAGGTGTTGTTGAAGAGCTGAGTTAGTTGAGCAGCGGGATTTCGAGGGATCATTTAAGGGCTTGGTTAGTTGTACAGCATGATTTTGCTGGGAGTTATTAGGATTTGGTGGTTCTGTGAAAGAGCCTGGAGGCATGCAGCGTATGTTTGTGTGACAGAGTAGCCCATATGCTGCCTCAGTATGGAGCCCAGCTGAATCTCACTCCTGCTGCATATTAGCTTAGTAGCATTCACCACTAAGAACCATCATTTCCTCTGTGTCAGCACCTCCTGAGGCAGCACACACATACACACAAATACTCTCTCTTTTATAAATGTGCCTAAACAGCACACACACCGGAGTTGCCCCGAGGCCTTGGGCTGGCTTTTCTGGCTGATGGGATAAACCCCTTCCCCCCTACGTTTATTTAAATGGCACCAGTAGCGTTCTGAAAAGGAAGGTGCTGCCTTGCACTTTTAAATAGGGCAGAAATCATTACATACAACAGAGCAAGTAGACAGATCTAGGTTTTTTTTAACACGCAAGGGCGTTTACACAAGGGACGTGACCACAGAAATATATGAACATGCAAATTCATTACAAAGTACCCACTCAGTGCGAAGTCCAGGAACGAGATGCTGCTACAGTGTGGATTTTAGTAGGTTTGAATCTCTCCTGGTATTTTTATCTCACTATATTGGATAACAAATGAAACTCGATATTTAAAAATGTAAATCAGTGTAGCATTTATTCTATCACAATATCAAAATGAAGTTAAATTGGAATTAATTTGAAATATTTTTGGTTTAGGTTTGAGCAGATGTTGCCATATTTGTCTGGCTGCTTCTAAAATATTAAAGATTCCAGTCTTTTTTTTTTTTCATTTCTAGAAATGTTTTTCTTGTGAATATTGTTTTATTGTATAAAACAAGCCATTTTAAATAATAGTTTAATGTTAAATTGGTAAAATATACTTCATTAAACTCTCATCCCATTACCAAAAGAATTCATTGGAACTTGTGACCATGGTTGATCATTGTGTAAATAGTTATTAATTATAATTAATACAACATTATTGCCTGAGCTTGTCCAGGGCATATTTCTCAAGGTCTTGTTTATCTGTTTTATTGTAATGCTTTCTTAAACTATCTCACAAACATATTCATTAAAAATTACAGTGCTCAGACCTGCATAATAGAAATTACCCTTTTGCCATTGCATGTGAAGTGTTTCTTTGCAGCGCATTTGTTCTCTGCACAGGAGAGACGGTGTGTGTTCAGACGCTCTGATGCACTGCTGTCTGCTTCTTCCACAGCACACTGAGCTAATTGAAGTGGGTCTGTGCCAGAGCCGGTGATGCGCAGAGCGTATCCCTCCTCCTTCCTTTTCATGGCAGGGCTTTGCGCCACTGAAGCATCCTCTGCTTGTGCAATTGCATTCTGGGGGATTTTTTTTTCCCTACAGGCACAGGTGGCCACTGTCACTGTTGCATCAGTGCATCCGTTGCATTTCCCGCCTCACCCACACTTAAGCACGGACGTGTGAGTTTTGGGGTTGAGAGGAAGCCCACAACCTTCCTTCCAACATCCATGCTGGTTAACCTTGATTGGCAACAACCTGTATTTGCCAGAATGAGTTGTTGCGTAGGACTGAGGTACTGAGTTCTGAGTTCTCCGACTGCTAACTTGCTGACTCACTGTTTATTTACAGCATCATGAAAAGATTCTTGGAAGAATACTTGGAAGTTCTTTCAGATTGCGCATTCAGACGTGAGTGGTCAACGTTCATACGTGACTCTGGCTACATTTCTGCAAAACCAGAAATACGTTGATTCGGTATATACCACCTACATCAACCCTACCATAAACCTAACCAATAGTGTTAGCACAAGCAAATCTAAGATTTATAATGCAAACACTGAATCAGCCATGCCATTTTAGCTTCTGCAAGTCTTTTATTGTGGTTTTTGTATTTACTGGTTTCCTTTAGAACCGGCTCTGTCGTCGCCGACACAGACCAGCAAGCTATATTCATTGAACCGTAACTCTTCAACCGTTTGCACTATCAAAACCATTCAAATTGCCCCTGACAGTAGACAACATGCGCTTTCCGGGAATATACGGCTTATTACGGTAATTTTATGCTTTCCGTCAGCAAATACGAGCAGCTTTCTGGCAGAGCGGGAAGGAAGGATTTGAACAGAGAGATACGAAGCGTGAGTGTTTTGATTGCATAAAATAATACAATAAACTAACAAATACATGGTGAAAGAAGTGGTAGACAGCAGAAGAGGGGATTGGGATGATTTTTAATGAAACTTGGGAGGCGGATGGCCATTACTCTTTCACGTATCTTCACATGTGGTGTATGCATGTGTGTATGTGTGCGTGCCTATGAATGGACGCATTTGTATGTGTGCGTGTATGAACAAAAGTGTCCTAAATGAAAACTGTGCAACCCAATGTCACAAAAAAGACTTGAATAGATGTATTATACTTCATTTTTCAACTTTAAAGTGTTAGTTTCTTTCGTTCGTGATTTTTTCTGTTTTTTTTCTAAATAAAAATCTGAAAATGTATTCTGTTTTTTTTTGTTTGTTTTTTTGTCTATTTAAATTCTATTTACAAACTCACCACACATAATAAGGTGTCAATAACTGTAATTTATTGAAAGCTAATCTTTTTCTGAAAAAGATGACTTGCATATGAAGATAGCACATTGTTTTGAGTTTTACAGTCAAAAAATTTAAATATGTGAAAAACACCTATTTTAGCTTCAGGTTCTAAAGGGTTAAGTGCAGTGCTACAGAAGAAATTTAGGTAACACTTTATTTCGATAGTCCACTTTAGACATTCTACTAACTATAAGTAACTTTTCAACTACATGTCAACTAACTGTCATTAAAGTATTAGTAGACTAGTAGACAGTAATATCTGCTAACACTTTATTTAGTTGGTTCCCCAACAGACATTCAATTGACTATAAGTAACTTGGCGACTACAAGTCAACTTATTCTCCTAACCCGGACCCTAACACCATAACCTAACAGTCTACTGACAGTCTACTATAATTTATAAGTTAGTTGACATGTAGTTGAAAAGTTACTTATAATTAGTAGAACGTCTAAAGTGACTAACGAAATAAAGTGTAACCGAAATTTACTACGTGTGTATGTGATGTGATGTGATGAAAACGTGAAAATATATCAGTTTACAAATCATGCACTATGGTAAATGTGTTTTGAGGTCACAACATACAGTAGTGTTGTGCAAACAACCGCATAAAAATAAGTCTTACCAATCGATTATCTGCCCTGTAATGTTTTTTGGTATAAATAAGGAACCACAGTCGTTGGTGTTTTACTGCCACTAGTGTTAATTTCAACTGGAACCTGCATTGAATTACATACATATAGGTATTTTTGGGGAGATTTGCTGAATTGTAGCCAGAGTCGTCGCATACAGTATTTACAACGAACCTGGGTTGCAAGTGGTAGTGTATCTGCTATGATTAAGGCGTTTAGTATTCTTCATTGTTCAAAGGTTGCTCATGTATCACTTTGTAGTAGACATTTCTCTCAACAGTGCTTTGAAAAACGAGTGACAATTTTCTCTTTTTGTGATGTCATAACACTCATTCCTTTTTTGCCTTTCGTGCCTTTTTTGATTGGCCGTATTCGCAGGAACTAAAAAGTGGCCGCATGCCTCCAAATTTGTTGCATTCATTCTCTTTCAATTTGCTAGCATGTCTCTCACGTCTTATCTTAGCCATCCAGCTCAGCTGTTTCGTTCTCTGGAGGAATCCGGAACTGTTCTTGCTGTGTGCGTCTCATCCACACCGGCGGGCATGTGTTCTCATTTCATCCAAGCACTGGTGTGTATTTGTGTGTGTGCGTGCATGCGGAAGCAGCAGGTTTTTTGTAGGGCCGGGGCAGTATTATCATTCCGAGGAGAGCGCAGGCCCAGATGGCATCTCAGTTTGAGAGCGCGCCCTCTTTCTCCCTCCTCGCTGCCACCTTCGCTCGTGATGCAGTCGCCTCTGACAGAGCCGCGTAATTACAAACACAGAAGGATGTCATCTACCCCGGCTCTCTCTGCCTTTCAGGAGGTTCTCATCGCTCTCTGTCTTTATGCTCCGGAAAGTGTGTCTGTAAAAGCCTGCTTTGCTCATGTCTGTGACTGGGTCAGGTGTAGTTTTTATTCTCAGTGTCCTCTCGGTAATATCACTATCTCTGTGCTGTCTCTCTGCTCACTTTATTCATTGTTGTTACATGATACCTAGAGCCACCTCTAAGCCCACCTTCAAGAATAGCCGATTACTCTTACTGCTGAGTGTGCGTCTTCACCACAATGAAGTATCACTCATTTCCCTTTGTGTTTGTGTCATTCGTTGCTTGGCAGACTTAACGGAGTTCTCGTTTGAGATTCATTTAAAGTCCCCTTGTGGTGAAAATCAAACTTTTAATGTTTTTAAAATGCTTTAAGACAAACCATTGCTCTGTATTTTCTCCTTTAAATTGCAGTAACGAAAGACAGTCTCAAAAACGCTGAAATCGCTGGTGTTTCTGACGTCACAAACTACATTGTAACCAATCAGATCAACGTGTGATCGTCGACGAGTGGATCTCTGAGCTGGAGTGAGTGAGTGGAGGCGGGGATCATTTGCATATTCATAGAACTTAATCAGGCAAGGTTTTAAGGCAAAAACTTTGAAATATGTCATTTTGGTGATCAAAGATGATTTTTTAAGGGATAAGATGATTGATGACAGAGGAACTTTAAAGGTGATGTGTGTGATTTGGATGAAATTGGCATTAATGGTGCGTACAATTCACTTCACTTTTATGCAATTTCATGCACTTTTATTATTACCGTCTAGAAAAAATACCTTTTCTTTTCATTTGAGCATGTTTGTACGGATGTGCGCCTCTTCTGAAACCTCTTATGTTTCTCTCTTTCCATTCACCACATGCATCTCTCCATGCCGCGAGAGTCTGTGATGTCGTAGCGTATCCATCTGTTCAGATGAAGGCCTTGCCACAGGCACTGCCACCTATAGCGCTTTGGTATGTCACCGTGCGGCTATCATTTGAGCTCAGACTGTCGTCTGGTCGGACCCTATAATTTCCCAGCTGTTTGATTAATATTAAGAAAGCCCAGGTGTCTGCGATCTGTCACCGGTGATGTTGACGGGGCCAGAGGAAGCTCGCGGTGTGAAATCCTCTGATTGAGCGGAGCTGTGATTACGATTAGAGATGGCTGCCGAGATAGACTTGAGCGGTTGTTGAGGGTCATTCGCTCTCGGGCTGGGCTAATAGTTAGCAATGCCGCTGAAAGACGAATGTAATTGTGGGAGATCTGGAAGGCAGATTGTGTTGTACTGTCTGAGCGGGTGGATCGTGTGTATTGACTGGGAATCGCAGGGATGCATATGAGTGTGCTTGGCCTGCTGAAAGCCCTCACATTATTTGTCACCAACATATGGTTTGGATTTGTTTTGAATGCAACATTTTCCAGAGTTCTATGTGAGAACAAAATTTAAATAATTATTCATCGAAATATATACTGTACTGCATGCACTACTGTGCAAAAGTTTGGGGCTGGTACTATTGTCATTTTAAGAAGTATTTTATGCTCACAAAGGCTGCTTTTATTTGATCAAAAATAAAGTCAAACAGTAGAAATATTATTACAATTCATTATTATTAATAATATATTGTAAACTGTAATCTATTCCTGTGATCATTACTCCAGTCTTCGGTGTCACATGATCCTTCATAAATCATTCTAATATGATGATTTACTGCTCAAGAAACATTTCTGTAACACTTTATTTTGATGGTCCCTTTTGAACGTGCTATTGACTATAAGTAACTTTGCAGCTATATATGTCAACTAACTCTCATTGGAGTATTAGTAGACTCTCTGCTTAATATCTGCATATACATTATTGTGATGCTCCTCCAACAGACACTCTACTGACTATAAGTAATTTTGCAACTACATGTCAACTTAATCTAAACCTAACCCTACCAGTCTATTAATACTCAACTAACACTCTAATGAGAGTTAGTAGACGTGTAGGAGCAATGTTACTTATAGTCAACAGAATGTGTTAAAGGCACCATCAAAATAAAGTGAAACCAACATGTCTGATTATTATCAATGTTAAAACGCAGCTGTGCTGCTTAATGTTATTGTGGAAACTGTGATGCATGTTGTCAGGATTCATTCAGAATGAACAGAAAGTTCAAAAGAACGCAATTTTATTAACATTATGTCTTTGTATTTTTTATCATTTTTATTCCCTTCTTGGTAAATAAAAGTATTAATTTCTTAAATATTCTATATTCATCATGTAATATAGTAAAATTGGTTGGTGTCAGTAAGTTCAATCAGTGAAGGAATTTAAATTGAAAAGAAGAATTTGTTTGTGAATCAGACTGTATTGGTTTTGTTCTATGTTATTGCATGTAGGCCACAAGGTTAGTTATAAAGACGTGTGTTCTTGCAATTATTTTGCATTTCATCATTATATAATTCAGACTCAGGTAAAATATGACTTGATGCCATCGGATTGTATATTCAGTCACAGCAGTGTAGCTTGCTGAAAAACGATCTAAGTTTACAGGTCAACAACATGCCTAGACCAGAATCAGAACTAACTAGCATAAATTAGCCTAAAGCAGCTTGCAAATCAATGCTGGTTTGAGCTGATCTTTTCAGCTATTTTCAGTAATTAAGTTATGTGCGTACTTCTACATCTGTGTCGGAGGCATGAGGGGATCTGTCACACCGTGAGCCACCACATGTGTGCAGGTCTGTGCGTGTAATGTGTGCCAGAATGTGTATCAGTATGTGCGCAGGTGGCTGTTGCGTGTTCAGTAGTGCGGGAAGTCCAGCCCTGGAGGCCGGCGCAGGAAAATGATTGAATTCTGAGGGCAAGAAAGCTGACAAATCACTAAAAAACGCTTTAAAAACGCTGTAATAATGCTGTCCATAAATCACCACTGACAGTTTAATCATCCTCGGGTCTGGGGCCTGATCTGACCACCGGACAGCCCTCCCTAATCAGCCAGCGAAGAAAACAACCCTGAGCACATCATGCATTCTCCTCTGCTTATGCCTTCAGACACTCTGAATCTGGACGGGAGCATCTATAAACGTCTCCTCATGGTCCAACATGATCAGACAGTATAATTAAATCACTCGGCGTGCTCTTGCGGGCATCGCCTGGGCTTTGAGCTTGTTTGGTAAATGAGTTTGACTGGTCTGTAACAAAATATTTTCCCTATGTGTATTTCCAGGGTTTTTACAGCTGTTAGCGGTATGACAACTGACGGCTCAGAGGAACTCAGCCTATAAAAGCTGGAGGAGAAGGGAGCTTGATTCACAGTTTTTGGGATGTGTGTTTTCTGCTCTAGAGAGGAAGAGGCTAATCCTCTGCATCTCAACTGTTATACAGACTGAGTGGCAGGGACTTAACAGCCTCGGGCATATTTGCGATGCTAATGTGGGTATCTCTATGGGCTGGCTGGTGTTTATCATTATCATTACAGGATACTTGATGCCAAGGCCAATTTGTCATTGAAATCCCAATCAGAGCCTTGCCTCCACATACAACATAGAGTGTGTTTTAATTCATGACACTCTCCAGTGTTGGGAATAATGCGTTACAATTCTCACTTTCAGTGTAGACAGCAATGTTGATTATGTTGGGAGCAATTGAAAAAAAAATGAGTGTTCATTTTGTTAACGAAAGACATGTTTGTCGACTTTTTTTCATGATGAGACGACACCAACATCATTAAACAATAACTGCGACTATATATATGCATGGAATATCATTGACGAAGAAAGACGAGACTAAATTGTAGTTAAAAAACATAATGATGCATCGTTTCCATAATGACAAACACAATCTACCAAGAGCAGCACAACATTAGCATCTGGTTTAAAATATGTTTTTTGGGGGGGTGTTAAATAATGGCGCAAATACCAGTAAACTGACTTGTGCAAACCTTAGTAAATCACCTTGCATTATTCATTTAAATACTCTAATCACATAAATTTTGTTTTTGATTTTGGAAACTCCTACAAATGCATATGCAATAAGCTCAGCCGCAAAATTAAACCTGTCCACGCCCATTCAGCGCTAATTCTGAACGTGCCTTTAGTAAATCCTGACAGTAGTTTTTGTTAATGACATTATTTGTTAATGTTAATATTGCGTTACTCATTTCTTCCTCTAATGAGTAACTACAATGAGAGAACACTATTCTAAAGTGTTAGCATTTTTCTTTTGTGGATTAATTTCTTTTGCTTGCTCTATTCTTCTTTTGTAAGTAGCATTAATAAATGGCTAGTTGAATAGATGTAACTACTCATCTCATTACCCACAACAACATATGACAGCAACACTTTATTACCTTTTCTCAGCATGTTGTATGGGCACAAGTTTTCATTCACAGTAATTACTTAAGTTAATGAAAATGAACCGCAGCACTCATTCTCCAATAACTTCATCCCTTTTCACTGACTTACAACACATGCCATCATTCTTGTGTACTCAACCTCAGAGGAAGCTCTTTCAATGCCACTGTCTTTCTTGGCGGTGGCCTTCGATGTCAATGTGAAAAGCTTAAATCACTTTTGATAACAACATTGCTGTAAAGCCCGGAGACTGTACCTCACTTATGGCCATCGACAGGGCTCTTTAAAGCTGCGATTTATTGAGATGAGCGCAGACCGGCATTAAACAGACGTTTAGCTGAAGTGTCTGTCCAAGGCAACCTCAGCCTATTATTATGGGAAGGTGCCTGAATATCTTTTAGATTGCTTATACCCTATTAAATCAAAATTAGAGTTTGTGGCTTTCAGGCCACGTATATTAGCTTTGAAGTCCTATAATAACTCTTTTAATATAAAGAGTGATAAATCATGCAGTATCATGTTTGATACGCAAATTCCTAAGAGCTCTAAATTGCCATTATTATCAAAACTTTGCTGAAAAACTTGTTGCTCACAATCTAGTGCATGTCTTATAGTTGATCTTTTTTTTAACAAGTAAAGCCCTATTAAGATGGGACTAGTTTTCCCGGTGAACGATAGAGAAATTCCTGTTTCTTAGACGCGCTTTGCGATTTTAATCCCGTCCGAATGCCAAGTCTGTGTTTTTCTCATTCAACATCTGAAAAATCCCAGAGCGAGTTACCTACTGTCTGTTTTCCAGCAAACTCAATGGTCCTCTGAGAAATCTAATCTCGTCCGAATGCGAATGTCTGATGGCTGATATTGTGTTATGGCAACGCTTCTCCTTGTGTGTTTTTGACCTACCCGAGCTACTGTTTGTGCATCAACCTTCCAATGTTACACCTTTCAATATGGATTGTATTAGAAGAAAAAAAACATTTAAAGAGAGCCAAATCGCGGAAGATTGGCCATTTTAGCACCAGGTAAGATATGATCGAATGAAGCAACTAAGGTTTACTTGATAATCTATATCTTTGTTTGTGTGTGTGTGTGTGTGTGTGTGTGTGTGTGTGCGTGTGTGTGTGTGTGTGTGTGTGTGTGTTATGATACACATTGTGTTTTTTTTTTTATTATGTTAAAATGTGAGTATCAAATATGATCCATCAGAATGCATTTTCTTTTCATATTCATATCTCAATAATCATTGTATTGCATTTCATTATATGTTTTCTATTATATCTTACTAAGACATATTATTGGGAGATAAAGCGTGACACTGATTTATATGCATTTCATGTAGTCAGCTGGACTTTTATAAAGATCTCATTGATTGACATTAGCTATCATATTTCATTTCACTTTTTCGCCATAAATGTCAGCGTCTGCACCAGATTGCGTATTGTTGCTCAGTTTGGGCTTCTGAATAAAACGAGTTTTTTTCCTTCTCGAGTGTGAGCGTCATATATTTCTGCTTCAAGAAAACACGTTGCAAATATTCATGACTAATGTTGCCCACCAGCAAAGAAAACTTTAAGATTATAATATAAAAAAAGATGTCAACAAATGACAGAAAGCATTGTGGGGTCTTTAAACTGCATGTTTTCTTAACGAGGACCAAATCACATCTGCCGTGTCACGTGAGTGTTTTTTCTAATTGTTCAAATTAGATGCAATTACAATATCAAGACAAATTCTCCATGACCTCACAAGAGGAGTCAAATTCACAACATATGCATTGGAGAAAGGACACAATAGAGTGCGTTGTGTGTGTCTTCTTGCCGTGAGTGTGCGAGTCTATGGAAGTGCGCGATCTCCATTGTAATTACATCTCTCCCTCAAAGCGACCTCTTCAATTTGCCTTTGAGATTTGCACCAGGGAATTCTTCATCCAGTAATAGAATTACACAACAGTGGCAGCAGCTTGAGACTGGGATATTTAATGTCTTATATGAAATATTAACTGACTTGGTGGTTTTAATTGTCTATCCCAACATATTAGAGCCCCCTCTTTCTCTCTCTCTCTCTCTCTCTCTCTCTCTCTCTCTCACTGCCTCTCTCTCCTGTTTTCCCCCCTCAGGAATAATAGAGGACGGTTTCAGTAAAGGACGGTTATTACTCACTTTATTAAGTGGCGGAAGGATCACATGTAATAACAGTGATTACCCGTTCTCCATCTTCCCTCGTTTTCCTGCAGTAAACCTCAGGCAGGAGTTCAGTGTGTATTTTTGCTGTTAAAATAGTTTGTCTTATTGAAGTTTAATGTCCAGAGACTGTACTTAGGCCATTCATGCAGCAGGTTGACGTCTGGTCTGACATGTCACCTGTCTCCAGAACCTGCTTCACAACATATGCATTCAAGATAGGACATAATATGATTTGTCAACAAATGTTGAAAAAATTTGGGGAAAAAAGAGCAAAGCTGGTTGCTGTAGTGAGAAAGCCCTCATCAGGGCCTTCAGGCAAAATGGATACACATGTCTCCTGAGGAAATTCAGAAGCTATAGTCATATCCTCTTAGAAAGATCTTTCGTGGTTTTACAGCCGCTCAAAGACAGAGAAGCTCTCTTAGCCCACGTCTTGTCATTTTCTTTTTCTCCGTTCTTGCTGAGGTGGTCTTCGCTTGTCTTGTTCAATTGTAGTAACTGTCGATCCTGAGCAGAGACTTTTGGCCAAACTGATGTCAGGCTCTAGTAAGTCTGAACTTTATACTGTGGTGCTCATGTGTGTGTCTGATCTTACACTAAAATCTGGTCAAATATTGTGAATAAATTGACAACTGTTGTGATTGTTATATTGCTACTGCTTAAAGGGTTAGTTCACCCAAAAATGAAAACTATCCCATAATTTACTCAAGCTCAAGCCATCCTAGGTGTATATGACTTTCTTTTTTCGGCCAAACACAATCGGAGTTATATTAAAAAATATCCTGGCTCTTCCAAGCTTTATAATGGTAGAGAATGGTACCTGAGATTTTGACTCCAGGGGGTTCATAAAAAAATATATTAAAATAGATAGCAGCTTTTTAAAATTGTAATTATATTTCACAATATTACAGTTTTTACTGTATTTTTGATCAAATAAATGCAGCCTTGGTGAGCAGAAGAGACTTCTTTCAAAAATATTAAGGAACTTACCGACCTTCAACTTTTGTAGTGTAAATGAAAATTACATTTCAATGTGCAATATATTTGTTATAACAGTGTGTTATGTTTTCTTAAATGTTCTGGTTAAAACTCTGACAGAAATGTGTGAAACTGTGAAATGCTGTCACCTCTTTTTTCTGTGCCCCTTTTTTCAGTGTTTCATTATTAGAGTTGTGTAGTAGACAAAAATATTAGTGTGAACCTGGAGTGATTTGCATTCACAATGCACTTCATAAACAAACTGCTCTGAAAACACTGAATCATGAAGCCCACACGGAGTATGTTTAATGAAGCCCTTTGCAGATTAATAATCAGGGTTTCTTTTTTTTCAATGATCTAACTGTGCAACCCTAAATTGTTTGATAATAACCATGTTGTCAGGGCACTAAATATGTTAATTTAGGTACATGCTCCATGCAGTTATAGATGCTCTAACATATTCATTGGTTCATTGGGTTTAAGGAGCATTTGCACTCCTCCACTGCCATATTATAGTGCATATAATCCATGGGTAATGGAAATGTATCATGTAGCCTGTCACTATATCTCTAATCCTGTTCCCTGATTGATGTAGTTAACTCATACTGCATGTGCTTTCTCTTTATTTCAGAGATCAGCAGGGTACGAAAGGACATGTACAATGACACATTAAACGGCAGCACGGAGAAGAGAAGCTCAGAGCTCCCGGATGCCGTCGGCCCCATCGTTCAGCTCCAAGAGAAACTCTATGTGCCTGTTAAAGAATATCCCGACGTGAGTCTCAAACCTAAAACAGCTTCACACAGTTCAATGCAAATACACTTATACCTGTACTCCCATCAGGGTTTTTAAATAATTAATGGCATTATTGCAAGAGCACATCATCATTAAATTAAAAATGCAATGAGAAATGATTTAAAATGAATGCTGAGAACCTTTCAGTCACATGAACTAGTCTGAAGGTCAGTTCAAGTGACTTTAAGTCAATCTCTGCATACACACACAAGCTCTTTACTGAACCTCAGTGAGTAAATGGAATGGTAAATAACTGTGCAGTTCCTCCGCACGGCTCTTATTTAATTACAAAGACATACACGTCAATGTAATCTAGTTTTCCTTGCATTAAGACATGGGCCCACGTCCAGTATATTGATTTCATTAAGAAGTGAGGTTGCACAAAGTGTTTGAGTCAATTTTATGAGTCCATTTAATTTATTGTGTTATTAAGCTGATGGTTTGTGGTCGACTGTCGCTGTGCGTCTGAGCAGTATAAATCTTTGGCTAGAATTCAAGTATCATAATCAAGATCTAGACCTTTTTTTCATTTAAAACTGTTTATTATCAAAGGGATAGTTTACCTAGATCCTATACACACCCTCATGTTATTCCCAACCTGAATGACTTTTCCTCGTCCCATTGAAAAAGATCCTGGCCTGTTTCCATAGAATGAACGTGAATAGGGAGAAACTTTTAAAACATTTTTACGCATGGTTTTATCATTAGTTTGAGCGTCTCTTGATCAAATGTCATTGACATCAAAGTCCCTGTTTACACCTGGAATTAAGATTGGTTGATCGGATCACGAGTAGACGAGGGAGACACACACCCGTTCACACCTGGTGTTTTAATCCGTCTCTTTTGTCCACTTTCAACCACTTCTGTCCTGATTTCTTCGAGGGTCTATGGGCGGGTAAATGTATGGACTTTTTCTAATCTTTCAATCTAATATGGACTAAATAAGCTCACGCAATTAACAAATTAACAATCGTCTTTTATGTTAAGAACAAAATAAATGAGTTAAAAATGTAGTAAATTAAAATGTACTCTGTGAACTGTTCCGTGAAACGTAGCAGTTCTCCTGCATATATTTTTCTGAAAGCGGTGCGCTAGCCCCTGTCGCTCTCTTTGAGTCTCGAGGTGACATTGAATTCTCCCTCGTCTTCCCAGTTTGTGTTGAGTCAGACCCGCTGAACCGCTTCACCAACAACCCGCTCGGTGGTTAACAAATCTTTCAAGCAATCGCCGTCAGATCCTGCTTGCCTGAGGCTCCCGGCCCCGAGGAACCGGACGAGTTCCCGGCTGATTGATCCCAATTAACTTCTTCTGTCCCAGCTTGACTCCTGCATGGCCAGCACTAATCGAGTCTCTCCAGCAGGGGCGTAAACACTGTTTGGGATTACAGTCCTCCATTTCACTGGAGTTTTCTGCTTTGAGGATCTGTTTATGCGTCTGTATTTCCCGTGGGAGAGGGTTTAACAACGTTTAACTACGCTGATGCAGCGCTGCCTGAATGTTCTTGACTAATTCATGGCTCAAACTATAGCGTTTATTACATGGCCAGACATGCTTGCTTGAGCCATAAAATGCAAACAATGAGAGTGGATAAGAGGATATTTGAAAGTCAACGAAGTTGTTCCAGAATGATTGTATCCTTCTTAACGGCAATAACAATATTAATATTTTATTGTTTCCTGTGCATAATACTGGAACTTTATAAAAAGCTAATTTCATTTCATATTCAATTACAACTCCAGTTTGCAAGGATGTGATGCTTTCTGTCTGTGGGTAATTTAGCTCCTGCTCCTAAAAGTCTGAGAGTTAGCCAACACTGCAGTAAAGGCCGTCGTGATTGTGTGTGTGTGCGTGCGTGTGTGTGCGTGCGTGTGTGTGTGAAAAGGTTCTGGCCGCCCTTGCTGGTCTGAAGGACACCCAGGATCATTATAAGTGAGTTTGGGATCATTAGGAGTTGGAGGATGAGCAATAAAAGACGTCCTCAAATAGCTTTCAGTGTCTATGGAGTTATCCATATCCAGAGAGAATAATTGATATTATAAAAATAAGTATAAAAAATTGCCAATATCACATGATCTAAACAAGTTTTTTTTTAATTTGGTTTATTTCAGAGTTGTGTAATTTCTGCGCCGATCGTGTGACCAAACATAAAAAATAATGACCGTTGGTCAAGCCAGAGCTGCTGTGTCAGGCGTTTGGTTTACACTTTTCTGGGGAAATAACACATGAAAGCTGTCTGTGCATATTAAGTATTTTAATATTGAAAAATGGACTTCACCTTTATACTTGTTGTAGAGCATCTCTGGGGAGCCTGTATCTCTGTGTTTCCTCTGCTGAGGTCAGAACAGCCTAGAAGAAATCTGATAGAGAGGTGGAGTCATGTTCAGTGCTGGAGACCCCCTCTGGACAATCATTAACTTTCAGCTATTAGTCATTAAATATCACAGCTTCTCTTCAAAACATGCCAATTATCACCCTCAAAGGGTTGCGGTGTGTGTGTGTGTGTGTGTGTGTGTGTGTGTGTGTGTGTGTGTGTGTGTGTGTGTGTGTGTGTGTGTGTGTGTGTGCGTGCGTGCGTGTGTGTGTGTAGGCATGTATGTTTTGATGTTTACGTGAGCCTTAAAATGTCTATATTAACTGTTCGTAAAGCATTTCTTACATAAAGTGTTGCATTGAATATATATCCACAATGATTTAGCTGACAATTTCAATTTGAGCTACGTTGTGAATATAGTTTAATGGACATTTCATTAGCCCATTAGCCCTAAAAGTATTATATATATTAGGGTCTGAACACTTTTTTGAAAGATTAAAGTCGAGTCGACGTTGACTAGTCGCTGATGACATCATTAATGAACAAATAAAGCCTGAGCCTTGAGCTGACACTTGAATGCGAGTTGCATTGTGCTGAGCTACAGATAAAGTAGCACAGTAAAGATTACATTTATATGGATGCATTAGTGAGAGAGCATTTGCGTGTGAATTAATTCTAGCCGGCAGTGTCTCTCTATTAGTAAAGCTGTGTGTTTTAGTTACTAAGAAATATATGCTAGAACTTTTCTGTTTCTAAGCTATATTATTGATAAATCACAGAACAGTGTTGACAGTACATTTCTCCTCTACTGAATGTTTCTGTGTGCATGTGTGTGTGCGTGCGTGCGTGCATGCGTGCGTGTGTGTGTGTGTGTGTGTGTGTGTGTGTGTTAGAAATCAGCATCACATTAATATAACGGTGATTAACTCACGTCTACAATAAGCTGTTTAAAACGTGCATTCAGCCGATCAAGTTTGAACATCCAGATGGTATTATCAAACATATTTTGTGGAGCGCTCTCAAAGTATGCCTTTATTTGTTATTTTAACTGTTGGAAACAGAGCATAAAGTGGACTTCAAACATTTCTTATCCTGTTGCGCCCTCTATAGGCCATGATCAGCGACTAGTCGACGCGTCATGGCAGAACATTAAAGTCAACTAGTCTCTGCACCCCTAATATACTGTGTATATATATATATATTTATTTATTTATTTTATTTTTTTTTGCTTTTTACTGAGAATGCTTTGTACTGAATGATTTCCACAGAAATCCGTTCTTTGCTCCCATCTCATGAATGAGGCTCAGTGTGTGTACGAGCATCACACCACACCGTCCAGGCAGGCTCAGAAATCTCTAATTATCTCATGGCAGGCGGTCGCTGATATTTCCAGGTCAGGGGCAGGATGACATGATAGATTTATAGATGAGGTATAGTATGAAGGGAAGAACATGAAAGAAAGAGTGAGGAAGATAAGCAGCCTGGGATGTGCGGCGGTGATGAATGTGAGGGTATGATGAGGTCGGGGAATCGGGGCAGAGGAACAGCGGCCTGCCCCGCCTGATAAAAGAGAGGGACCGGCCCCACGCGCACCCCGAGCGCCCCACACACACTCGTCTCCCAGACAGGCATGCAGAGGCACAGAAATTAATTTGCTCTTTCAAACTCGCGCTGTGTCGCCCCTCTCCCGGCAGCACGCGCCCGTTCCGATTTGCTGAACAATATTATTAGGCTGGGAAAGACAGTCGTCCTAGAAGAGCGCTGCTGCTTGAGATGATTGTTGCCTTTCATTCCAAAGTACAAATCTACAGTTATTGGTGTGTGTGTGTGTGTGAGAGAGATAATGTTAGGGAGAAGACACCGGGCCGCGGAGGAAGAGCGCTATAAATACTCTGCTCAGGGTCTTGGTAGGGACAAAGCTTTTAATTGTTGAGCGTGGAGCGAGTGAGTGAACCGCCGCTGTCATTTATCATTTCTCCCTGTGTGTCCTTTTCTGGGTCAAACTCGTCCACAGTCTGGATGAGCAGCTATCACAGATTATTAATCATTATCAACATAAGCTGTAAGATTGATTCCCCTTCCTCCTAGCATGCAACAGTGGACCCAAAACATATTTGGAGTGGACACTGCAGACAAAAAATGAATGTCATTGCTTTCGATACCAAATAGCAAACCATGTGGCATCTGCAAACAAACCTCAGAACTTATGCTTTGATCAGCTGGTGATTTTTAATTTAATATATTTAATATATTGTAGTGTAATTTATTCCTGTGATCAAAGCTGAATTTTCCGTATCATTACTCCAGTCTTCAGTGTCACATGATCCTTCAGAAATCATTCAAATATGATGATTTACTGCTCAATATACATGTCTGATCATTATCAGATGAAAACAGAAATCTCTTTAACATTATTGAACATTGTCTTTACTGTCACTTTTTATCATTTATGCATCCTTGCTGAATCAAAGTATTATATATATATATATATATATATATATATATATATATATATATATATATATATATATATATATATTTTAACTTACCAACCCTGAACAAAAAATATATACCATTTAGTTTGTGATTTTTTTTTAATGTGACTCACTGTAAGTGTTCAGAATTTGTTTGGGACAGTAAACATGTGTATGTTGCTTGTGTTCTTGAAAATTTATGTGTTCATTACCTGAAAATGAATTAATAGTAATTAGAACAGGAGTATATTCCAGAAGAAATTTTTTTTTTTTTTTTTTTTTTTTTACATGTTTTTCCTCAAATTCAGTTAAATAGTAAATTAAGAACATAAAAATAGGCACAAATAAGAAAATTGTTGACATAGTATATGCTATTAAACAGTGGTTCTCAACTGGTTTGGCCATGAGACACATTTGTTCCCCTGGTCTCTAAGACAGGAATTTGGAATTTGAACCAAGCAAATATTTCTCACAAATGGTTGACACACACAAGTACTGTGTCACTTTACTTAACATACACATACATTGTAAGAATATCACTAACAAAAGGTAACCCATTTATATCCCACCCCCATTCATTCTATTTTTTTCCCTCAGATAAAGAAGAGTAATCAACTGATAAATGTTTGTTTTCATTTCGAAATCTCCTTTTTGAAATCTAATGTAGACATTATGATCTCGTCTGAAGCTCTAGAGATCATGTGTGAGATTACTGGGGTCGTTTTGTTCATTTGAGAGACTTTTCTTCCTTTAATCTCATCACTGTTGAGGAGAAACAACTGAGATATTCAAGAGTTGTTATTTGTGACTAAAATCCCAAGACAATTACTTTCATTGCAGTTTTTGCTGTTTTTCCCCCAATATTTTGAAGTCTGTCTGTCCACTGACTGTACATTATACTCATATATATATATATATTGCTCACCAGCCACTGTGTTTTCCAAAGTTACTAGCCACTCACCATTTTCACTGGCCACAATTTTGACATTGATACAATGAGGAAAAACTGCCATAAAGATCATTTTAATATTATCTCATAATTTAGGAAGCAGGTACATCAGGCTGCTGTCACTTTAAGACCTGACGCACTGATCCATTATACTGTTACACATGTATTCGTTCTTTATCAACTGTTTACGTTCACTTAAAACATAACCGGCTGTGTTTACGTGAATACTCGCCAAGACCGTCATTTCGACATTATTTTCTGTGTATTTGACTGTTGAAGTGCAATAAACAGTGAAAAAGAACTCAATTTAGCACTGAGAGGCGGCTTTGTGCGCACACTTTGGGTGTGATTACAGTTTCACTCGACCATGGCACTCAGACACGCTGCTGTGTCGGGAAGACTGTTGCGTTCAGATAGTGAGAGTGTGTGTCCTTGCGGCTGCATGTACATGAAGGGCAGTGTGTTGAGCACGTGTGTGTTTGTGATTAGTCCTGTCATGCAGGAGATCTGGCGGCCTGCTCTTCCTCTCCCCAGGTGTCATTGTTTTAATTAAATGGGTCTGATGGGATGGACCCATTACTCAGGACTGAATGAGGGTCTAATGAAAGTGGAACTACTGGACGTTAACTGGGGTATTGGCTGCCGTACCTGCAGCAGCTGCTGTTGATTAATACTGTGGGATTTCATCGCTGTGTGTGTGTGTGTGTGTGTGTGTGTGTGCTCGTGTTTATATTACATTGTGGGGACCAAATGTCCCCACAAGTATAGTAAAACCTGAGATCACCTACATTGTGGGGACCAGCCAGCGGTCCCCATGAGGAGAACAGCGTATAAATCACACTAAGTAATGTTTTTTGAAAATGTAAAAATGCAGAATGTCTCCTGTGATGGGTAGGTTTAGGGACAGGGGCAGTGTAAGGGGACAGAATATATAGTATGTACAGTATAAAAACCATTACGCCTATGGAGAGTCCCCACAAAGATAGCGAACCAGACATGTGTGTGTGTGTGTGTGTGTGTGTGTGTGTGTGTGTGTGCGTGCGTGCGTGCGTGCGTGCGTGTGT
Organism: Semotilus atromaculatus; assembly: GCA_031834385.1. Classification (NCBI taxonomy): domain Eukaryota; kingdom Metazoa; phylum Chordata; class Actinopteri; order Cypriniformes; family Leuciscidae; genus Semotilus; species Semotilus atromaculatus. The sequence goes on from JAULUF010000025.1 coordinate 6,188,650, forward strand.
GTGTGTGTGCGTGTGTACGTGCGTGTCTGACCTCACTATGCAGTTTTTAGCTTTGTGAATTACAGAAGTAAAAATGCATTAATGAAAGTGCTGTCCTTTGATTATGCATTATATTTTCCATGGTCATGGCATTTTAAGGTTGTGTTTTGAAGTTTTGTGAAATTAATCATTTGGAAGAGTCTTTCTGTTCATTGTTACTTTTCTGCCAGATCTGACTCATAAAATTCACTTTCATTGATTTAACCTAATGACTTTATTAAAGCCAGTTAATTTAGATGTTACCACATTAGGTATATTTGTAGGGTCCCTGACAAAACATATTCTTATAGTGTTTTGTAAATTTACATTTTTCTACTTTCAGCACCGGTCAAGAAAAATGTTTTTTTTAAGTAATAATAGAAATGTTGTGAATGTCACAATCTGTTGTATTTTCTGTTTCGTTTTCAAGGACTTTTAGTTTGTTTATGGTGTTTGTTTATGTGTTTCCTTTCTGTTTACGCTGGTTGCCATGGTTATTCATCATTTAGTTGATTGTCATACCTGTTCCTCATTTTCTCATTAGTTCCCTCAGTATATAGTGCCCTTTGTTCAGTTAGTTCAGGGTCTGGTGTTGTTTGTGTAGTGCACACTGTTGCGTTACCTTTCTCGTTGTTTGTGTTTTGCTTTGTTTTATTTAATAAAGTTCACACTGCATTTTAGATCCAATTCGCCTCACCTCGTATTCACCCTCAGCCAAGCCGTGACAGCGACAATTTTTATTTTAATACATTTAAGTTTATAGTTTACTTGACAATTTCAGTCATTTACTTGATGCAAAGCTGAATTTAGTCTTAGTGTCAGGTGATCATTCAGAAAACTGTCTAATACAATGATTTTCTGCTCAAGAAACATTTTTTATTGTCAATGTTAAAACCATGTTTTTTTTTTTCAGGATTCTTTGATGAATATAAAGTTCAATGAACAGCATTGTGTAACATTATAAATGTCTGTATTAAATCCTTTAATTAATTTGTTGTTGAATAAATATATGAATTTCTTTTTTTTAACTCTAAACATTTGAACGGTCGTGAATATTTGGCTATAGATATGCTCTTGAAAATAACTGGTGTTGGTTCTTCTAAAAAAATTGGCCAAAAAGCTTCAGAAATCAGAATGATTTATGAGATGGGTTTGAATAAAAATTATTTTCAAAATGTGTGAATCCTATTAATAAATATTTATAATTACTTAATTAACATTTTTATGGTTATAATGGCCTTGTCATAATACCCAAATGCATTATGAATTTCTAATCCAAATGACATGTCCAGTTGTCCTCTTTGAAAATAATTAATAATCCTACACAGATAATTAAACCAAATATTAGCAAATATCAGATCGAGCCGAAACGCTGTCAGAGCTAATATTTAACCCCATTAGTGTGTATGTGTTCTGATGCCTGTTCCTGATGAAAGAGCGTGCTGAGGTTATGAGATGAACAGATGGATGGAATAATAGGTTAAGTGTTTCATGGAATAAGGTTATAGATTCCAGCATCTATCCTGAAAACCTTTTCTGCGGCCCAGCACATAAAAACGCTCCCGTACTCACGGTGAGGCTTCTCATTACTCTGTTGATAATAAACAATAACACGCACACAGGGGAGACGTGCAGCGGCGTTCCGGATCACCTCGCGGCTAATGAAGGTTAATTAGGGTTCATTAGGACATGATGAGCGCTCGTAACACCACCACAGCCCTGCAGGGCTCCTGCTGATGGACACCTGAACATCACTCCATTTCACTGAGAGTGTATTAGGATATAATATGCTGGATCAGCCTCGTAAATGATCAACATGATCAAAACTTTGCTGAAAAACCTGTTGCACACCATGGGCCCTATCTTCCTCCGGCACAAATGACTTTGTTCACTGACGCATGTATCATTCCTATTTTGCACCCGCGCAAAGCGGACTTTTCCCTCCACAGACGCACGCCGGCAAACTAGAGAATGAACTTGCGCTCCCTGGGCGGTTCAGCGCAAAGAGGATGCGTGTTCCGGCGCAAACAATCCCTCATGCTATTTTGCAGCTATTTTTCACTGACCAGAAAAAACCTAGTCTAAAGTCAGTGGCGCGTTGAGCGTACATTCAGATGCTATTTTAAGCGCGCATGCTTGGTCATAATACAGAGTGTGAACAACGCGCATACACTGTAGATGATTCTCTCATCTACACAGATGCATTTTCCTTTTTGCAAATGATACATTATTGTAAGGAAAAATATAAAAAATCTAGGGAAATCATTGTTGTGTCCATGACGATGAGAAAAATAGGCATAAAGCTTACATATTTACCCAAATTATTATATGCATGTATAACCAAAGCTAATTTGGGTGGGTTTGTCCCATCCCCAATGTCACTTCTCTTTCTTTTACGGCCCTGACGAGAACATCGATCTCCTCGCTGTGAACCGATTCTGAAGCGCTCCTGGTAAATGCGCCGTTATAATAGTATTGCGCCATGGAACAAGCGCACCTCGTTCATCATGCTCTTAAAGGGAATGTGATATGATGCTCTGATTGGTTTATTTCACATTACGCCCAAACCACACCTATGAATAATGAAGCTACTTCAGACCAACCCCTTTTAAACTTGCGTCGGGCGCAAGAGTCATTTATCCCGCCGCAAAATAGCAACAGCGCCCAAGACCCGCCCACAACGTTACTTGCGCTTCGCGCTTGATACTTGCGTTTCAGATCGTTAAAATAGGGCCCCATATCTACTACATGCCTTCTGTCGTCTGATTAATATTTTATACTTTTCAGCACATAAAAGACCGTTTAGTATTATTGTAAAAACATCCCACTTCAAGTCGTGGTTCATGTGTCTTTTTTGCTGTGAATCTTAACTTGATTTTCATATTGTTAGCAATATTTCAAGATGAACACTTACTGAACTGATGGAACTTAGGTCTACTTGATTATCCATACATAATTCTTTTAGAAAAATCATGTTCAAATGTGAGTATCAAATATGATCCATCAGGCATCAGGTTTATTTGTTCATCTCTCAATAATCATTGTATTGCATTGGATTATGTTTTAAAACTACAGAGCTTTGATCATAAAACAAAACATTTAAATTGGTATTATTGGGAGATATAGAGTGACAACTGATATGCATTATATATAAGTAGTCATACTGTAATAAAGATCTCATTGATTTACATTAAAAGCGATGAGAATTTCATCTTACTTTTTGGCCATATAAATATCAGCAACTGCACCGAATTACATGTTTTTGGCCAGTTTTATTGAGCTAAATATTCTAACTATATCATACTGTGTGAGCCATAAAAGCCTGATGTATCAAATATGATACTCAACCGAAACATGCAGGCTTTGCAGGGTTAAAACTGGGGCTGAAAATCAGTTTCATCAAGTTGCTTTAATGAGACACCTGAGCTTGTTTGTCTTTCTCGAGTTTTGACAGTTCTGGGCTGAAAATATCATGTCAATTTTTTTTTTTTTTTTTAGAGAAAGACTTCAGCGAATGTATTATAAATAAAAGCCAGGTGGAGAGTTTAACAAACGCACAGTAATTTACATAGATAACCATCAGAGGACAGCTTCAGCAAAAACACCTGTCACATGCAGCATATAAGATTATTAGTCCATAAAGCATAAGTCTGTCAGGCATACCCTGAGTTTATTTATACAATTCAATCAATCTGCTGTTTTATCTCAGCTGTTGGTCAGAGGCTTAGAGTTATGTTTCAACTTTAATGGTGCTACTCAAAAATATTTAGTGGTGCACAGGTTGCAACTTAGTGTCCATTTACATCACATCTAAGTTGTAACTTACGTACTGCAACCGGCCCCAAACTCCTATTGGATTGAATGTTGTGTAGAGATAAGTGCGAAGGAGTTGAGTCTTTATGTACGCACATATTTTACTATGAATCTCATCACAGTTTGTCTAGTTGATATATTAATGTATTCAAAAATACAACAAAGTCATACTTGAAAATAACCTGAATAAAGTTTCTTTATGAAATTGTTTTTAATTTATGACTTAAAATTGAGGGTGTCACAAATGCCCTGGCATCATAATGAAAAAAGACTCATTAAATCTTGAAATGAAACCTTTTTTAGAAAAACAAATGGTGAAACTTTTGGTTTTGTTAATTAATATGAATAATGTGTATCTTCTATTTCTTTCTGTAGTAATTGTAACTTGATAGTTACAACACATTATATTTTTTGTCATTAAATGTTTTGTAGAAAATGGTAAATGTATATATGTATATGTTAAAATAGCATATTCTTTCCAACCCTTGAGGTACACTTACTCCTGGTTAGGAATCACTGATATATATTATAATATATTTGATTTCTCCTAGACTTTGAGAGTTAAAAGATTAAATGGAGAACAAATGTAGACTTCTTAGATTTTTTAGAAGTCTCTTTCATCTAAATTTTAATCTGTTTCTCACACAACACTATTGTCTATTGTTTGGCTTCAGGAAATAGCCCATAGTCATATGAACTACTGTTATGATACCTTTATGGTGCTTTTATAGTGCAGTTTCATTCATTGTAATTGCGTGGAAAAGAGCTTCTAGCTTTTGTGTTCACAGAAGAAAGAAAGTCATACGGGTTTGTAGCAAGTAAACAATGACAACATTTTCATATCCACTCAAAATTCCTTTGGCAGGAGGTGTCTTACTGCGTCGTCTAAGTAATTTGGACTTAGCTTCCCGAGTGAGCACACACACACACACACACACACACACTAGCAGAGTGAAATTAGACAACCACAAGGGGATCGACCAATCAATACCACTCACGGATCATCAGCACAGGAAGCCGTGATAAAACATTTGAGATCAAGTGTTGTAGATATGGAGGAATACACGCGGTTAGACGTCTCCTTTTCCCTCCACGAGTCCCCCACCTCTCCGAGAAGAGATGTGCCCTCCTTCCCTCCCCTTGTCCTGCACAATAATGAAAACAAAAGACATCCTGCAGCAGGGAATCAGAGCGCAGTGCTATTAGAAGCCATGCAATAATTAATTTGCCTATTACCAGAGCCGACTCGTTTATCTTCATAAGATAATGCCATCACTCCCAGTCTCTGGCAGACCCGCATGCGCTCTGTCTTAAACGGCCCTAATTACGTCCCCGCTGCCTATTTTATTGTAGTTGATGGAAAACACACTTAATCTCCACTGTGCAGAATGAGTAAATAGGCTCCAGCCTTGAACAGCAGATATTAGAGATTCCATTAAAGCCCAGTGCTTTTTATGTGGCTTTTGTTTGGGGTGCCGTAGCATTAAAGAGCTCGGCTAAGGTTTACACCGAGGATGCAGATAAGTCAAGCTGTCTTTATACAGTACGTTGGCTTTTCACGCACTTCCAGTTAGAGGGAACTTTGCTTGGGCAAAAGCCCTGTGATATGATTATGACTACCAGTCATGGAATGGTTTGAAACATTCAGTCAATTAAGTTTTAAGTTTAGAAGTGGTGTGGTTTGTGGTGTGCTGTAGTGGTTTGGGCTGCTAACTGAACCTAGAGGACGCTTTTATTTAGAGTTACTATTTCTCAAGAGACTTCAAGGAGTTCTCAGGCTTCACATGTCAACTTAGTCAAAAGAATTAAAGCTGTTGATGGAATACAGAGCCGTTAATGAATGTGGATCACGTGGATCAGATTTGTATGTGATCTTTGACTTTTGGTTGCACACTTTTTTGCATCAAATCTGAGCACAGTTTAATACATTGTTGAGGTCTCCTCAGAAACACTAAGGGAAACACTTATAAGATCAATAGGCTCTTTTACTCTGTTCTTGGTTTCATCTCATTGACTTCTAGGAGAAACAATTGGGATATTAACAAGCTTATTACGAGATATTAACCTAATGGATATGATGTATGTTCAAACTCCATATGAGAAAAGGGGTAAAAAGTCGGCACACCTTGGCTCCAAAAATGTGACAAATGTAAATGAAATCTCACACACAGGTGGTAACGTTTCGAGCACGTCAGCTCTTCGTCACAATCAGGATCTGATGAGAAAATCCATGAAATATCACTGTTGTACTCATAAAGGGATGGTTCACCCAAAGTTAACAAAATCTGTTAATATTTACTTACCCTCGTTCCAAACCCATAAGACTTTCGTTCATGTTTGAAACAGAAATGAAGACTTTTTTAATGAACCCTGAGAGATTTCTGTCCCTCCATTGAAAGTCCACACAACCAAAGCACACTTGTTGTAAAAGTGCAGTCCTTTGCTTGACACGTAAGAACAAACTTCATTGGTTCTTGTGCATGAAGCAAGCACCTTTGAGCTTCAGTTTACCATATTTGATGAGCTCACAGGTGAAACTCGAAAAATTTGAATATCGTGCAAAAGTTTGTGTATTTCAGTAATTCAAATTAAAAGGTGAAACTAATATATTTAGTATATATAACTATATACATATGCATGATTATACTTTTCAGAGGGCCGACATTTCTGTATTTAAAATCCTTTTTTTTATTGATTTCATGTAATATTCTAATTTTCTGAGATTTAGAATTTGGGGTTTTCATAAGGTATACGCCATAATCATCAAAATTATAACTTTTGCACGATATTTTAATTTTTCGAGTTTCCCCTGTATGTGCATTCATAAAAAAAAATTATGTGAATATAAGCCTTAAAATTGATCAGTTCATCTCGATTCATATTTCATACTTCATTTAACTTTTTGAAGCAGCAAAGATTTGGTATAATTTGGATTGGAGATTTTTTTACAAATTATGAACATTAACAAAAGTCTTATACGTTTGGAAAGACATGAGGGTTGAGCAAATGATGACATAGTTTTAATTTTTGGGTTAACTAACCTTTTAAGTCATTATTTATTTATCCTTAACTCATTCCAGTCTTTTTCTTCAGTAGAATACAAAAGAAAACACTTTGAAAAAAAAAGGATAAAAAAAAAGGAGTGAATGGATTTTTTTCATTGTGGTGGTTGTTGTGTCCACACACTGCAACGACACATTTATGTGCAAACACCATATAAAAGTGAATTTTGCATCCGATGACCCCTTTAAGGGACCAAGGTCTACAGAAAGAGAAAAGAACCTGCATGAAAGTATCATAAAAACTCATCCGCTATATTCCAAGTCTTCTGAAGACTGATAGTTTGTATTCGTAACAGACCAAAGTTTAAGCAGTTATTCAATAAAAGCCATTGTGATTGAAGACATACATGAATGAATGTCAGTTGGGTAGACTTATCCCTTCAACCCAAGGCTGCTCTAGAGAGACGGTCCCTATCATTGTTTTGCTAAGATTGTCACCAAACAAACAGGTCTTTGGTCCCGTGCTCCTGCATGAGCTTAGAATGGTTGTGTGGGATTTAAAAAGCAAGAGAATGTTGAGAACCCAAAGGAGGACGTAGCTGCCACCCTGATCACTAAACAGACCCACAGAAAAGGTTAAATGCTCACCACACACACACATATGAATGTCTGCATGCAAGTGTGTGAAGAGTAAATGTCTTGTTGTGTTCTTGTCGAGAGTGACGAGGATGTGGTGATGTCAGTGCAATGGATGGAGGCTGATAAAGGTTCCAAAAGAAGGTTTTCACAGCAATACCATAGAACCATCATTTTGGGTTCCACAAAGAATCTTTCTGGGAACAGTTCTTAAAACAACCACTTTTTTCTTAAGGTCCTTGCACACCGAGTCCGAAATTTTTGCCCGTTAAAAAAATGAATACGACCTCACGTTGTGTAAATCACGTTTTTACACTGCCTGCGAAACTTTCATCCGTCAAAAAATAAAATCGGATCGGGTTCGATTCTGCGTTTCTTGCATCCGTAGCAAGCATTTTGAGAAGTGTTTTGACAAAGCCACCGAATGACAAATACGAAAAAACCCATACGAAAATTTTGGTCTCATTGTGCAAGCACCTTACAATACAATACAATACAATGTTTATTTATAAAAACAACCGAAGTTGACCAAAGTGCTGTACAAATTTTTTTTTATAATAAAAATAAAAAAAATTAAAAAATAAAACACAAGCTGTAAAATTGGTGTAACACACGAAAGTAATTTCATCAAACAGCAAGTCAAGATATATTAAACGCCAAAGAAAATAAATGAGTCTTAAGAGAAGACTCAAAAGTAGATAAAGTTCTGATATAAACCGGGAGACTGTTCCATAGTTTAGGGCCGACGACAGAAAAGGCACGATCACCTCTATTTTTTAGTCTTGTCCTGGAAACCTGCAATGGTCCAGAATTAGCTGATCTAAGTGACCTTGACCGAGCATAGAGATGTAGCAGATCTGATAAGTACTGTGGTACCATTACGAATACATTTAAAAACAAACAATAGAATTTTAAAATCAATTCTATATTTGACCGGCAGCCAACACACTATCTACAGAAGTCTACAGATCTACAGAACCTTTTGTGCAATGGAGAGGTTCCATCGACGTTAAAGCTCTTCATGGATCCACTGATACTGCAGGATAGTTTGCTCTCGCTTCTGAACAGCGTCACACCGGCAGTTCTCGCACGAACAAACACATCTCATGCTAACCTGTTCACGCACACCGGCCTGCTCCTTTCATTGGCCTGACATCACCTGCCAGCGAGGAAGATGAAAATTCAATTCATCGTTCTTCTCGTCACTCTCTGCAAGAAAACACAGAGACACTCGCACAGCCCTCTTCACACACCTGCATGCAGACATTCATCAAAGCATCAAAGGATCTGTGTGAGACGCGCAGCAGGAGCAGGCCCACACAAAAGACGCAGGTACAAGAGAGTGAGATTGTGTGCGTTTGATAGGAGAGCTCGGGGTGACAGCCGGAGAGTTGAGAGGTGGAGAAGTGTTGCATCCATTCAGGTAGACGAGACGCTGCTGTCACTTACGCTTTTGGTGTGCGTGAGAATATACCGAGTCTTTGTGTGGCTGCTTTTTTTTGTGTGACTTTTTTTTTTTTTTTTACTTTTGTGTGGTTTATACCAGCAATGTTTGTCAAATGGCTTTCAGAATAAAAAGTTTGTCCTGCATTCGACTTGAAATCCAAATTGCCCCATACGATCCATCAGTGGATGTTATAGTAAAACGCCTCAGAAACAACTTCTGGTAGCACTTTACTTTACAGTCCTTTTCCCCATGTACATATTATAGTAATTGCAATAACTGGGTAATAACTAGGTACTTACCCTAAACCTCTAAATCTGCTGTTACGCAGTGCAGAATATCTGCAGAAACAAGCGATAGAAACACTGCTTACATACATGTAAAAGAATGTGATCATCACACATTAAACAGCATATAAATCAAAACTGCCAAGTAACCAAATGAAATATTGAACCCATGAAGAGGTAACGACTGTGAAGCTTTATGGATGTCGATGGACTCGATTTACTACATCTGTGTTTCGATCATCATTCTGAATCCGATCCGGATGAAGTCCTTGACCAAAATGCGATATTCTCAGCTTTTTGTTCAAAATGTTGCTTTTTTAATGAAACTCACCCACATTCAAGTGTTGAGTAAAAAAAAGAATACATAAATATAGACAAAAAGGTTTTTTTTTTTTCAAAAGCATAGGCTCTGTTCTTTCATTTGATAAAATATGTTCAAATATTCATAGAACTAAATACTCTGGGGGCCATGATAGTTTTGTGAAAATGATCAAAACTGCTGGTGCTGACTGGCAACTCAACCCGATCACACTAAATACGTGTCTATAGCACGTAGTGTGTTTATCGTGTTATTTATACGCGAAAATGAATTTTTACGTGCATATGATACACATGGGTTGTTAAGGGTAGGGTTGTTAAGGGCATAAGCAGAATTATCTCGAATCATCAACAATATTAGAAAGGCTTACGAGTTCAATTGATTACTCAATATGGCATGACACAATGCAGACAGTATATTTTTTATATTTCTCATCAACAGCACTTTAGATTTTTCCATTACACAAATAGAAAAAGAACAGAACGTTTTTGGTACATTGTGTTTCAAAGTGTTAGGATGTTAGGCCTAAAAGGGAAGTAAGCTTTATGTTAGAATCATAGTTAGTCTGATGTACAGTTTTCAAATCCATCACAGAGCAAACCAGTCTAATCCCAATGGATAAATACCAGTCCTGTTTTTAATTATTTCTCACTGGATATTGTGTTATAATTCATATTTATAAAAGACATTAAATAATCTTAGAAGCAAGGCTCCTGAAAAAGTGGGTGCAGGTTATTTTGCATTTAAATATCCAGTACGTCATGTGTCCAAAATTAAACGTGTCGCAACGTCTTCACATGACATATTGACTGGTTATCCACTAATGAGTCCGTTGAAATCATTATTAAATGTTTTATTAAAGGTTAATATACAGTCCAAGCTCAAATCACAATATGTGAAGGACACTGCAACAGATTTTTCCTATCAGGGGAACATCTCTGAAAGCCAACAGCTGAATAAAGGCTAGTTTTTTCAGGTTTGTCCGTATGTGTCTGTGTTGGAGTGCTCTCACCAGGCCCGAGCGTCACATAATCCAGACGGAGAGAGCGGAGGTCATCCGAGCGTCTGTGATACGCCTCAGAGAGCGGTGTGTGTAATCCCGGCAGATGTGTGAATACAGCAGGGAGACCGCGGATGTATAATTTGCGCCTGCTGGTTTCAGAGTGAAGCCGTTCCTTCTGGAGTCTCTCGCAATGATTACTCAATCTCCAAGGGCACCTTGAAAATTGGCCTATCCAGGCCTGAAGAGGAGACTTTGATTTGATATACCGAGCAGTTTTCCATCATATAGTGACGGTAGCTCTGAACACGTATGACCTTTGCGGCGGCTTGGCTTCTGGAAGGGCTTGTTATTTCCAGTGACGGTATTTTCCGGGCTGGCTGATAAGCATATAAAAAAATTAATAACCAATAACGAGTGCATTACCTTTTGTCTTTGGTAAAACTTTAGACATTCTACTAACTATAAGTAACTTTGCAACTACATGTCAACTTATACTACTAAGCCGAACCCTAACAGTCCACTAATACTCTAATGAGGGTTATTTGACATGTAGTTGCAAAGTTACTTGTAGTTAATATAATTTCTAAAGTAGACCATCGAAATAAAGTGCATAACTATTTTCCCCCTCAAATTAACTACTTACCAAATTATAGTGGAATATTTTTTTTCTTTTTTTGTTGCTAAAGTATTTCTTCACCGTTGCATCTAATTGCTTAACCTTTGATAATGACTGGTTATTAGAGCAGATGGAGGCGAATTTCATTATTCTCCATGTTGTGTTCACAATTTGGATGGACAAATTATATTGCGTAATTTGATTAGCAAATGGACAAATTAGAAATGGTATTCAGAGGAGCCTATCAGTCCTCTGGCATTGTTCAGTAAATAAAACAATGGTTCCTGTGCATGAAAGATAAGATAAAATATAAAGTATATACAGTATATTTTTTATACATTATGTGCTGTGCGTGCACAATAATAAGTAAAGTGATTATTAATGATTCAAGAGCATTAATTGCTAAACATTAATTTGAGATATATTTTACAGGAGACTCTTCTGGCACTGGTAATTTCGTTGTATCTCAAATGAAATAGGAATAAACTATGAATAGTAAAAAGCAAGGGGCTGATGGGGAGGGCACATTTTTTAATGAATGTTCCCTTATGACATTCATTGTGTGAGTTGCGTGGAGTCGAAGACATCCTGTGCAGTGCTAGGATTTCTATTAAAAATATAAAATATAAAAATTTTAAAGGTGCAGTGTGTGATTTCAGAAACACTGTTGCCTGATCATAACCCTTCTTTTCCCAGTGATATTCCTTTAAGCTTTTCTCTTTTGTAATGTCTCTCAGCCATCCCTTTTTCTACAGTCTTTCTTCAAATCTCCCTCTTGTTCCCTCTCTCTCCTTCCCCATAATGAGTGGACACGCCCCCTACTGCTGATTGGTTCACTCTCTCTCCTTCCCCATAATGAGTGGACACGCCCCCTACTGCTGATTGGTTCACTCTCTCTCCTCCCTCATTATGAGTGAACACGCCCTTACTGCTGATTGGCTCACTCTCTCTCCTCCCTCATTATGAGTGAACACGCCCCCTACTGCTGATTGTCTCTCTCTCTCTCTCTCTCTCTCTCTGTCTCTCGTCCCCCATCATGAGTGGACACGCCCCCTACTGCTGATTGGTTCACTCTCTCTCCTCCCTCATTATGAGTGAACACGCCCCCTACTGCTGATTGTCTCTCTCTCTCTCTCTCTGTCTCTCGTCCCCCATCATGAGTGGACACGCCCCCTACTGCTGATTGGCTCACTCTCTCTCCTCCCTCATTATGAGTGAACACGCCCCCTACTGCTGATTGTCTCTCTCTCTCTCTCTCTCTCTCTCTCTGTCTCTCGTCCCCCATCATGAGTGGACACGCCCCCTACTGCTGATTGGCTACAAGTGTGTTGTGCTGCTCAGTCCGATCCCGTTTCAACAGTGTTTCTCAGATATCACTGCACCTTTAACGTTGATATTGTTTTCAAGGCAGTAGAAAGTAAACCAGTAGAGAGAGTATTGTATGGATGCATGTCACTAATGCACTGCAGTATGTGCAAACATGAATAAACATTGGACTGACAGCTTTTTGCTCTTAGACATTAATTTATTGACATGTAAAATATGCCATATGTATATTTTAACAGGTTTAATAATAAAAAAAGATGGAGTGACAGTCTTCTCATATTTGGTCCTTGTTTGATGCTGATTTATTTATGTACATGCAGAAATATTAAACACAGGCACACGACTTTTATTCGAAGGGTAAGCGCACACGAATACAAATGTGATGCACGCCCTGGTGCTTTGTGCCTCCAAGTAAAATTTAATTGCTTCTTTTCATTCATATCCGCAAGGCTCTTGGACAGGGATGAAGGGTGCCAAAATAAATAAATAAAAATGCACAAACACATACTCAGTGACTGTGTTTTACCAGTAGTCGATTATGCATGGAGTCAGTCATGTGAAAAGAGCAGAGCGTTGGAATACCAAACACATTGATAAAGCAGACCCCGAAGGCTTATTGATTAGAGCAGGAGGTCTGTAGTGTAAAATGGGATTTTACAGAACGCAAGGCTGCATGCGTTGAGTTTCAGCTCCAAAACAAACCACTGTACACGTCACTCTGACTGTATTAGAAGGGTGTTCCTTTAAGGAAGAGAAAGAGATGGGAACAGGCAAACTTCCTGAAAAAAAATGTACTGTACAGTTTGAAGTATGAGGAAATAATTGGGTGTTGTTGTGATGTGGGTAATGAGTTACAAGTAATGTGTTACATAATCTGAAGTGACAGGTCAAATATTGTGCTCTGTATATTTTGAATTTACACAATATTATCTGAGTTACTATTCTTTAATTTACAGACACATGTACTGCAGAACTTTGAAAGGTCAGTAAGATTTTTTTAAAGAAATAAATAGTTGCTCAGCAATGATACATTAAAATGAAATATTTCATTAAATAATAGAATTATTTAATTTATCAGAAGTGATCTATTTCAAACAAATGTTGTTATTTGCACTTTCTATTCGTCAAAGAATTCTGAAAAAGACTAAGCAACGCAAATATTTCCAACATTGAAAATAATAAGAAATGTTGCGTTACACTTTATTTCGATGGTCCACTTTAGACATTCTACTACTAATTTGCCATAACAACTAACTCTCATTAGAGTATTAGTAGACTGTTAGGTTCGGGTTAGTTGTGAGAGTTCGGGTTAGTAGAATAATCTGACATGTAGTTACAAAGTTACCTATAGTCAGTAGAATGTCTGTTGGGAACATTAAAATAAAGTGTTACTAATTATTCTTGAGCAGCAAATAATTAGCAGTATCACGTGACACTGAAGACTTATAAGATAAGAGTAATGATGCTGAAAATTCTACTCTGATCACAGGAATTACATTTTAAAATGGATTAAAATAGAAAATCGTTTTAAATTGTAATAATATTTCACAATATAATTTTTTTTCTGTATAAATGCAGCCTTGGTGAGCATGTAAGACTTATTTCAGAAACATAAAAAAATTTGACCGATGTGTTCAGAGTAGGCTAGGTATTGTTTGTAACGCAACAATATTTGCCTGCCAGGGTACAGAGCGGGCCAGAGCCTTTGACCGACAGCCTTCAGGTCAGTGCTGATACCTGATCGATTAAGTGAACAGTTGACGGCTGTTATCTTGTCCCTGAAGGCCCAGAGGAGGCGCTGGCGTGTGGGAGACTATCGGCTGATGAGCTCTGGGATAACACTTAGACAGACGCCTTACCAGGGAATTTCTTTCGCACAGTTCTGCTGAATTACAACTCGTAACTGTCTTTAAAAAATGTCTCTAATGCACCATTTAGTATGCATTTTATTTAATTTTAGTCCAGTAATATATAGTTATGGGTTTACTGCCTCTGCCTGCAGACATGGAGGTATCTTAAAGGCGAGTGATGTGTGTAATAATGAAGGGGTTTTTGAAAAAAATAAATAAAAAACACTAAAATCAGCTTGGAAAACATTGAATGTAAAGAAAATTGTCTATGGCCGAATCACAGCCATGCAGATATAGAGCCATATCACACTCATACTCGTGTGAAATTGATATATATATATATTCAGGTTGACTGGAACACTTTTTCTCAATGGCAAAAAGTGTCCCAGTCAACCTGAATTGATCACCTAAAATGTTATATAAAATATAAAAAATATAGATATATATATTAGGTTTAACCTCATTTGCTATTGCAGCAAAGTAAACCATTAGATTGAAGGGTGATTCTACAAAATTGTGTTTTCTGCAAGCTTTTTTTCAAGGAAAATGTAGGCGTCTTTCCAAAAAAAGGACTCTAGGAGACTCCAAAAGGATACCAAATAACCAAATGATACAAGGAGTCCATATTATTCATACATTTATGCACACATGAAAAACATTACAGAAAAAAAAAAAGCTTTTCAGAATTTATAGTTTGTGTAGAGTGCAACAGCAAAGAGCTTTACATTTTACATTTTATTTAAGTCGCGATACTGAACAGGAACACATGAACTCAAGTTTGCTCTTCAGAAACAATCACAGAAAAGGACAGAGCTCGTGTTTTAAAGTGAAATAAACACTGGAATGAATCATTGACTGAAAGCGCAGCGTGAGTCTATTCTCCCTGCACTCTCGGGTGGGATCAGCCTGCTTTTCTTTGCATTTAGCGCTGTTTTGGACAGATTGTTTGAATGAATTTGCTTACTGGATCATTGGACTGAAAAATTTCACAGAGTTTAGCAGCTCAAAATGATCTGATCGCAAACAGAGAAGTGAAATCGAGTTAAAGGGTTAGAATAGAAAATTCCACCTACCAGGGTTACAGGATGTTGCGCAACTGTAGATATAAACTGCTTCAGTAATTTATTTGCGTTCAATTATTTTAACGCATTGTGGGCCCTATCTTGCACCCGGCGCAAATTACTTTGTACACCGACGCATGTATCATTCCTATTTTGCACCCACGCAAAGCGGACTTTTCCCTCCACAGACACACGTCGGTTAACTAAGAAATACACTTGCGCTCCCCGGGGCGGTTCAGCGCAAAGAGGAGGCGTGTTCCGGCGCAAACTTTCCCTCATGCTATTTTGCAGTTCCAGAAAACAATTGCGCCACTGACCAGAAAAAACCTAGTCTAAAGTCAGTGGCGCGTTGCGCGTACATTCAGATGCTATTTTAAGCGCGCATGCTTGGTCGTAATACAGAGTGTGTGAACAACGCGCATACACTGTAGATGATTCTCTCATCTACACAGATGCATTTTCCTTTTTGCAAATGATACATTTTATAAGTAAAAATATTAAAACACGAGGGAAATCATTGTTGTGTCCATGACGATGGGAAAAATAGGCATAACGTTAAAGCTTACATATTTACCCAAATTATTATATGAATAACCGAAGCTAATTTGTGTGGGTTTGTCCCATCTCCAATGTCACTTCTCTTTCTTTTACGGCCCTGACGAGAACATCGATCTCCTCGCTGTGAACCGATTCTGAAGCGCTCCTGGTAAATCCAATAGTATCCAGCTGCAGACCCGCAGCACCACCAGTTTCAGAACACCAGCGCCAGAACCGGAAGTGGGGGCGTGGCTTACGTTCTAAACCGAGTAGCGCCACCTAACGTTTTGGAACGACACGAAACGTCATACTTTATATGTATGTTATTATAATGATATATTAAGGTACAGTAGCCTACAATAAGCATTTTAAAACATTGATCTTGTGTAATATAATTGTATAGTTATCCGTTTCATTGTATTATGAGAGTTACTTCCTGATCATGATGGTGAAAAATAATTCTTGAAACTTATGGGCATTTTATATCAAATATACTTTATTTCACAAGAAAATGTGCAGCATGCATTTTTCTTTATGTAAAATAAAACATGTCAAAAATCTAAAAAAGAGAGAGAAAATTCAGCATAGTTTAAAAAGAAACAATAAAAATGTATACAGGTGAAACTCGAAAAATAAGAATATAGTGCAAAAGTTATAATTTTGATGATTATGACTTACAGCTTATGAAAACCCCGAATTCAAAATCTCAGAAAATTAGAACATGCAATCAATAAAAAAAGGATTTTAAATATAGAAATGTCGGCCCTCTGAAAGTATAATCATGCATATGTATATAGTTAGCCTATATATTTTGAACATGACTTTTTAATTTTACTAGTTTGGCTAGCTTAAATACACTGGCAGAGCAAAAAGGGCAGTGGTAATAGCTGCTGCAGCACTTGTTGCACTGCTGCAGCTGCTCAGGTAATGACGAGTCACCTCTCTGAATCGATATGTCTCAACAAGAGATGAAAGCAGCACCACACAATAATCTCAACGTAAAAAAAAAACTCAACTATAAGGTAACATTAACTCATAAACAATGCATATAACAGAGGAACGTGGAACAAACACATAACACATAACACCATCACAAGATAAACGTCTTCAATAACTCCGCCCCTCACTTCCGGTTCTGGCGCTGGTGGTGCTGCGCCGTTATAATAGTATTGCGCCATGGAACAAGCGCACCTCGTTCATCACGCTCTTAAAGGGGATGTGATATGACGCTCTGATTGGTTTATATCACGTTACGCCCAAACCACACCTATGAATAATGAAGCTACTTCAGACCAACCCCTTTTAGATTTGCGCCAGGTGCAAGAGGCATTTATCCCGCCAGGAAAATAGCAACAGCGCCAGGATCCGCCCACAAAGTTACTTGCGCTTTGCGCTTTGACACTTGCGTTTCAGATCGTTAAAATAGGGCCCTAAGAGTTTTGAGTTAATCGCATGCGTTAACAGGTTAATGTTGAATGCCCTAGTAATAAGTAATGCAATACTTTTAAGAAAAGTAATTAATACCGTAATCTAATTTTTTTACAGTAACTTACTGAACACGGAGTACGATACATAAACATTTGGAAATTCAAAACATTCGCGTTTTGAATTTGGATGAGCTAAAATGAGATACTGAAGAGGGATTTCCAGTATCTACGGGCCGAGACATTAAAAGATTGAACACCAAATGAAGAACTGTTAACAACCATTAATAAACTGTCTCTGGAGGGCAACTAAATATTGTGGTGCGAGACCATTAAGAGCTTAAAAAAATGGTAATTACAATTCTTGTACTGTGTGTGATAAGCAACCGTGTGTGATGAGCCAGTGTCAGAGTGATATGTGACTCTCTTTTGTCTGTTAGGAATTACATTATTAACAATGCAATAACTTCAGAATATGACGAGTAATGCTCTCGCATAATAATGCTTCAAAATAATCTGTTATTTTACACTGTGCTGTTGTTGATGGACACAGTGACTTGTCGAATGCCAAAGTATGTACGGTATATGGCTCCATCCGGACACAGATGCAGTGAGTGAGATGTGTGTGTGTTTGTGTGTTGCAGTTTAATTTTGTGGGCCGGATCTTGGGCCCGCGGGGGCTCACAGCCAAGCAGCTGGAGGCCGAGACCGGATGCAAGATCATGGTGAGAGGGAAAGGCTCCATGAGGGACAAAAAGAAGGTAAGATCCACACACACACACACAGACATATATACAAACATTCACTAACACACACTTGCACACATATTCATAAAGGCAGGGAGAGTAATTTTTCACTTAATACATATACAGTAACAAAACACTTTGTTAAAAATTTCAATCTGTTAGTCTAGAATCAACCGATACCATTAATTCAATATTCATGCTGCCTTAAATTTTTAAGTACAATCAACTTGGATGTTTAAGTAATTTCAACTTAAATTATATTAAACTGACTTAAACAAATTAGTTGAATCATGTATAACAATAAATAATCATTTATTATAATAAAAAAGTTTGATGTATTAAAGCTATGTAAAAACATATGTTATCATAACTTTTTGATCATGTAATTGTTTTTACAGTGTACATGTATTTAACTACTAATACTCAGTTAAATGCATAATTACACTGTAATACTGACACCTTAAAATAAAGTGTGACTATATTATAGTATATTATATTATTAAAATGTCTTTATTGCAATTGTTTATTGCAATTTCTTACTGATAAAATTACTTCTTGTGGTTAATTTTCCACCGAGGTAAAAAAAAAAGAAAAAAAAGTAGGCTGTTTGAATTTCTTTTATTTGGCTTCTCTTCCATCGTCGATAGTCATCATTCTTACCATTTTAACCATATAACATTACACTGCCAAATGGCGAGTGTTAATTTTGGACCCTGGAGACAGATATAAACGACGCATGAACAATCACACCAGATGGAGGAATCTGATTGGCTGATTTTGTGCACGATCTTCACACATCCATATGCTGAAGCATATCTTTCATTTTTAACATGCACTCAAAATCCCCTCAGTCAGCGACGGTGACAGACACACAGCGGTGCGATGGGACGAGTTTGTTCGAGAGTAAACTAGCCCTGTCCAGTCCGCACTGCCCAACTGAGAGACTTCGCAGGGAATAACAAGCCCTCCCCTCGCTCCTGAGAGCCGTGGGCAGGTGTTCAAACATTGTCCTTGGCCTCGGATGAGTGGGGGCCGGATCCTGTGGCCCTGCCAGGGCTCCTCTCCCAGTCAATGTACGACACGCTGGGGCGGAGGGGGTCACGGGACGGGCTGGAAGCACGGGGTCACATTCACTGTCCATCATTAACACTTGAGCAAACACACATGTTCATTTGAAAATAAACATTCAGTTTATTATCATTGGGATTATTGGCATTTTTGGGAGCAAAGAACACAGTACGCCTGAGCTTCTACACAGATGTGCACGATCACACGCTTGTCCGTCTCACATATGTATCTGATCTGGAGGCACGTTTGTGTTTCCATTAGTTGGGCAGGACCCATATTTGGACAAGTGCTGGAAGCGGATAGTTATCCGAGCCCATCCCGTGTGACCGCGAGGAGGATCGGGAGGAAAATAAAACAAATGCTTTGTGAAAAGCACAGTTGTCATGTCGATCGCTTCATGCACATCTGGATCGGCTCTGCATCCTGTCAGAGCGCAGCTGGTCGTCCGCGTATCGGATCTCAGCTGCGTGCGTGTGTGTGTGTGGACCGCTGATGGCCCCGTTCTGATAGTACGACCCGTTGGACGTTGACGGGGTCAATTGAAGCTCTTGTGCAAACATTCACATGTGTGTTTAAAAGTTCTGCAGTCTCAAGCGGAAAATCTCATGCCTGTGTCCTTTGTTTCTCATGATCTCTTTACCTCCTACCTTGCATCTGTCACTCACACACATCTTTATTCTACACTGTAAAAAAAAAAATAGTTGTATTAACTTAAAAAAGTAAGTTACCTGGTTGCCTTAAAATTTTGAGTTCATTGAAATAAAAAATTTGAGTTAATACAACAAAGGAGATTGGTTTAATAAATAGAAACTCAAAATATTATGTTATCTGAACTACATTAATTATCTAAGTTGATTTGACAAAATATAAAAAGTTGTGAAAACAAATCATCAAAATTCATTTTTACAGTGTAATGTAACACTTCACATCAATATCCTCGATGTTAACATTGCTTAATGCAGTAACTCATTGAAAACAACAATAAAGAACACTTTTATGGCATTAATTAAGTTTGGTTAATGTTGGTTTCTACATACGTTACCGTTTAAAAGTTTGTGGTCTGTACGTCAGTACGAAATTAATACTTTTATTCCGCAAGGATGCATTAAATAGATGGAAAGTGACAGTAAAGACATTAATAATGTTACAAAAGATGTTATTTCAAGTAAATGCTGTAACGGTTTCTACAAAAATATTATTCTTTCAACACTGATAATAATACGTTTTTCTTGAGCATCATATTAGAATGATTTCTGAAGGACACTGAAGAGTAATGATGATGAAAATTTTTGATCACAGGAATAAACTACATTTTACTATATATTCACATAGAAAACACTTATTTTAAATTATAATAATATTCAACAGTATTACTGGTTTTACTTCAGAGCCTTGCTGAGCATAAATAGTAAAACAAAAAAAAATATTACTTTGTTAAACGGTTGTTGTAAAATATTGTTGTTGATTGCTAGTTTTTGATATCTAATGCAATGTTACTAGAATAATTATAATGACTACAGACTGACTCTACTACAGTAATATTTGTCTTATAAAAAAAGTTTTATTTATAAATAAATGGATTGTTATTGTCTGACATTGATCTGAACTGAACTGATCTCAAAGTGACCAAAACTCAGAATGAATATATATATTCATAGTGTATATCATCTCTCAATATAAAACATTCGTTTTACCTTAAGCTGTGTTTGTGCATACATGCGTGCGTGAGAATCATGACACGAAGGACAAGGATGTTTGCTTGAGACAGGAATAATCGAATCAGAGGCATGTAAGTAGAATAAGCCAATAATTCTCGTGAATCTGCATCCTCTACAGAACGCTGCAGATTTCTCCAGAAACAGAAATGCCGTTCATGACAATCTACAAACCCGCTGAGCGTTCAACTTCAGTGTGTGATGTGTCTCGTTCGTGTTACTGATGTGATACCTCAAATAAGGCAACTGGTTGAGGATCTCTTTTGAGATTCGCTAGCCGTTAATTCTAATTAAACTACAATTAACATATTAATTACAAGCATTGCAGTAAACTCTAGTTGAAGTATTTCCAGTGCCCAATTCCTTTTAGAGAGCTCTTAAAAGCTTGAATTCTTGAGGTCTTATGTTTCCCTCAAAGCTCAGCATAGTCGCTAGTGAAGGGTAATTTGCTACTGTATGCATTCCTGTGACATTTTTGTCATTGAATAGCTTTCTCCAGGTATGGCAGAGATATATTTGAATAGTAATTCCACAGGCAGTTTGTGTCTATTAGCATCATTATTATTGGTGAGGAGGAGATTTTCTCTCTGTCTGCTCCTGTAGTTCGTGGACTCACACTTTCAACAGCTTAATCTCATGAGATATACCTTGAGCGTTTTCCACTGTTAAAACAATTTCAAATTGTGGATGGCCTTTAAATATAATTTAGTTAGTCTTTTTCTGTCTAACCTTCTCCTTGAGCACAACCTTGATGTAAAGGAAAGAGACAAGTGGCAAAACAGCACTCATTAACTGACATTCAGCTTCACCTTCTAAACAAGTCATCAACAGTCAGACACACACACATACTTGTATATGTGATTTATGGCGACTCTCCATAGAATTAATGATTTTTATACTGTAGCCTACAAACTGTATATTCTCTCCTTACACTAACCATCACAGAAAACGAGCTGCATGTTTACATTTTCATAAAACATCCCTTTGTGTGATTTATAAGCTGTTTTCCTCATGGGGAGCAAAAAAATGTCTCCACAAGGACAAGGATTTCGGAGATTGCCATTTTTGTGGGGACACACGCACACGCGCGCGTTAGCACACAAACACATGTACGCGCACACACACTCACACACACATTCACAGTGGAAATTACTTGTTACAAATAATTTCTTAGCATTTTAAAAAGCATTTGATTGTAAAAGCATATAGCATGTATGAATTTAGAGTACAGTAAAAAAAAATAATAATACAAAACCGATACTGATCATTTTCATTCTTTGGTCAATAACTGAATAAATGACCAATACAAAATTCTGCAAAGTAGAATGGTAAATAAAAAAATGTAACTCTAAAACTAAAATCAACTAGTAAATGCTTCAAGAAATGTAGGTATCACAACATTAAAAAATGTACTTAAAAATTATATTTAAGAGTTATTAAGTGTTGTTATATTTTTTATTTATACAAATTATATATAAAGTATATAAAAAAATATATATAAGATTTATATAAATTTAAAAAAAAATCTCTAATTTCATAATATTATATATTTTTATATTATGAAATTATTAACAGATTTATACATATTAAAAAAAAAATCTCTAATTTCATCCTTCAAAAAAAGCCATGGGATTCAAAGAAAAAGTAGTGTATACATTAAATGAATTGTAGAAGAGCCCAGGGCTCCGGGCCCCAAAGTTACGGTGAAGCGTGTTGTCTCGCTGATGCTGCCGTCCCGTCATCTTTGTTCTGGGTCTGTCAGAGAGACTCAGCTGCAGTGTTGGACCCGCCGGCAATTACTGTTATTAGTGCTGTCACAATCACTTCATCCTCTCGCAGCATCACCAAACAGACCTGTGTGTGTGTGTGTGACAGTGTTTTATTTCTGGGTCTCCTTCTCGCATTTTGCATGCATATTAAAGTGATTTGGACCTCATTTATCAATCTACAAAGAAACGAGTGCAGAAATCATCTTACGGCAGGGTTCACGTGTGATTCATGAATCATTCGTACGCTGCCAATCCCATCGTACGAATGATCGTACGTCGATAAATGTGGCGGCTGAAGATAACATGGTCATGTGAAATTCACGACCCTAAAAACCCTCGCCCCTAGAGTTTACGACAGAGGAGCTAATCGAATCACATTCAAGAGAAATTGATCTTACTCCAAAAACACACGTTAACCTCGTAATGGCAAAAAATGTAATGAATTTATATGAATATACAATACATATAGTATTGTGTTATAGTAAATAACACAAAACATTATAAACACTCTTTTCCCCTCACTCCACAAAAAAAACCTTTAAATGTATCGGTAGGCTATTCAGAACAGAAAATAAGTAGATATTAAATCATAAAGTTAAACACAAATTAGGCAATAGTAGCATTCATTATAAATACAAACGTCAAGCCAAAACAAACTGAAACGGCATTGGGCTCATGTAGAGGCTCTCTCATTCAGCCAGAATACAAATGTATTCGCGATCTAACGTTCCGTTGCTGAACTATTATTCCTTATGTAAACAAGGCTTTGTACTTCACTCGTGTTCCAATATCATCCATGCAAAAGTGTAATTCATCCAAAATATTTGTTTGGTGGGGCGGTAGGAACGCTGACCGGCACAGATCGTTTCATTTGAGCAGTGTGACTTTTATGTTTGGTTGACTGCAGTTTAATGATGAACTCGCTGAAACGCCAAGTTAGAAACCGTGGAACTAATACTGCATGGTGTGTGTGCGGCTGTCGGATTTAATCAAATAAAGACATTAAGTAAACAAATACGATGCGCCTAAATACCTGGACAGCAAACTTTCTCATTGCACATGTGAAGAGGATATTTACATATAAGTCTTAAAGCTCAGCCATATGTTTAATTGTAAGAGTCAGAGAGAGGCAGCAAATCAATTATGACACAAAACACTAAACTCAGATCAGCTACTATCTCTACACAAGTGGCAGGAAGTACAGAAAAGACTAATGAGGAGGACAGAACTGACAAACTGTTCATTTACATAGTTTGACTATATTAATTTGTATTATACACTCTCTCACTGCTGACATTTATCCACACATCACTGAAATATCATTATTATTCCTGTGAATTCTGCGTTTTTTAGGAGAATACTATAAGGCCTTGGCTATCTTAATCTTTCACAAGATTTCATCGCATTTGTCATGATAAATTATTAAAGTTAGTGTTAGTCTTAAAGTAATTGTAAATTCTTGTCCAGTTACATTTAAAATGTAAATATATAATTCGTCACATGGTATCACTTTCTTTCATGTTGCGTTACTGATCAATAACACATACTTATGTAATACATAGGCTACTGCAATGAAAATGAAATATTGCTTTTGTCCCTACTTCCAAATCCAGCCATTATATGTATATGTATGTATTATAAGTTATAATATATGTATTATAACCACCATGTGATAATATACAAAGATAAACAAGGCTTCATGGAATCCTCAGAAATGAACAGAAACTCAAGTGTGAGAGTACAGTTGTGAACTGAAATGTTGCTCTATGAGTTTGTGTGGCAGAAAACGTGACGAAATATCTCTGACACAGGTTGTGAACCTCTTTTCTTTCGTTCTTTAAATCCTCTAACAAGACGCTTCTGATGTAACTAGGCTTTTCCACCACCACCACCTTATCGTCTGGATTTGAGGCCAAAGCCCTCTGCTGTTCTTGTAAATCTGTTCCGATAGAGACTGGTGTTTAGTGTTCTCTGTGCTGTGGTGGAGTTTTTTTTAGAAGATTCGAAATTTAGACACTGTACAATCAAGTGTGTCTGTCCTTAAGCAATTAACCAGGAAGACTTTTCAGTGTTTTTAGGGCTGGGCAATACGGCCAAAAAAACTTTTCATATCAGTTGATAATTATCACGATAAATGTCAAATCTTTCATTCTTTCGAGTTTGAAGGCATATTTACGCTCCTAAGTGAAAGTTGTAGAATGGTAATTTGTGATTTTAAACTACTCTTTATTGTCAAAACATCACAAACATGACTTCACGTTTTTGAATTCTTTACATTTTTCCAGTCATTTCTCCATAACAAAATAAATATCTTAATAGAAAAAAATATTTCTTAGTTTCTGAATGTGCTAACGGTTAATATTGTGTATCTTGTGCAGACTGCAACATGTTTTGTCTCTTAGAAATGCACATTTGACAGTAGCTTGAGTTAGGATGCAGATGTAAATTAATGTTCAATAACTAAAACATTAATTGAAAAGCCTTCTGACTGTATCGTTGCACACAGTGTTTCTCCTGTTTGTCTGCACTGCTTTAAACTAGTTTAAATCTCAGAGATGTTTGTGGTGTTTGCTGAATTCAAGAGCTTCTAACTGGATCTCACAGCGCTGTTTAGTGGTCATGTGACCGAGACGGTCAGCGAGAAATGGTCCGTGTTTTTAATGAGTATCGCTGTTTCGTTTCGCTTTTTGCGCATAAACATTACATTGAACATTTATCAAACTCATAAAATAATTTGATCGAGGAGATTTATATTAGGCAATAATTATCATTATCGTTTTCTCGCCCAGCGATGGTTGACCCGAATCATTGCATCATCAAAACATGAACCTGCTCTGAGCCATGCAATATTACTCCTCTCTGACCATGTTTCCATGCACATAACATTTTTATCTTAATATCTGATTTTTTTTTCAAATTGTTAGAGCCATAGCCATTTGGGCAAGTGCTCGAACACGAGTTTGAGCCTCGGCTCCCATTCCCTCTCTTCATATCTGTCCTCCTACTGTCTTATCTAAATAAAGGCAAAAAAAAAAAACTTTAAATAACTTTAAAAAGACTTAGTTATTGCAGTTACATAAGCCGTAACTTGATTTCCATAATCCAATTAAGCCAATATGACAGCTGTCATATCCTAGTATTACTCTGAATTCTAAACACGAATGTTCTTCTGAATGTTATGAGATAGAGATGTTTGTGAAAGTTATAGAACCGTTTAAAAACATTAAAGCTAAATTGTGTTGTGCATCACCAAACAGAATGAGGGGGGACTGTTGGGGTTTGTATTGTTTCTTTGCTTGTTTTTTCAAACAGATTTCCTGAACTCTCCACATTGGTTGAGCCGACGCTGCCCTGTTGGACAAAACAAAGAAATGTTTTACAGAGTCACAGTGTTCATGGAAATCAACCTACAAATTGTTTACTTATAGCCGTCACTACACATTAAGCCGTAATACGAGAATGTTTAAACATCAACAAAATTACACGTTTCAGCCTTTAAAGAAATGAACATGAATCAATATACAGATGGCTGAAGAATTGCATTTTTTTTTTGTGCTGTTGTCAAGGACATGGATGAGGAAAAAATTAGTTGATTCAATTACTGTGAACTACTGTGATGTAAATGATTGTACTACTAACACTAAATTGAAATCCCAAGAGCAACCTTAAAGGGTGAACCAGAATATAGACCTTAATCAGAAAATGATTTGCATGTAAACATCGACTGTGATCGGGTAGAAGATTTGGTGGGTAGAGTATCCAAAGACTGTACTCAAGTAAAAGTACAAGTACTTATAGAAATATTTACTCAAAGTAAAAGTAAAAGTAAAAGTAATAATCTTAATAGTTACTTGAGTAAGAGTAAAAAAGTATCCAATAAAAAAACTACTCAAGTAGTTAGTTACTACTTTGGATCACATAGGCCTATATATACATGTATATATATAAAACATGATATTATGTAGATATTTTTCATTTAAATGACTATTATTATCATAATTAGATAAGCTATCTTTGCAACAAAACCATTGACA
Organism: Semotilus atromaculatus; assembly: GCA_031834385.1. Classification (NCBI taxonomy): domain Eukaryota; kingdom Metazoa; phylum Chordata; class Actinopteri; order Cypriniformes; family Leuciscidae; genus Semotilus; species Semotilus atromaculatus. The sequence continues at coordinate 6,215,318 of JAULUF010000025.1, forward strand.
CAGATTAGAAAGAGTTAAAACTCTTCACATGTGCTCGCAGTCATGTCGTGCCCGCTACTGAACTCCTGAACACAAACAACGATCAAATGCACGGTTCTTCTTCTGTCTGTTCTCCGAAATGTTTTTAAATGTATATTTCTGAAAGCATCTTTAAACTGGTTAACTGTGTCTAAGGCAGGCAAGGCATTCGTTTTCAAGTCGAGTTCGCACGCCACTGCGCAATACACACACACACACACACACACACACACACAGTAATAAACTGGACAATGATAGCTTATTTAATGTATAAATTAATGTATGTCCAAAAAAAGGGTAATGTCGTACTTTGTAGTAGTGCTGCTATCGTGGCGTAATAATCAGTTTGGTTGTAAATATTACCTCGAAATATCGTCCTGTGGAATCATTCATTCACAGACAGCTTACGAAGTAACATACGAAGATGTTCAACTAATAAAGATCTTCATCGCTGGCAAAAAAAAAAAATGATGCATTTGCAGATTTACTTTCTAGACTTATACTGTAGGTCCACGGCAACTTCATCCACCGCTCTTGATGTTCTTAAATCTTCTTGTTACGACACCGAGTCGAGTGTGAAATGAAAGCGCTTCAAACTGATTCGCGAACCGATTTAGACAGATCTGCCCAACTTGTTTGATGAAGTCTTTGAACAGAATCGACTCAAAAGAGTGATTCATTTGTGAATTGAGCATCGGTCATGCCCAGAAAAAAGATAGAGCGCGCGCTTAGAATACACTACGCTTTCAACAATGCGTTGCATTAAAATAAAGTAACGAGAGGAACGTCACCCAACTTAACGAAGTAAAAGTACCGTTTTTTCATGAGAAATGTACTCGAGTTAAAGTAAAAGTACCCACAATTAAATCAACTCTTAAAAGTAAAATTTTTCCCCAAAAAATACTCAAGTAAATGTAACGAAGTAAATGTACTTCGTTACTACCCACCTCTGGATGAAATATACCTCATTACACTCCCCCTTACTCATCTCTGCATGTGCCACCGTCCTCTCCCACCCGAGTCGGGATATTAGTTCCCAGAGCCTTCCACCGAGGGGTCAGCGCTCCTTCAGAGAGGCATTATTGCCTCGGGAAGGATTACAAAAGAGCGGGACAATGGATTTATGGACATTGATTACGCTACAGCGCAGAGACAGCGCACGAGGGGAGAGAGGTGTAAACAAAGGCCTAGTCGAGGGCCTCGCAGTTGGACATATTTCCTGCGTCGGACGTTGAAGGAGCGTCACCTGGGCTACCAGCCTGTCACCGCGGGAAAAACAAGAGTCTCAGCTGTATCTCACCCTCAGATAGACTGACACATACATGCACACACACACACGGCTTCTGCTACAGTCGCTTCTGGCTGTCTCTGCCCAGTGTTATTGACAGCGTGGCTGTGGGTGGGTGACGATCAGCCTCAGAAGATCAATTTTTAGCACTTGTCACAACTAAGGAAGCCAAGCGAAACCAAGAGGCCGAAACAAAAAAGAAAAAGGAAATGACCTCATAACACCCAAGCACCAATGTCCTGAATGATAAATCATATTGAGTGTGTTGGATGATACGCACCCCTGTTTTCTCCCCTTCATCACTTCGCACCGAAAGGGGCAACAATGGATCCTTAATGAAAATCAGCAGGCAGAACGCGGGAACATAGACGCAGATGCTGATTGCCATCAATTTCCCATTTGCAGTCACGGGGAGAAAAAACGAGCACTGTTTGCATATCTGATTATTGCATAAATCAGATCTTGATTTTTTTTTCTTGTAAAATCCTACAGGAAAATTAGAGAAATGGCAAATCAAGCCAAATGCAGACAAACAAAACCGTCAGTGTAGGAAAAGTGTAACGAGCCGCCTCAACTTAATGTGTGCTGGGTTTGTATCAATAAAGCCATTTGCCCTCAGCAATCTTCAACGCCTTTTAACCAAAAGCTTCTGTCATACAATTTAGTATTTAAAGTCCCTATATTTCTGCTCCACTCGCTGCACCAGACAAAACTGCAAATTATTTTCTGAAGAAAATGTCAGTGATACTTGCCTGTCCAAATTTGTCACCATAATGCTAGGGTTTCCAGGGCATTATTATGCAGTTGCGGTGTTGTGAGGGGTTGCTATTCTGTTACTACATGTTTTCCAGGTGATCGCATACTGGCCCTACTAATGTTTCCAAACAGGTTTCCAAAACACTTCTACTGCTCCTCATCTGTCAAAGTTATGACGCCACTTTGTAGGCCAAAACGCAGAAGTGAGTTCGCATTTTAGCTCTTCCGGTTCCCTCGCCCTAAAGTCTATGGGGTTTTTTTATGGGTTTTTGCTAAATCGCCTGAAATAAGGTCTGTGGTTAACAAAGCCTCTAAATATTTTCACGTTTTGATCTATGACATAAAACACACCAGTTATAACCTGCCAGTTATAAACTGCTTATAACCTCAACTTTTTACCGTTATCATTGTAAATCTAACGGCTTTATTTAGGCTTCAAAATGTATACATTTTGGATTAACTTGTAAAGATTATCTTGATAGACAAAACGTGTAAGGGTCACAACTCTTTGTTGAACACAGATCTTATTTTTTGCGATTTTCCAAAAGTCTATGGGGAAAATGCATAGCTTTTCGACCGAGAGAACCCATGCGCCGCTAGCTTCCGAGTTGTCCTACAAAGTGACGTCATCACTTCGGCACTCTATTGGTCAGACTAAACAGATAGCCACGCCCCCAACTCACTCCATTGGTTAAGTTGCTGTGTGCTGGTCTACATTCTCAAACTAGCCGTGATGTTTTGAAAGTGCCTCAGAGCCACAATGTGTATGTTTTTCAGCTAAATCATTCTACAACTGGCTTACTTATATTTGTCACTGTATGTTAAGCTAAGTTAAAAGCAAGCTGAAAAAAAAAAGCAGCAGTGAACTAGTTTTGATTTGTTGCTCATGCTATTGTTGCCTCTCTCTGCTAGCTGTGAAGCTTTTGTCACTGCCTGTCTGGAGACTGTATGAATTTAACTTTTATAGAGATGCATCTCACAGGATGACATATACTTGGCATCCTGACTTCTGCTTTGGTAGAGGACAGTAAAACAAAGAAGCAGCTTCTCCGTTTTATTTTTACTTTCACATCCTCTCTGTTGTAGTCTGTTTTTAATTAGATTTGTTGTTGCACTTTGTATCAAGTTTTCAAACCCCACAGCAAGAGTGGGAGATGAGACAAGCCCCAACTTCCTTCTTGAACTTCATCATATCCAAACACACATATACTTAATTTCTGCTGAACTCTCTAAAAACATACATTGTTGCCAAGGGGTCAAGAATTATGTCCCAAATGACGCACTATACACTTTGCACTTATACTATGCCCTCTATGTACTCTACCATCGAGTGTATGAACTTTATAAAATTTGTCATCATGCATTGGAGTCTGACAGTCCCCGATTATCCCCCTCCGCTACAATAGTCTAAAACGTTTTGAGCTGGTCCACTTCCCACCACTTCTAGTCGAAAACGCATTCGACCGGACTGCTTTCGTGGAGTAAACGCTCATGTGGTTGAATGTGTTCAAACAGCCACAAAAGACACCTATTCTCCGCCTACTGAACTAGTGTGTAAACATTATGGGAAGACAAAAAACATACCAAGCACAATGTTCTTGTTAGGCAGTGCTGGTAGATGCCATAACTACACCACCAGGGAAAGAGCAAAAAGCATCTTTCTTCAATAAAAGTATTCTGAAGAAAAAACAATTTTTGCACAAGCAGCAGGCAAATATTGCAAACATGTTATAAAATCATTACGTAAGAAACAACATTATTTGAAGCCTTTCTGCACTTTATTATAGGCCTCCTTGATTGTAACAGTCAACATTGTGCTCTGTATCAGTGCATCTAAAACATTCCCCTCTCTCTGTCCAGGAGGAACAGAACCGAGGCAAACCCAACTGGGAGCATCTGAATGAGGACCTCCATGTGCTCATCACGGTGGAGGACGCCCAGAACCGGGCTGAGATCAAGCTCAAGCGTGCAGTGGAGGAGGTTAACAAGCTACTCGTGCCTGCGGTGAGTAGGCCTACCACTGCTCTCCTGCTCACGTACTTCCTTTCTCTTCATTCCTGTTGCAAAACTCTCTTGAATATCACATGCATCATGCTTATTCAGGCTCTCTGATGTCATATGTGTCAAAGTGAAAGGAAGTGGGCTTCCTTTCAGGTTACATGCCTCAGGCTTTGTTTAGGTTTTCAAACCATTTGCACACAATACATTAACCCCTCCAAACATCAGTACAGGTTCTGTTCACAACCTGTGTGTGTGGGTGACTTTATGGTGTGTCTCCCTCCACTGTTTAAATACTCCTATAATTAGTTTTTCATGCGCTATATAATATTCAACTCTCTAAGTGCAAATATCATATAATCACCAGCACTTACCCTTTAAAACCAATCATCAGTGGTTGCTTTACTGGACACCAAAACAGAAACATTCCAGACAGCTTCACTCAGCAAATAATGTTGTTTCAATTAAAATAATTTACATTTGAAATCAATAAATAATTGTCATTATTATGCGACAAGCACCCACGCTTCCCGGTCCATCAAACAAGCTGTTTTTAGTGACTAAGCATATAATATTTGTTGTTTTTAATGGAATTTATTATAAAGCGATCCCTATAATTTATAGTGAAGAAAAATATATCAATTCTTATTTACAAAAAATATATATATGTTTGAACTTCAGTATTTGTATTGGTTGGGCATGTAAGAGGTAATACACTCTCAAACATATAACCTATAATATAACTGCTTGAATACACATTTCTCCACATAAGAAATACTATTTGAGACTGATCTTTGATTTGCTGGTTTTGATTGTATTGATGTGCTTCACAAAGATGCAGTACATGCCATGATGAAGGAGACACTGCATCTTATAAGAAAATCTGTGTTCTTGTATTATTAACATTTGTGTATTAGTAATGTTCTAATATTAGTAACAGTATTGTCATCTATCCAGAGAGAGCACATTTGAATGTGTGAATCTATGAGTGTACACAACCCATAAAACGTTTTCCTCTTTCGTTTCCTTTCTTTTTGGTGTCACTTGATGAGTGGGAAGTGAAACATTTTTCAAACGCTCTCCTGAAAAATGGGAAATGCTGTGCAGGGCCGGTGTGGTTGAGTAGTCTGTCACTTGGAACAGTCTTTAAGAGCTAACTGTTGCATCATTGTCATTAAACTCTATATGAAAGTGTTGGAAGAACAGGGTCAAGTCAGTCTATATGGGCATAGATTATGGTATTTTAGGGTAGAACACTATCGCTTTGATAAGCTGTGACAAGCAAATGGGCTGATTCTGCTACTGGTTGGCTTCTTTTTTTTTTTTTTTTAAGCAAATGTATTTGTTATTTGCTCTATAACATGCCAAACTAGTCTTAAATATATATATATATACACTCACCGGCCACTTTATTAGGTACCCCATGCTAGTAACGGGTTGGACCCCCTTTTGCCTTCAGAACTGCCTCAATTCTTCGTGGCATAGATTCAACAAGGTGCTGGAAGCATTCCTCAGGGAGTTTGGTCCATATTGACATGATGGCATCACACAGTTGCCGCAGATTTGTCGGCTGCACATCCATGATGCGAATCTCCCGTTCCACCACATCCCAAAGATGCTCTATTGGATTGAGATCTGGTGACTGTGGAGGCCATTTGAGTACAGCGAACTCATTGTCATGTTCAAGAAACCAGTCTGAGATGATTCCAGCTTTATGACATGGCGCATTATCCTGCTGAAAGTAGCCATCAGAAGTTGGGTACATTGTGGTCATAAAGGGATGGACATGGTCAGCAACAATACTCAGGTAGGCTGTGGCGTTGCAACGATGCTCAATTGGTACCAAGGGGCCCAAAGAGTGCCAAGAAAATATTCCCCACACCATGACACCACCACCACCAGCCTGAACCGTTGATACAAGGCAGGATGGATCCATGCTTTCATGTTGTAGATGCCAAATTCTGACCCTACCATCCGAATGTCGCAGCAGAAATCGAGACTCATCAGACCAGGCAACGTTTTTCCAATCTTCTATTGTCCAATTTCGATGAGCTTGTGCAAATTGTAGCCTCAGTTTCCTGTTCTTAGCTGAAAGGAGTGGCACCCGGTGTGGTCTTCTGCTGCTGTAGCCCATCTGCCTCAAAGTTCGACGTACTGTGCGTTCAGAGATGCTCTTCTGCCCACCTTGGTTGTAACGGGTGGTTATTTGAGTCACTGTTGCCCTTCTATCAGCTCGAACCAGTCTGGCCATTCTCCTCTGACCTCTGGCATCAACAAGGCATTTCCGCCCACAGAACTGCCGCTCACTGGATGTTTTTTTCTTTTTCGGACCATTCTCTGTAAACCCTAGAGATGGTTGTGCGTGAAAATCCCAGTAGATTAGCAGTTTCTGAAATACTCAGACCAGCCCTTCTGGCACCAACAATCATGCCACGTTCAAAGTCACTCAAATCACCTTTCTTCCCCATACTGATGCTCGGTTTGAACTGCAGGAGATTGTCTTGACCATGTCTACATGCCTAAATGCACTGAGTTGCCGCCATGTGATTGGCTGCTTAGAAATTAAGTGTTAACGAGCAGTTGGACAGGTGTACCTGATAAAGTGGCCGGTGAGTGTATATGTAGCCATGTGAAATTTGAGGCACCACTGCATTTTAATTATGATCCAAAACAAAGATCTCACATACTCACATGTAGCATGTGCAGTTGTTTTTCTTTTAAATTAGATTTAATTCTAGGATTTAAGACACACCTGCGCAAAACAAAAACAGCATACGGACTGCTGCATTCACTCTCTGACAATAGGTGGCGCTTATGGAAAAGCAGGGGTTTCTTTGTGTACCGCTGTACAGGGCTTGACATTAACTTTTTTAAGCTAGTGGTTTTTCAAAGTTAAATTTTCACTGGCCACAATTTTGACATCGATACCATTGTGAGAAACTGCCATATATAACGTCCCGGGTTACGTATGTAACCCTAGTTCCCTGAAGGAACGAGACGCTGCGTGAAAACGTTGCGGGAACGCTTCTAGCGTTGTGCGTCTTGAAGCATAGTATGGAATCAGCCAACGGCGAGACGGAACGTCACGAGTGACGTCATCGACCAGGAAACTTTAAAGCACACCCATGAACACAATGGCGACAGCTTCTGGAAAAGTCTGAAGCAAGTCGATCAAGGGAATGCTGGGAGTATGGCAACGACACGCAGCGTCTCGTTCCTTCAGGGAACTAGGGTTACATACGTAACCCGGGACGTTCCCTATCAGGAACATCGAGCTGCGTGAAAACGCTGCGGGAACGCTAATACCCACGTCGCCATAAGAGCAAGTGACCGACTGTGTGAATCACGGATTAAATTCAGCCGAAAGCACCTGCGCCCCAGGGGTGGAGCTAAGGTCTAGGTCATAAAACCTGACGAAAGTATGCGGTGAGGACCAGCCTGCCGCATCACACACGTCATGAAGAGAAACTCCTGACAATAAGGCTTTGGAAGCCACCATACTCCTGGTAGAGTGAGCTTGGACAGTCAAAGGTGAAGGCTGACCAGCCGACTCATAAGCAAGTGAGATGGCCTCGACCACCCACTTGCTCATCCTCTGCTTAGACACTGGAGACCCCTTCTTAGGTGGGGTCAACAAACAAACAACTGTTCTGATTTCCTCCACAGGGCAGCTCTGTGGACATAAGTATCTAGAGCCCGGACAGGGCAGAGCAGATTAAGTTTTTCCTGATCTGACGATGTAAAAGGAGGAGGACAGAAGGCCTGCAGAACTATAGGTCTGGCCACATTGGTAGGGACCTTAGGGACATAACCTGGCCTGGGGTGGAGAAAAGCCTTCACCATCCCAGGCGCAAATTCCAAACACGAAGGAGCAACCGAGAGAGCCTGAATATCTCCGATTCTCTTAAGAGAAGAAATTGCAAGAAGAAAAATAGTCTTTAAAGTAACAAACTTTTCAGAAACTTCTTCAATAGGCTCAAAAGGAGCTAGGGAAAGACCTTCTAGAACGATGGCCAAGTCCCACGCTGGCACCCTCGTGCGGACTACAGGCCTCAGCCTCAAAGTACCACGGAGGAAACGAGTTATAAACGGGTGTCTCCCCAAAGAGACTCCACTGAAAGGGACATGGTAAGCAGCAAGTGCCACCACATACACCTTTAGTGTGGAGGGGGATAACCCTGAGGAGAAACGCTCCTGCAGGAACTCCAGCACTGCACCCACTGGGCAGTTAACTGGGTCCAACAGGTGTTCTCCACACCAAGAAGTGAAGAGCCTCCACTTCAAGGCGTATAACTTCCTTGTGGAAGGAGCTCTGGAGTGAAGGATGTGTCTCAACAACCTCGGTTGAGAGACCAGCACCTACGAGCTGGGCCCCCTCAGAGGCCAAGCCCATAGCTTCCACAACTCTGGGCGGGGGTGATAAATCAACCCGCTCGCCTGAGAGAGAAGGTCCCTCCTGATCGGAATCTCCAGAGGAGAACCGTCTAGGAGAGATATAAGGTCCGCAAACCAAACTCGGGCCGGCCAGTACGGGGCTACCAATAGTAGACTGACCCCGTCCCGGCGAACCCTCTCCAGAACTCCTGGGAGCAGAGCAATCGGGGGAAAGGCGTACAGACGTGACCTCGGCCACAGCTGTACCATAGCGTCCAACCCCGCGGGGCTGGATGACTGAGAGAGAACCACAGTGGACAGTGTGATGTCTCCCTGGACGCAAATAGGTCTACCTCGGCACGACCGTACTGCATCCGAAGGAGCTCCACCACCTCGGGGTGGAGTCTCCATTCCCCGGGCCTCGGCCCCTGCCTCGACAGGATGTCCGCTCCCTGATTTAAATACCCCGGAAGATAAATCGCCCTCAATGAAAGGAACTTCCCCTGGGACCATAGAAGGATCTGGCGAGCCAGAATGTATAACTGGCGAGAGCGCAGACCCCCCTGATGGTTTATGTAAGAGACCACCGATGTATTGTCGGACCGGACAAGAACATGATGACCTCTCAGGTCTGGTAGGAAGTGTTTCAGAGCCTGAAACACTGCCAACATCTCTAGACAATTTATATGCCATAATCGATGATGGTCCTGCCACAGACCCTGGGCTACCCAACCTGTGAGGGAAGCATCTGTCGTTAGCGTTACACGACGACAAAGAGCTCCCAGCACAGGTCCCTGGGACAGAAACCAAGGATCCCTCCACATGACCAGAGCACGGAGGCAACGCCATGTAACTTTGATCATGCGGAGGGGGTTTCCCCTCGGGGAGAACCCCTTGGTTCTGAGCCACCACTGTAATAGTCTCGTGTACAGCAGGCTGCAAGGTATAACCTTAGACGCTGCTGCCATGAGACCCAGCAATCTCTGGAACTGCTTTACAGTAAGCAACTGGCCTAGCTTTACTCGTTTTACAGCTGAGAGAATCGAAGTGATGCGGGCAGGCGGCAGGCGAGCCCGCATTGCTACTGAATCCCATAATACCCCCAGAAAAGATGTCTTCTGTGATGGAGATAGAACACTCTTCTTGGCATTCAGCCTCAACCCCAATTTCTTTATGTGCGCGAGGACGACATCTCGATGCCGAACCGCTTATTGTTGCGATTGAGCCAGAATCACCCAATCGTCTATGTAGTTCAATATACGAATTCCCTGGAGTCGCAGTGGAACTAGCGCTGCGTCCATGCACTTCGTGAACGTGCGGGGAGATAGAGCTAGACCGAACGGAAGAACACGATATTGGTACGCTTCGCCCCCGAAAGCGAACCTCAGGAACTTCCTGTGTTGCGGAAGGATGGAAATGTGGAAGTATGCGTCCTTCAGATCTATCGTGACAAACCAGTCCTCGGATCTGATTTGTGACACGATTTGCTATAGCGTGAGCATCTTGAACTTGAGCTTGGCTACAGCACGATTTAACAGGCGCAGATCTAAAATTGGACGCAACCCCCCATCCTTCTTTGGAATGATGAAATATCGGCTGTAATAACCTGACTCCTTGCCGGGAGGAGGAACCCGTTCTATAGCCTCCTTTTGAAGGAGTGTTTTCACCTCTTGTTCCATTACCAGAGCCTGCTCGGGGCCCACCACGGTGGGCAGGACCCCGTTGAATCGAGGAGGAGGAGATCTGAACTGAATGGCATAACCCCTCTCTATCGACTGCAGAACCCACTGAGATACTTTTGGAAGACTTTTCCACTCTGCCAGAAATTCTACTAAGGTTACCAGCCTCTCGAGGCTGGCCTCTGGAATATTTTGAGCAGCAGACACAGCGCCCTGTAACGGCGCACCGGCAGGAAACAACTGGTTTGACTGCTCTAAACCCCTCCTCAGAGGGGGCAAGCGTCCCTCGGGAAGCGCTCGCTGGGCCCGTCTACGCCCCGACACGAAGGCGGGGTTGGCAGAAGGGACCCCTGAGGGTACCGGGAGAGAATGGGCACCGTCTGATGCGGTGAACACCTTTCTCTCACGGTAGGGACCACCCTCAGCATCCTGACGCCAGTGGCGTCAAGACTTCTTAGACGAAGCCTTCTTGGCCATAATGACTGTCCTCAGATCAGCCTTATGGCCAGAAGACCTCGGTTGAGAGTGTCACGCCTGGTCCCACTGCAGGGGGAGCACGAGACGCGACACTCTGTAGAGGGGCGAGCGTCCCTCGGGAAGCGCTCGCTGGGCCCGTCTACGCCCCAACGCGAAGGCGGGGTTGGCAGAAGGGACCCCTGAGGGCACCGTGAGAGAATGGGCACCGTCAGATGCAGTGAACACCTTTCTCTCACGGTGGGGACCACCCTCAGCACCCTGACACCGGTGGCGTCAGAACTACTTTTTAGATGAAGCCACTTGGCTATAATGACTGTCCTCAGATCAGTTTAACCCCCGAAAACTTCATCTGAGAGTGTCTGGTTCCACTATTTTGCAGGGGGAGCACAAGACGCGACGCTCTGATTTTATTGCGCCCATGCGAGGAGCTTATCGACAGCCAGGACTGACCCGCCCATCAGTCCCTGTCTTTAAACGCCGGTGCTTTAAAAGACGAATTCGTTTCAGCGGAGAGATGGCAGTATGCGTCTCTCCAGTTTTTCTAGGCATCGCCTCATAACCGTAAATAAGCCTCAGCAATATTAAAATATTTTTTGTAGAGATCTGAGGGCTAAAAATACAGTATGAAATCGTTTTCTTCCAAGACTTTCAACACCTCGGTGTGGAGATCCGGAAAAACGGCAGGCACCGTCGTGGAGGTTGCACTCGGGAAGGCAAACATAGTTTATACAATATTTTTATATAAAAAACTCCTGCCAAACTGCTGACCACTCAATGTTTAATTTTTCTACAGCATGAATAAGCACCTCCATAAGCTCCTCATTTATTTCTGTTCAAGGGAATGAGTCCTCATTATCCCCTTATTTTATAATGATTTATATATTTATATAATATTTATATAATATATTTATATAATATTATTATTATATTTTTAATACCAACAACATTCAGCTCCTCAGAACTGGATAGTTGCAATATTAATGCCACAGCCTGGGCAGAAGAAACCGCAGAGCATGCTTCCAACCCAAACTGAGGCACTGAATCTAACAGTTAAAGGCTGAGATAGGGCGAGGCCCGTCTCAAACCCCGCTGTCAGATTCACCCGCGATCCCCACGACACGCGCCGCCGCTCTGCCTCGACAGAAGCGGGACCCGAGCCGCGGGGAGCGCGAGCCGAACCACTCTCCTCAAAGAGTGATCGGCGGGAGCAGAGCGTTCTTATTGGAAAACGCTCGCAATGCACACAATCAGCCCCCTCGAGAGCTGACCGGGCATGCTGTACTCCCAAACAAACAACACACAGATCGTGTAAATCCCCACCCGTGAAATAACGAGTACAGGGGGGAACACACTTTCTGTAATGCTGCTCGCTTAGATATGTGAAAATAGATATAGCCTTTTTTTTTTTTTTTTTTTTGTGAAAAACTCCTGCCTAGCAATCACTAAAGACAGACAAAAACACTGGGACAGATTCACACACAGATCGCTTGCTGAAGACAACAGAAGCTGTCGCCATTGTGTTCATGGGTGTGCTTTATAGTTTCCTGGTCGATGACGTCACTTGTGACGTTCCGTCTCGCCTTTGGCTGATTCCATACTAGCTTCAAGATGCACAACGCTGGAAGCGTTCCCGCAGCGTTTTCACGCAGCTCGACGTTCCTGATAGGGAACAGGTCGCACCCAAATAATTATTTGCACTCGCTCAAATGCTCCCAAATACATTTTCAGGTCGCACAGACTAAATTTCTGGGGCATGTACTACCAAAATGGTTGCAATTCCAGGCCTTGGTAGAGCGTTGCATGTCACTCACTCGGTGGTAGGACGCTGCCTAGATATCTGCACATATAGAGAGCATACTTTGATGGCAAATAAGCACTAGTGTACCTTATAATACACAGCTAATATCGAGCGTATAGATTCCAGAAATGTTCATTGTATTGTTCTCTAACTCTAGAGTTTTAGGATGTCACATGGTTTTAAAAGTCTAGTCATGTGATGAGGAAGTGCATTGATGTTAATAGAGAATGAACTGTTGTAGACACATTCCAAGGCTCTGCGAGTCTGCTAACAACTACTGCATGACCAGTGAGTCTTACCTCAGTGATTTCATTAGCCATGGGGCTTTAATGACAAAACACAGCTGCTCAGGATTCAGATGCTCACTGCTTACTCTGTTCATGTTGGATTGTCACAAAATGTAATATAGTTCCTCATTAAAAAGTTACTATAAGAGGTCTTCACCACGAGACTGGGCCTTGCTCGAAAGTGACATCAGGCATGAAAGTTTGCAAAAACATGGAAACTGTGTTATTAGGGTCAGTCTAATCTAACCTAAGGTTTTCTTTCATTTTGCCTGTGATTTAAAAAATCGGGCATTTTACAAAGTTGTACTGGTATGAATTTTCAAGCGTACGATTGATTGTTTCTTGCTCTTGTCCTACAAGTTTACACTACATACATGTATGCCATATGTAAAAAAAAATGTGACATAAATATTGCTTATGATGTGGCTTCCTTTGCTGTATTAAGACTGTGGGGTCTATAACTGTACTAATTGTGGTATTTTGGTCTGAGCTTTGATGTAGTGGGTAGTATTTGTGCTTGTGACATACACGTCCTGATCCCATTCCCCTTCTCGCTCCATCACCGGTTAATTCCAAGCTCATAAAAACTTAAGTTATCACTAAAGTTGTTTACTGGATTGGAGTTTTTATTTTAAGTCATTTTTGTTTTTAGGTGTATCACAGTGGTCTTAAAATGTTATGAGTGACAGTGCTAGTTGAAGACTTTCATGCCAGTTTACAGAAAGAAAAGTATATTATGTGGTCGCCGGAGGAAAGATTATATGTTATTGCTTCAGTTGGCTGTCATGGCAACTGCCAACACCTTCAATAAGCTCAGTGAGAACAGTCACACCTCCCCAATCAGTGGACCTACTCTTTGGGTCTCCGAGTGGACACAGACTACAGATACTACTGAGACATCGGCATTTAACCTGATCATCCATCTAAGAGCAATTCCCTTGTGTGGTAGCTAACCCTCAGACGACCCACAGAGTGGCCAACCCTTCCTTATCAATCCCAGCCCTGCTACTGCTGTGTATGATGGCCAACAGTGCCCTCCCACATCCCAAGGTAAAATCCATTAACACCTCTATGTTTGCCTACAGGGACTTTTCTCAGTCAAATAGATGGAGGGACGGAATTTCTTCCTTTCTGTTTGCACTAAGATAACAGCCACTAGTGTTCTGCTCCAACTTCTGTAAAGATCTTTATAATCCCTGCTGAAATTTGCATACTGATTGATCGCATCTTGTGGCATTTGAGCTGTACACTCTGCTTCTCCACATGTGGTGTTTGTAGGAAATGTCCTTCTACATTCTATATATATATTGTGCATATATATATATATATATATATATATATGTAACAAGGTTAGATGTTGTGGGAAGGAGGAGGCGGGAACCGGCGAACATTCAACAGCTTTAATAATAAAATAAACAAATAAAAAACGAAAAGTAAAAGACAGCATCCCCTCACGGATGACTGCTGTCACATAAAATAAAACATAAACATCATATAAAATAGTCCAGGCCTGGCCTCTCTCGTCCTTCACTGTCGTCGCTCCTTCTTTTATGCTTCCGCTCCTACTTGATAGATATGAGACCAGTGTGTCGCGCAGGTGGCGCTCATTAGTAATCACTCCACCGGCCTGCTCGCCACAGCAGTATATATATATATATATATATAAATCAGGTGAACGCAGTCACATTATAAAGCATGTCAGGGGGTCACTTGCTTGACTGGCGGTCTACCTTCCTGCAGAAAGCTAGCAACCGAGGCACATTATAGTAGCACACCAGGAGTCGTCAGCTTGGCTTCTTAAAGTCATCTATTTTAAATCATCATCATTATCTACATCACCACCGTTGCTCTCAGCATCATAATCAGCAGCACTGGCAGTAGTGGCAGCAGTTGGTGTGGTGCACTCAGGAAGCCAATGACCAGCAGGATACTGCTAACACAGTCAAAAGCAATTATCATCAGTGGCTTTGTGACAAATATATAAAAGCCTTCTCCTCACAATTGCATCTGATTGTGCTGACTGAGTCAAGGTCTCACCAGACTCCCCTGAGATCCTCTGTCTCTCGAATGCAGGAAGGAAAGCTCATTTACATAATACCCACTAGTGGTAACATGCTGCTCTTTTCCATACAATGAAAGTGAATAGTGACTAGGGGGTGTGAAGCTGGAAATTTTTTACACACTATTCCAAGTCTTTCTGAAGTCATACAACAGTTTTATGTGCGAAAAATCTTGTCTTGCAATGATACATCTTGATGTGCCATATTTGAACATACTATATGTGAATGAGGCCCTGTTTACACCTGGTACTAAGATGTGTTTTGGTCGATTGGATCACAAGTGGACGAGGGAGACACATTCCCGTTTACAACTGTTGTTTTAATCCGTCTCTTTTGTCCACTTTTGACCACTTCTGTCCTGATTTTTCGAGGGGAGGGTCTATGGGCGGGGAAATATATGGACTTTTTCAAATCTTTTGATCTAATGGACTAAATAAGCTCACGCAATTTACATATGAACGTGACCGGAGACGACAGAAAAACACACAGAGCATCAGCTTTAGTTTCTGCTCTGACCGACGCAAGACCAGCCGAACGCTGTGAGAGTGTTAGAAATCAGGAATGGTGAGAGAACATTGTGCTTGGTATGTTTTTCATCTTCAAACCAAACTTGGATCTTCAGCCGACAAAGTTTAAATCTCGTCTGGCTAGCGCGCTTCCCATAATGTCCACGCATTAGTTCAGTAGGCGCAGAGAAGACGGTCTTTTGTGGCTGTTTGAACACATTTGATCACATGAGCATTTACACTACGAAAGCAATCCGGTCAAATGTGTTTTCAACTACCTCTGGAAGTGGTTAAAAGTGGACAAGCTCAAAAAGTTTTAGACCCTGTTTACACCTGTATTTAGCGTCGTCCACTTGTTATCCGATCGACCAAAACGCATCTTAATATCATGTGTAAATGGACCTTGGATGCGGTGGAGGAGAATATTATCAGTGAAAATGTCCTTTTTTTCCATATGAAGCTCTCGTATAACCTACGCTGCTGTTTGACATTTTTGGGGCTTGACAGCCCTTGGTCTTCATTTACTTTAATTGCATTGAAAAGGACAGTGTCGTCATTCTGTTAAACTTCCATTGCTGTGTGCTTTTTACAGAATGACGCTGAATCAGAGCTGTTGTCTGGTGGGGACCCTGTTTTGAGTTTGGTCAATACCCTATTCTAGGTAGTAATGGTTTAGTAATGGTAGTAATTTCGCATTTATTTTCCTGTCTCCACTCCCCAACCTACAAAAAATAAATGCCAAAAAAAATAAAAGTATACAAAGCTTGGAGCGACATAAGAATGAGAAAATGACAGAATTTGACATAATAGGTGAAACCACAGACATCTTAACATTACATTGCTTGAGATGGACCTGTCTTTCTATTTGGTCAGCTGTAAATGGCCAGGTTATAGTTACTTTTATATCCAGGATGGAAGTTATATGAATCTGCATAAAAGGGTGATCTTTAATGTAAACATGTACAAATTGCATGTTCCTAAAATATGTTCTACTCAAACTGAAGCTCTTAACCTCCTACATGTCACAGATAATTCATATTCCTGGAAAACAGACATCTCGTGTCACTTCACGTCTCGAGTATTTTCAGCTGTGCTAATCTGAACTATGACACACAACTTTTAACGCCAAATTACATGCACACCCTGGAGAAAGCTAATTTCAGAGAGCATTTTAGGTCCTTTATTTAGAACATAAGCTGGTAGGCAGCATCTAAACCTGTAGTGAGGTGAAGCACTTACTGCTATTTGTTATAGCTCTCAACGTTCTCACTCTGTTTCCCCACCCTGTGTTAGTGGTAGCTAGGCCTAAATGGTCATTGCTGAAGGGACTACTTTAATTAAAGTCCTGTCTGTCAGCCGCCCCTCCGTGGCTCCCAGCCTGAAGCCATGACAGATAGAGGCAGCTCTAATTGTCAGGGCTGGAGATAAAGTGAAATTTGAAATTGGGTGTGGAGGGAATACTACCACACAATGCACACACACACACACACACACACACACACACACACACACATACACCTCCCATTTTTGGCCCATGTGGTTGTCCAGCTGTGCCAGCTGTGGTGTTGGAGAGGAGGTTAAGTAAACAGTAAGGGCCAGCGGGGGCCAAAGTACCCCAACTCCCCTCTATCCATCACAGCTCAGATTAGTGCACCCTGTCAGTCAAGACTTCCTTCTTGGGTACTGTAGTTCCAGCTCGTACCTGAATCCCAACGTTTTTGGTCTTTGAGCTTTTACGGGTGTATGATTGTTCTGTGTTTCGTTGTGGTTGCTAACACAGTCATCACTATTACTGTTGCTAATTGTTTAGGGGTGTCCAATCCTGCTTCTGGACAGCCACCTTCCCACAGAGTTTAGCTCCAACCTGCTCCAGCTGGAAGCTTCCAGTAATCCAGAGATCTTGATTAGCTGGTTCAGTTGTGTTTAGTTAGAGTTAAACTCTACAGGAATGTGGCTGTCCAGGAGCAATAAAGAGTCACAGATTTAAACAAATCCCTATCCTTAAGTAATAAACTTTGGTTTGTAATCCATCCCAAAATACGGATATGAAAAATACCTCAAGTCATGTGACTTGTGGAAGAGAGGTGTGCATTTACTTTTCTTAGATACAGTTGATGAAATAATCATGTAGACTTATATATTGAAGGAAGGAACCCAACTATATCCAAGCCACAGAATATCATAGAGACATCAGAGTGGCCAGTAATCAACCTATAAATCAATCAGAAACTAATCAGAACATCCTAGCTACTACCTAGGATTTTGGAAAACACCACTTGTAAAAATCTAGTCATTGGACTTTTTTTGGGATCTTGATCCTTGCCTGTTCTTTCTCCTTCACACATATCCACATACCAATGATTTGAGATTCTCAAACTTTTTTTGCCTAAATCACCCACCGGCACATGTTCACGATGGGATTGTGAGCCCCACAGATTGCGAGCGACTGCTGGGAGAAGCGCTTAAGAGCCGATATCTAGGCGGGGTACGCACAAGTTCTGTTTGGGGATTCCTGTGACGTGCTCAGCGAGCGTTAGTCACACATAAATGAATCTCTGCCTGCGATATTGCACATGGACACCTTCACATCTTTGTAAGAATTCCTGGGTGGATGTAGAAGCAAAGGTGCTTTATGGTTGAGCAGAGCCAATGTTGCTGTTTGTGACAGTGATTTTTTTTTTTAGGAAGGCAGGAGAATGAAGGGCCCAATGGTTTGTGGGAGGTTCCATCTGTTCCCTTCATGGCACAATAGGCTCCCTCTTGCATGACATGTTTTTCTGCCTCTCGCTGTTTCTCTGAGTGCTCAGCACTGGTGAAATAGAGAGAGAGGGGTTGAATAGAGCCCATGTCTCTCTTTGCAGAAATAAGTGTGTGTTGCCGGCAAATCTCTTGCTCTAACAAAGACATGTTGTATTCATTTGTGTGCATGCACATTGAGATCTCGAGAAATGACTGCACATTTTTGCATATCTTTGTCTCTGTAGGTGCACATACTGCTTCCTTTTGTCCAAAGGTTTCCTTTCCATCAGTAATGTGACTTTGTATATGTCGACGGGTGTAACTCTGTGTGTGGCTATGGTGTACGTGTGAATGGCAGGGACTGCTCTGTGGTCACATGATTGAGTAGTCATCCATGTCTTTGAGGCGGAGAGACCATCAAAAGGCTCTTTGTTTACAACTGGAGTGTGGAAATCCTGAGCGGGCTCTTTGGCCCTACAGGGTTGGATAATGCTCCCAGTGGGGCTCTCTCCCCATCCCCTCCTCTCTCTCCTCTGAGAGAGTCCAGCATCTTTTCTCTCCCTCTCATTCTGGTCTGTTATCTCTCTGTGTGTCCCTCCCTCGGTCTCTTATGATGTTATTGAGTAACACTTTGTTTTGGAGCTAGTGTTGGTACAGTTCAGTTGCACAGGGAATAAAGGCTAGTTGGGGTTCACAGGGCAGAGAGTGCATTACCTTGGCAACTGTTTGAGAGGCCCCATCCACAAAGGAGAGCACCGGGTCATGTGACTGTACTACAGAGGAGCTTAAATCATCCACCAATCTCCCCTGCTTTCAGATTTTCAGCTACTTTAAATAACAAGCTCGCTCGTTCATGAGACCATGGAAATATGTGGAATTGCACTAAATTGATTTTTAAAAATGCCATTGAAAGTTTTTGTTTGTTTGCTTGAGCATCCTGGCCAACCAAACAAAGCAACACTGACACAACCATTGCCAAGTGTTTTAACCGGGACTCTTTGTCCAGCTAACGGCAGATGGGAGGAGTGTATTGTTTGGTGAAACTGGTGGCCCTGGAATTACATGCATCACTTTTAATCAATGAACATGCAAGAGACATATTCCCTTTTATGAATGACATATGTTCTTGTGAATTCTACAGAAAATTTTCTTCAGAGTTCTGGGTGCCCAGATTCTGTGTGGACCCACTGCTACCTCCCTCTCTCTCTCTCTCTCTCTCTCTCTCTCTCTCTCTCTCTCCCTCCCTTCCCAGGAATGACATGGTAATCCCTGTGTAAATAGAGGGATAGAGTAAAGATGCAGACTCCATGGCCGTTCAGAAATCTATCCAGCTTCTCTGCTCCGCCGAGCTCCAATAGAACAGCTGCTTCCCTCGGGCACCACGGAAACGAAATGTCACGAGCGAAATAAAGGCTCTCGTTCCGAACGTGTACCTTCTGTCAGCAAACGCCACTTTTCTCCAACGCTGCACTTAGTCTTTAATGCACTGCTTGACTTTGCCAACGCTGGGTGGCCTTTTCTACCGAGAAAACGGCGAAATAATTTTGTGTTGTCATCTCCGGAGCCTTTTCCTTTCAGTCTCCGACTTCCCTTCACTGCTACAAGGCTAAAGAATGAATATGATACAATATGATTGTTGATCGTGAAAGGGTTTGTGAAAGATTGGCCTTTATAATTCTTTGGTTTGATTCTTAAGAATGCCTTGAGGCCAATGCCAACAGAGACCAAAGGAAAAATTATTCAAATTAAGACATATTGAAGATTGTGCATAATATGGAACACGTTTGGGAAGTATTAAGCCTAGAGAGACATTGATTTATGTAACAGCTCTATACTGTGTCAACAAATGCCTCTATCATATCTATTGTTATTTATCCAAAGGAAAGAGACCACAGGGGTCTAAGCTGAAGACTTTTAACAATTGCTCTCAATCGCCTTGCTTTCTAGGAGAACCAGATACGATATTAAAGGGAGCTCATTTGTGAGTTTTCTCAACATCTCTCTTATCAAGTGGTTCAAGTTGGTTTATTACTCCTGTAGAATACCAGATCTTTAGTCTGTGGTTCTGATTGTGCTTAACAATGCTCTTCATTCAAACGAGAATTTGCATGCAGCCTGAAGATGAATAATACAAGAACACATGCATTTTTAAAGGCCAAAATTGCTCAAATCTGTTTTTCAGACTGGGACACACGTGGATGCTCTGTGGGAACTGCTCTGCTGGAGGATGAGAAAATTCTGTGTGATGTTGAGGAGCACTTTCACTCGCTCTCTCTTTCTGACGCCTTTTCTAATTCCCCCGTCATGTTTTTGACTTTGTGACCAGCCTTTTTGTTGCAGTCCTCATTTTTTTGCATGTTGTGAGAGATCAAAGCTGCCTTTTATATGAACAGAGATAAGAGGGCTGATTGTTATGGAGAGATGGCTAGTTGCAGGGTTACCAGGAAAGAATGTGTGTTTTGGAGAAGGAACGAAAGTGTATGTGTGTGTGTGTGTGTGTGTGCTAAACAATCAAAGTTTCACTACATTAAAGTGAGTCTTGGTGAGCTCTCTCTCTCTTTCTCTGTCTCCATGTGCCGTCTCCTCAGTTCAAAGCCAGTTTGATGTATGAGACTTCCTCCTCCTCCTAATTGCACCTCTTTAATTCCAATGAGGAGGATGCCTACGCTCTGACAGCTAATCACTGACACGGCCCGCTTTACTTGGCAGTTGGGTGTACTTGTCTGGAAACTTCATGTCTGTTTCAACTGTGTGTGTGTGTGTGTGTGTGTGTGTTTAGACACGTGTGCATACGTGTGCACTGCCTTGCATTGTTTGCGCTAGAATCTCAGAGTCTCTTCTGTGCTAAACTGGCAAGCACAACAGCTGGCAGGACATCGTAACACTTCAGGCATCTGTTCTAATGTACTCAGGTAATATCTGGCTTGCCATTAAGGCTACTTAAGTGGTTTGTTTTCTCTGATAAGTGTGCAATAAAAAGATTTCAATATGATCTGAAATATTTCTCATCATATTCTTACAAGACCAAATCATCTGAGCTATGCCACAACGTATAAATTGACCCTATTTGTTTCCTTTATGCAAATTCCTGTTGTGTGCAACTCATTGGTACATGTCATTCCTAATTTAAACATTTGTCTTTGGAATCTTTTATCAAAGCAAATTGTCTTTTCGGCTCATGTGACAAATCCGTCTTATTTTTCAAGCCGTCCTTTCTAACCATCTGTCTCCAACCAAAAGTCAAAATTTTTCACGATCCAATTCATTTCTGCGGGTTCACATTTCCCACCCTGTACATTTTCACGTTGAATGTCCTGTTTTACCCAGAAATACATGAGATTTCTTAAAATGAGTAGGACACAGCATTTCACATTGACTTTAAAAGGGCTGTCTTCTGCATCTTTGTAGCATTATTGATTTTCCCTGGAGTCTACTTACTGTATGTTAGTCAAGGTTTCGTTATTTAGTTTTACATGACATGTTCTACCCTCTTGTTGACCCTTAGAATTAAACTGACCATCATTCATGTGCTTATGGATGTGTCATCAATACTTTGATGGTTTTTAACAGATTTTTGGATGGAATTAGGAGAGAGTTTTGCGTTATCAACATTAAAGTATCCTTAAATAGCACTTAAAAATCTTTTATTTCATTTTGTTCATCAAGGAAGGAAAAACTCTCGCTTTCACTGTCCTTCACAGTCTACTAAATGACAGAAATGTTTAGCTTGATTAAATGTTTTCATGTTTGTTTTTCCAAGCAAGACAGGTTGATTAAAATGACAAATTATAAATAAGAGTTTTAAATATTAGATAAATATTAGAGGTAATATTAAACTTGATTGAGAAGCATTACATTGCCTGTCATCTCGTACCTTTATTCCACTTTCAAATCATGCCGAACAGAATTGAAGTTAATTAACATTCTGATTTCCCTTTATTTGTATCTAATTTAGTCTATCAAACCAGACTGCATGTCTGTGTGTGAACTCGTCGTCTAATACTCCTAATGCATCCTGTCTGCCTTGTGTGTTACAGTTGTTTATGGGCTGCATGAACAGATGAGGATTTTATTCGACAGCCTGCATTTGTATGCGCACATACACAGAGTTTTGGCACCAGGGACACTTGCACTACTTCCCTCTCTCAAAGCCAATTAACATAAAACCTCATGTGCCGGAAACTGTCTAAGACTGTAAGCTTTGTGCTTTCCCACAGGTTTGCAGGTGAATTGATGCATGTTCACATACTGCCTCTCCAAACGCACAAGCGTATACATACAGGCCCATCTCCCTCCCTCCCTCTCTCTCTCTCTCCCTCCCTCCCTCTCTCTCTCTCTCCCTCCCTCTCTCTCTCTCTCCCTCCCTCCCTCCCTCCCTCCCTCTCTCTCTCTCCCTCCCTCCCTCCCTCCCTCTCTCTCTCTCTCTCTCTCTCTCTCTCTCTCTCCCTCCCTCCCTCCCTCTCTCTCTCTCTCTCTCTCTCTCTCTCTCTCTCTCTCTCTCTCTCTCTTCCTCTCTCTCTCTCTCTCTCTCTCTCTCTCTCTCTCCCTCCCTCTCTCTCTCTCTCTCTCTCTCCCTCCCTCCCTCTCTCTCTCTCTCTCTCTCTCTCTCTCACGGGCCATTGTGACCCTGAGTATTTTCTCTCACATCCAGGAAAGGCTACTTCCCTGCCTCTTACCAAAATAACCTGTAATCTAATTTTAACCTGCGGGTTTTCAGACAAAGAATAGTGCTCATGATCTTTGCACTCATTTATGTGGCTAAATTTACCCTCCGGTTTTAGTGGAGGATGCAAATGTCAATTAAGCATAACTGATGTATTCAAAGTGTGATTTAGGCACTAAAAAGACTTTTGGGGTACTGAGTAAAGGTATTAATATATTTAGAAAAATCGTACTGACCCATATAGACCAGTGTGTATATATAGAAATATGTTGTTTTTGGATATATTACCATGGTAATGCATTGTGTTTTGTTCTGAAAATAATACTGTGGCAGTACTGTACTACAATCATGGTTTCACATGGTAATACTCTGTCCGGTACTTATATACCCTGGAATTAACATGGTGCATGTTCAAAATAACGTGGTACCACTGTACCATTTCAAAACTTGGTACTTGGTACCATGGTACTTTTTGGTACTTTTTGTAAGTGTTTCCTATGTAGTACCAGATATTTTTTTAGGAGTTCCTTGGAGAATAGTATAAATACCATGGTATATAAATATGGTAACCGTTCAGTACCATAGTACCTCCACAGTAAAGGAATGGACAGACTCATGTTCTTCCGTTCTTCTATATGATGTTCTCAATTATTTTTCTTCTAAATTAATAAGTGCTCATCATATTCGACAAGCCAATTACAAGAGGTATGGCAAGTAGGCTCGACATAAATATTGGATTAAGCTGTAATTATTCTCATAAAGCAGTTTTAATCTTCACAATGACTGTAAGTAGTGTGTATCTGTGAGTGTGTGTGAGCGTGTGAAAGCAAGCAGAAAATATGTGTTATTTCTCAATGAATGCAGCTCTGGTTGTCCTTATGTCTCTATGGGGAGGGTCCGTCATGTGTGCAGCTGCGAATCAGTCAACATCGCAGCTCGTTGTTTTTTTTTTTGTTTTGTTTTTTGTGTGTTTGACATCAATGCCAGGCAGCATTTTACTGAACAACAGGCCAAATCATCCAGGGGTGTGTTTCCCAAAAGCACTGTTAGCCAACTATGGTCGCAAGTTCCGTCGTTATCAGCGTAGTTTATTGAGTCTGTGTTTCTCGAAACCATCGTTCCAACGAACATTGGCAAACAGCATCGCAAAGTTGTGTGGTTGGAACGACAGATCTCGAGCTGTGGTTAGAAGCAGGTTCTTGTTTGCATGACATGGATTTAATAAATCCTTATCTTGAGCAAAATAAGCAAGCTGACATTCAGTGCAATCTATATCTTTTATGTAGAATACATACAAATGTCATTTACGTCTTTTAGTTTGTCAAGAGATTTAGAGCAGTGTTTTTGAAGAGTCCACATGTCCACACGAGCTCTTGTACGTAAGAACGAGCCTGTTTGAATTTGGAAAAAAGCAAAACATCTAGCATTAATTCGATCTCAAACAAATTCATTAAAAGTAGTTATAACTCCACCATGTGAATGACATTATTTACCAACGTGGTTGAACGACCAATTTGCGACAATACAGTTTCGGGAAACAGTCGTGTCTAGTTAGTTGATTTCTTCAACGATGCATCGCACTACGGTAGTTATGCAGAGTTACGTTGTTTTTCGGGAAACACTTCCCAGACCAGCATTGACTAAGCCAATGCCTTTAGATTGGGGATGGGGCTATCTGTTTGACCGACCAATGAAAGGCAGGGAAAGTGTCCGTGAAGTCCGTCAACTTATTCAGTGTAGGTGTTAACATCAAGATCATCATTATTTCACAATTTCATAGTTTGTTGTGGATTCATTTACATGTAAATGCTTAAAGGTGCTGATTTTTGATAGTTTTCAAGTATGATATACATGTTAACAAACTGATGTCTGTGGAAAGAGTCGTAGTGCTGAGGGATGGGAGGAGATAAATCAGCGGGTTCTGGTGTGTCGTGGAGGAACAGGAAGGGCCGTGGAGAGGATGAGGTGTGGCTGGAAGCCAGGCGTTCGTGTTTGTGTGTTGTAAGAGAGCAGCTGTGTGCCACGATTGGGACGCGCTCCGGTTTCCACTCGTCAGGTCCTCCCGTCCTCATTCGGCCAGTTATAGCACCCCTCTGTCCTTCAGTCTTCCCGCTCGACCAATGACAGTCTGATCCACGTTTGACAGGTTCGGTTTATGTCCTTGGCCTTGAGAAATTCCTACTAATAAGATAAAGCGTGTAATAGAATAAAGCACTGGAAAGTACAAAATTGGATCATAATTTGTGTTGTTGGAGAGAAAGCAATCACTTGAGTGGATTGCGAGAGAGCGGGGCGTTTGGATGCGTGTCCACCCCGTAGCAACAAAGAAGAGAAAAGACACAATGACATCTAAAAGAAAATCAAGTAAAAGGCAGAAGGACCTTCAAAAAAAGCTACTCTCAAGCCTATAAACACATAACAGCTCCATCAATCTGTTCCATCAAGCAAACGCATGTAGAGGAAGAGTGTGAATGAGGAAAAGAGAGATTCAGTAAGATATAGCTGCCTATCGAGACAACTTTCTAAGGTGTCATATGTGCACTCCTGACACAAAGACTCTTTTAGAAATGTAGGTAGCAATATAATTCTATAGACACAATTCACACCAAGGATGATAACTATAACGATAAAGATATGGTTCTAATAATCATCCTAAATATAAAAGAATCACTTTCAAACCATTTTTCCCCCCGTTGAACTATAAAATCGATGACAGGCACTAGACTTTAAAGAATACATGGCAGACCAAACTGGAGGAATGTCAATTATATGTAAAAATATATATTTACAAAATGATTTGTTTATAATATATATATACACACTGCCATTCAAAAGTGTTTGTTTTTTTAAGTCCTACTTTATTCAATAAGTCATGCTATAGTCATACTAAGTCATACTTTTATTCAACATGAATGTGTTAAATTGAACAGGAGTGACAGTAAAGATTTTTACTGTAGCCTACACTGTTGCAAAAACATAATATTTCAAATAAATGTTCTTTTCTATTCTTTCTATTCATCAAAAAAAAAAAATTTGATTTCCACTAAAACATTAAGCAGTACAGCTGTTTAAAATGGACTACTTTACTCAATTTTTGTGAGTGCTACATCTTAGTATGCCTTTTAGAGTATCACACTGTAAACTGATCAACATGCTAACTTCAGATTGTGTTGGAATCAACTGTGGGTTGAGTCTCCAGTGTGCTTCACTGTTTGAGTGTTGTGTTGAGTTGTTTCTTTTATAGAATGCTCCATATCCGTCACTTAAGAGGATCCATTTCAGTTGGGATGCCACCTAATGCCCTGTATTGTGCGATTTTGGGTTGTACCAGATGAAAGATGACCAATCGTGGTGATTTCTGTGGTCATGGCTCCTAAACAGTGCTCCTACATCACACACTGAGAGAGGTTTAAAGACGCCCGTTGTCACGGTCTTGAGACCAAAGATAGTCTACGATCATTTTCTGACAGTGTCATAAATTTAACATGATCATCTCACAGTGTGTTTGCTGCTACGACCTACATCTACTGACTAGCCAATCAAAATTAAACTCGCAATGGCGTATTGATCAACTTTACATTGTGCTAAAACTTAAAACTATTACCTCAAGCTCCATTTGCAAAATTGTCATGCCAAGTCACGTCATGGCCTCTTTTCCCTAGCCACGACTGTGTCCATACTCTCCTCTTTCTTTCAGGACACATTGAAAACTAAAATCTTGCTCTATTTGTTTACCACTAGCACATGGTGGTGACGTTTTATTCTTCTATACTAACTTGCGTCGTATGATTCAATAGGTGTCATCATCGTGCAGTCTACATACATGTCATATCCAAGTTTATTAGATCAGTATCATGCAGTGTGATTTGTAATGATCTTGTAGGATTGCTGAAATCGCCGTCTCGCAGGCATCAAGGGGCGTTCACGCTGCCAGTGATTCGCAATGACAGAGCAACCTGCAGTCATTCATTTTTAATGAGAGTTCAGGATTTCCAGTGAGATGAGCGACAACGACCGGTGGCGATGCAACAAAGTTAAACAAAGTTGAGTTGAACTTGATGCAAGTGATACTGTTAATACATTGATGTAGTTGAGTAGCAACCAAGAACACAGACAGGCAATGACCTCCAGTGGTTTAATTACTGTCAATGTGACTAACCCTTCAGAAGGCAGATGCCTATGGAGAGAGAGAGAGAGAGAGAGAGAGAGAGAGAGAGGTGCAGACTTGACAGGCCATGATGGAAAGTTGTAGGCTTGCAGGCATTGTGTTGTAAAGGTCACCGTGATCCCAGTCTGAATACTGTAGCTCCAGAGTGATTCCTCTTTATGCAAGCGGACTTTAAAAGCCTTTTCCATTGCCTGAACTGAACGCACACACTTGTAGTCTCTCTGTCTGGATGCTGAACGCTGGAGCCTGTATCATAGCACTTTTAGGCACTTTTTACAAATGGTATTAACATCATCATTGGGTCATCCGACCTCAATATAACACTACCAGTCAAAAGTTTGGGGTCACTATGTTATTAATACATTTATTCAGCAAGGACGCACTGAGGGGGCGTTTCCACGACACCTTTTTCGACTAAAAACTTTTTGTGTGTTTTTTACACAACAACATTTTGGGGGCCTGAAAATGGGTTTCAAAGTGCAAATTTGAAAAAGACACAGTTAGCGTCTCCATGTAAAAACATGAATTTGTATTTTGTCTGTGTCTGTATTTTTGGTCAAATAAATGCAGTCTTTGTGAGCATAAGAAATCTTACCGACCCCAAACTTTTGAACGGTAGTGAAAGTTTTGATCACACTTTAGATTAGGGTCCAACTCTAAGTATCAACTACTCAATAAACTCCTAATTACTGCTTATTAATAGTTAGTAAGGTAGTTGTTAAGTTTATGTATTGGAATGTAGAATATGATCATTGTGCTTTATAAGTATAAATAACAGTCAATATCCTAGTAACAAGCATGCTAGTAAACAACTAGTTAATAGTGAGAATTGGACCCTAAACTAAAGTGTTATCAAAGTTTTTGATTGGATCACTCAAAGCACATTTGGAAGTAGTCAAATGCATGTGACAAGATAACAATCACTGTTCCAAAACAAAGGTTTTACATTTTACCAGCTACATATACGGCCTCAAAAGACAGCAATTTAACAAACGTGGAATAGCAGCAAACAAGACCTGACAGAATATCTTCAGGACGTCACAGATCATGTGAAGGTCAGTTCATTCAGCGTAAGAAGAGCAGACGGGCCACAAGCGGATGGGAGAAATCGAGACGCACATCAGACTGAAAGAAAAACGAAGCGAAATTAGTCAGAACCCGGTGGCCAATTGGCGAGAATTTGATTTAGCCACCCCAGAGTCCTCTATATATTAAAGTGAAATCAGGACCAGAGGCGTTGGCTTGGAGCGCTCGCACGCAGACACTCACGCATTAACCATCAGCTCTGCTGCAGAGAGAGGCTTTGTTCTGTCAGTGTGTCTCGGTCTCGCTGCGTGAGCAGGAAAAGCCCTCGGCTGCGCTGTCATAGAAGGAGGGCGAGAGATGTGGATGAAAGGAGGACAGTGGAGAGGAAGAGGCCAGGGAAGAAACGCTTGTGACTGAGAGCAGAAAGAGGGAGATTGTCAGATGTGCTGTAATACATTACCGGCAAGTGTGAAAACCCGAGTGATGTCATCAATATTGAACCCCCGCAAAGGCTGTTTTTGATTTGTAGGTTGAAAAATGGATGGCCGGCCAAAGCATGGCAGAGAAAATCACAATATGTGGCGCTGAACATGATACAAACTGGATTTTAAATTACTGTCTGGGAAAGTTAGCATCCCTCCGGATCCCAAGCTCAACCTTCACAGAACGCTTCGATGACATCACAGCACCGCTCGCTGGCTCATACCTGAAACTGCAGGCTTTGAACACTGTGCTGTACAGTACACACTGTGTGCTGCACACTGCTGCACAGAAATATCATCTGACGCAAGATAAAATATACAACAACAAAAATGTTTCAAAAAGAATTTATGCTACATTCATGCTCATTATGCTATGAATATGCGACACCGTATTTGTTCAATCCATCATCTCGTTAAGATGTTTTGTCATTCCATTCAATCAAATGAGATGACAAAAAGGTGTTAAAAATCACGGTTATGTGCATTGCATTGTGGGATACAGTGCTCCTTGAAATGTGTTTAGGTTTTATACGGCACTTTTTGGCTACTGTATGGTTTGGGTTTTGTCTTTTGTTTTATTTTGTTTAGTTTTTTGCTAAAAAATGATGTTTATTCAGCAAGGACAGATTAAATTGATCAAAAGTGACAGTAAAGACATTCATGTTACAAATAATTGCTATTCTTTTGAACATTCAAAGAAACCTTAAAAAAAATGTATCATGGTTTCCACAAAACTATTTAGCAGCACAACAGGGTGACAATTAATTACTGTAATTTAATTACTTTTCCTTTGAAAAAGTAAAGTAAGGGATTACTCTCCATTTTTCTGTAATTTAAACACAGGTACTTCTGAAGTAATTGCATTAAAACTTTATTGAACAATTCTCTTAAAATTATGTGGATTTAACATAAAAATGTAACGTCTAATGTATGTAAAAATGTGTATTTTTCATGTAACCTCAATTTAAATACTTTGATCATTTCAAGAATAATTTATGCAAATATTATATAGCTTATTTAAAAAGAGCAGTTTCATGTCTATCTTTCTATTGTTTAACTGGTTGAGGATGATAAGGGGTTTCGAAAGCAATTAGTAATAAGTAAAGCAGTATTTTTTTTAGAGAGAGAGTAATTAGTACAGTAATCTAATTACACTGTTAACGATTTCATTAGTAGCTAGTAATTAATTACTTTTTTTTTGAGTAACTAAACCAACACTGGTTTTTAAAATAATGAAAATAAAATATATGTGTATTAAAATAGAAAACAGTTATTTTCAATTGTAATAATATTTCACCTTATTACAGTTTTTACTGTATTTTTTATTTATTTTTTAAATCTCGATAACACTTTACAATAAGATTTCATTAGTTAATGTATTAGCTAACATGAACTGACCATGAGCAATACATTTGTTACAGTATTTATTAATCTTTGTTAACGTTAGTTAATAAAAAAATCCAGCTGTTCATTAATTGTTCATGTTAGTTCAGAGTGCATCAACTAATGTTAACAAATACAACTTTTGATTTCAATAATATATTAGTAAATGTTGAAATTTAAATTAATGTAGATAAATAAAAGCTGTTCATTCAAGACCAAAAATCTCTCTTTACTCATTATTGGATCAGTCTTACAATAGTCAGGACTAATAGTTTAACCACAAAACGAACCAAAAACCTTTGTAAATGACTGCAGAATGCAGTGATCTGCTTGCTAATATCCCTCTCCACATATACGTAGCCATTGAATACTCTCTTTTATCCATAAGACCAAGCTCAATTCACCCTCCTGAAGCTTTCAAAACCAGAGATGTAGCCTCCTGCGTTCCCGTCGTCTGTCATCACTAATAACACATGTCTACTCACCAGGACGATGTAGTGTAGATCAAAACAACAACACAGGAAGAAATAACATATATATTTCATAACTTCATAACACAACTTTCTTGAGTTCTGCTATGTAGGCCATCTCTGAAAAGAGTTTTTCCCCGCAACTTTCTCAGGCTCTCGTAAGTGAATGTGTGCTCTCAGAGGCCAGCCTCTCAAGGACAGAGCACATTAGGCTGATTAAATAAAGACAGAGAGTGATTTATAACAGCTCTGTCCCACTCTATTCATCAGCGGGCTCTTGACTTAATAAAGTATTGATATTTAGATGCACAGGGAGTGAGCGGGCAGTGTTTCAGCGGTGACGGGAGGGCGCAGGGGACCGGGCGCTGTAGGGCAGTAAATACATCTCTCTTACTGTAGCTCATCTCCACACGCCACAAACACACACTGAGGGAGTGAGCATGATCTCTCGGAGACCCTCAGACATGATGGCAGGGACGGGGCTGTGCAAATAAGCGGTGCCAATTTTCAGTTGCACTTTATTAGGTAACACTTTATTTTACAGGGTCCTTGTTACATAATGTTACATGTACTTACCATAGTAATAACAGTAAATTATGCATAATTGCATGCAACTAACCCTCAACCAAATCCTAATTCTATACCTAACCCTATAGTAAGTACATTACATTACAGTAAGTACTTAAATCTATAATTACACTGTAACAATGACACCTTAAAATAAAGTGTAACCCTTTATTTTAAGGTGTCAGTGTTACAATGTGATTATACATTTAAAGGTTGTATCAGTCATTTCAGGCCCAAAAATAAATGATCACATTCATCTAATCTTTCCTAACGATCCGCTAGCTGCCCGCCTCATAAGCATGCCGTCCAAAAACCGCGTCTCTGTATGCAGCCTAGGCTCTGAGATCTGCACACAAAACAAATGGGACAACCACCACTCAAAACCAAAACAAACAGTGTTTCAACCAATCACCGACAGGGGCGGTTACTGTATGTGTTACAGTGTACTTACCTACTGGTTAATATAAGGCAACTTCATGGGTTGAGGGTAGATTTAGGGGTAGGTTCAGGGTTAGTACCTAGTTATTACCCTGTTTTTGTAATTACTATAATAAGTACATAGTATGTATGTGGTGAACAGGACTGTAAAATAAAGTTCTACTAGAAAATGCTTTCAGCTGCAGCGTGAATAGCAGCTGCAGCAAAGACTATGTTTTTGACCTCTTCGCGTTTCTTTATACCGACAGGCCGAAGGAGAGGACAGTCTGAAGAAGATGCAACTGATGGAACTGGCCATTCTCAACGGCACCTACAGAGATGCCAATATCAAATCACGTAAGCTTCCGCTTCCTCTGCTAGCAAACAGAGACAGTATTGTGTGAAGCCTTTGTGAGTGCGGCTCTCAGTAATCAGTAATCCAAGTAACCCTGATAAATCCTCTGACAAGTGTCTCAGTATTGTGATCCAGAATTAGCATCTACATCCAAAGAGCAGCTAATGAACTGAAAGAATTGAGAACATGCACTGCTATCTGTGAAAACAATGTTTCCTTAATTTACTGGATGTTGTGACATCCCCCCTCCTCGCTTTGCTGCTTGAGTAAATAGTACTGAAGCGCTGTAGAACTGCAGGAGTGCGATATTGTTACTAAGGCTCGAGTCCGCTGGCATTGTTTACTAATGAATAGCTAAGCAGCTTTAGCATCGCTGTCATGCTCTGTGTCCAGTGTTTGCCTGTGCATGGTTCTAACTGTTTTTGTCTTTTTTGTCCCGACCCCACCCGTCTTCATCCACCCCCACCCTCGCATTTTTCTGCTCACCGCAGCTGCCCTTGCGTTCTCTCTTGCAGCGAGCGCCCAGGCGCCTCGGATCATCACCGGCCCAGCTCCTGTCCTGCCGCCCACAGCCTTGCGCACGCCTACGCCCGCAGGGCCGACCCTCATGCCCCTCATCCGCCAGATCCAGACCGTCATGCCCAACGGCTCCACCCACCCGGCCGGCGCCACCCTAATGCAGTCCGGTCCAGAGTCAGGCCTGATTTACGCCACGCCCTACGATTACCCCTACACACTGGGTCCCGCCACCTCCATTCTGGAGTATCCCATCGACTCCAGCGGGGTGTTAGGTAAGCATAGCCACACTTGCCGATGTCTCACCACAACCAGACCCTTTCAGCATGGCCCGTGGACTCCAGGGCTTGACATTAACACCCACCAACCCGCCGAATGCTGGTGGATTTCAGCAGTGGCGTGTAATGCAGTCACTCCTACTAGCCATTTTGGTGGGTTGAATTTGATGTATAATAGGCCTATAAACACTTTTCAGTTGTAGTCTTTTAAAAAGGCATCTGAAATAATAAACTAAGTGCAATGTAGGGTTGTCAAAAATGTTGATTTTTCTATACAAATCGATATTGAAATATCTAAAATACCCATTTCTGACACACAAACCCGCCTCCCCTCACTCACTCGCTTCATTTGCCCCTGATATTGTTGGTGTTACAGGGCTTGAATTTCGGCATTCCCACAGATTTTGTGCTCATACCCAAAGTGCATGGACGTTAAGCTTCCTCTCAGTTCTTATTCGCTGTTTATTGTGCCTAAACAGTCAAATACACACAAAATAATGTCAAAATGTCTGTATTGGCAAGTCTTCACATAACTCAGTCAGTTATGTTTTAAGTGAACGTAAACAGTTGATAAAGAAAACGCACGTGTAACAGTATAATGGATCAGTGCGTCAGGTCTTAAAGTGACAGCAGCCTGATGTACCTGCTGCCAAATTATAAAATAATATTAAAAATATCCATATGGCAGATTTTCCCCGTGTGGCCAATGAAAATGCTGTGAGGCATGTAACTTTGGAAACCCATTAGCCACAAAAAGTTAATGTCAAGCCCTAATGGACTCCCATGTCTACTATGGCCGTACGATAGGGATGGGCGGTATGATGATATTTAGCGTTTGACATTTTGTGTCACACAGTAAATATATTTATTTTTCCTTATTTACATGTACTATAGATAAATATTGGATAAACATGTGAAAATACAAAGCTTAAATCTTAAGTTGCAACATCTCAATTCAGCGAAAAACTTAGATCTGAGCTACCCGTTTTATAATATTGCTTTTTCATTCTGAGCGGATTTCCGGTGCCAGACTTTATGAATAATCCGAGGCCGGATTCACAAAAATCTTTTTAAATTAGAAGGTAAGAATTTTTTTCTGATAAATTCAAAGAAGTTTGTAAGAAATTTTGCAAAGGGTCGTTCTTGAAAAATGCTTAATAAGTTTTAAATTTTTTCTGAAGAACGTCTTGATGCTGCCGCTGCCTGCAGATCACCATAATAATCATAATAAGTGTGCATACTATTGTTGATGAAATATTTAACCTTAAGAGGTTACCCGGATCATTTCCATAATGACCAACACAGTCTACCAAGAGCAGCCCAGACTAGCGTCTGGTTTAAGACATGCTTTGGAGCGGTAAATAATGGCGCAAATACCAGTAAACTGACGAGCACAAACCTTAGTAAATCAGCTTGCACAAGTCATTTAAATACTCTACTTTCATAAATTTTGCATCTGAAAGGGAAACTCCTACAAATGCATATGCTTTAAGCTTTCAGATGTAATCCTTTATCCAAATGTAATCGATTATTATTCCCCTTTTCACTTAGAAATGTCTTGTAAATTTCACATTTAATTACATAGAAATGGCAAGTAACACATTGAAGTAAACATGACATTTTAAAGTAGAAAGACTGACATTTTCTTTGAAAATGAACTTAAAAAATAATAATAATTACAGTTTAAGAAGAAAATAGCCATTAAGAAGAATTTTATTCTTATTAATGTTAGTTTGTGAATTTGGCCCCTGATCTTTTGTGTACATGAAATTCCATATAAAAATGAAATATATCAACAAGAGGATGTAAATTATGATATAATGCATTACCGTGAAATAACATGTGTCATACTGTGATGTAAGATTTGATCATCCCGCCCACCCCTTCCCTATGCCTTCTTCTAAAATATCCTCCAACAGAAACACACCTAAAACCTGCCCTCCTACACCACCACAAGCCTCTCGTCTCCCGCATTAAGGCAATAATATACAAACAAAAACAACAATACATCAAGCCTTTTCAACTTAATCCATTTAGCGTCATAAAAAGTCCTCGCTCATCACAAAAAAAGAAAGAAAAAAACCTTTTAAGAAATGTTTGCATAAATGATTTGTCTTTTAAGTGCTCTACTAGCTTTATATGAATAATGAGAGCGCTCTCTCTCAAAAGCCCTGTCCTCTCCACTCCACACAAGCTGTATGGCTTCATTAAAGCACTTGAGAAAAGCCGATTATGAATATCATGTTACCAACAGCATTCTGCCAGTTTAACACTGGCTTCTCCCAAAGGCACGGTGTTAAGTTGAGAAGCGACAAATAGCCCGTCCCAATGCCAAGAGCAGCGTGTCCAATTAGAGCAGATGAAGGAGGGTTTAGCTACTGTCCAATAAGCATGTTTATTGAGCCGGTCTCAAACAGGATGGCTCACAGCACGGTCCTTACAGTCTCAGTCTCACTGTCTGTGGGGGGAGGGAGGGAAGGGCCATTCACATATACAGCGGTTTGGCAAAAACTGGACAGCTGGAAGTCAGACATTTTAATGTGGCGATTTCCAGTAACCGGTGTGGGCGTGGCCTGTGTGGGCGTGGCCAGTGATGCAGCAAGGTGGAGGAAAAAAGCATATTTATGCAAATGAGCAGTGATGCAATGCCACAAGAGAGAGAGACAACTTAATTATTTCCACATTTTAAAATAGTAAGTCCTCACGATGAAATAACACAATTGGGAGTTATCTAGCATTGATAAACTATTATAGTTTTTGGTTAATATTAGAAATTTTTATTTGATTTAATTTTAGTTCAAGATTTAGTAATTTAGTGGTGTCTTTTGTCATTTTTATTAGTTTTTATTCTTAAATAACACTTAACAATAAGGTTTCATTAGTTAACATGAGCTAATAATGAACTGCACTTCTACAGCATTTATTAATCTTAGTTAATGTTCATTGCAGCATTTGCTAATACATTATTAAAATCAAAAGTTAATTTGTTAACATTAGTTAATGCACTGTGAACTAACACAAAGAAACAATGAAAAGCTGGATTTTTATTAACTAATGTTAACAAAGATTAACAAATACATCAATAAATGTATTTCTCATTGTTAGTTCATGTTAGTTAATACATTAATGTTAACTAATCATTGGAAAGTTTTAACAATATGTCTATATAGTTTTATTAAGTTTTAGTTTATGTAGTTTTATTTATTTAGTACTCATTTAAGCTAAAAAAAATCTGAAATCAAATGTTTTTGATTGCAGTTAATGTTTATTTCATTTCAAGTAATGAAAATATGTTTTTGCTTTGATTTTAGTTTTAGATAAATACAATTATTTAAATATATCTATTTTTGTTAAACATAAAAGTAAAATTTACATTTGTTTACAAAACAAATATCAGGCATGTCAGAAACCGTCTCAGAAATGATTGGCATTCTAGGTTTGATTCGTACATTATTAATCGTTCAACTTTTATAATGCAATGCTGAAATTCACATTTAAGAATATCCTTAGCGACCGATTCCTTGTCAGATTAAAACGGCGACACGTTTTCACGGCCTGCATATTGCTTTTGTGATCAAATGTTTAAAAAGCTGTGAACAGCCCACCAGAACCATTAAAGCGGTAGTAAGAGTGATATAATGTCTGTATGTGTGAATGCCCCATAAGAGATGGAAGGGTGTTTTTGGGGAGGTTTTCACCCTGTCTTCTTTCTTGTGTGACCTATACAGCGTCCTCAAAGGCCGAAGAGCTGCCCCTGTACCTGGGCTTTCAGACCTGTCACATTCCCATCACAGTCCAGCGCGGAGAGCCAACCGGTCGGCCTCCCTTTTAAAGTGCCCCTCTTTGCCCCGCCCCCCCTCCGACAAGCCCCGCCCCCACACTGCAGACACGCCCCCTGCCCCGCCTCCTGTTATCGGACTGGCTGGACTCCCCGGCCTCTTTCATTCTGTCTGTTTCTTTAAATCATGGTTTTTGTTTTTCTGTTTGGTTTTGTACTTTTGTTTTTTATCTGTAATGTGATGTTTTAGTTTTGTTTTTTTTGTGTGTACAATGATGAGGGAGACAAAGCACTGAGCCCCAAACTGCTGCACAAGCCTTTCTGGATGACCCCCATCCCTCAGTCTGAGCGGGACACATCAGGGTGAGGGGCATCAGGAGGGGCAACATGAGGATGGTGAGGGGACAGGGGGGTCCAATGGGGGCTGCTTAAATTGTGAGGGGAGATGTGAGAATGGGCATCAGTTCACGGAGCAGTTTTAGGACAGTTTGACACACTATGGTGGGGCATTTTGGCTTCAAATCTAAAGTGACATAGTCACAATATATAATCACACCACAAGGACATTTCCAGCTTATTTGTTATGCCTAACGTGCCAGGGTCATAGTTTACCATAAAATTGTTTGGCGTTAAGAAAAATATTGTTTTGCATTGTAAAATTTTTTTGTGACTTTTGGTAACATTTTTCTTATCACTGTTTCAAACCACATGCTTAAGTGGACCATTTCAGCGGTATTTATCAAGCATTTACACATCATTGTAGTATTTGTTACACTGCAGTATTACAGTTTTAGTGAATCAAAATGATGAGGATTATTTAAAAAAAATCTGTAACTTAATAAGGTTTCATTAGTTAATGTATTAACTACCGTGACCTAAAAATTAACAAAACATTTGTAACAGTATTTATTCATCTTTGTTAACGTTAGCTAAAAATCCAGCTGTTCATTGTTTGTTCACGTTAGTTCACAGTGCATTAACTAATGTTACCAAATTGTTTGATTACCAATGTTTGATATAATCATGTATTAGTAGATAAATAAATAAAAATACATTATTAATAAATGCTGTAAACATGCAGCTATTAGTTCATGTTAACTAAAGTAGTTAGCTAATCTTAACTAATGAAACCTTATTGTAAAGTGTTACCAAAAAATCTAAATGCATTATAGTAATGACAATATGGGAGAACATGTTCTTATTTGACTTGTCACAATGCAAAATATCTTAACAACTTTATGCAAAATATATATATTTTTAAAGTAAGATTATTATTTTTTTGTATTAAGTATGACGCAGATATACACTGCTGTTCAAAAGGGTTCTTTTAAAGAAATTACTGTTATTAAATATTAAATAATATTAATATGATTAAATAATAGTAATATTATTAAATAATTAAATACTTTTATTTTGCAAGGACGCATTAAATTGAATCAAAAGGGACAGTAAAAAGTCAAACAAATGTCGTTCTTTTGAACTTTCTATTAAAGAATCCTGGAAAAAATATGCAGTTTCCACAAACAAAAAAAAACAGTTTTCAACACTGATAATAATAGTACTGATGCTGAAAATTCATCTTTGCTCACTGCAATAAAAAACATAAAACTTTAAATTGTAATAATATTTCACAATATTGCTGTTTTTATAGTATTTTTGATCAAATAAATGCAGCCTTGTTGACCGTAAGAGTCTTTTTTCAAAACATAAAAAAATAAATAGTACTGACCCCAGTACAGTTGAAAAGTGGTGTATGACCTGGTTTTACTGAGACTGACACTGACCCCAGTACAGTTGAACAGTGGTGTATGACCTGAGACTGACACTGACCCCAGTACAGTTGAACAGTGGTGTATGACCTGGTTTTACTGAGACTGACACTGACCCCAGTACAGTTGAACAGTGGTGTATGACCTGGTTTTACTGAGACTGACACTGACCCCAGTACAGTTGAACACTGAGACTGACACTGACCCCAGTACAGTTGAACACTGAGACTGACACTGACCCCAGTACAGTTGAACAGTGGTGTATGACCTGAGACTGACACTGACCCCAGTACAGTTGAACAGTGGTGTATGACCTGGTTTTACTGAGACTGACACTGACCCCAGTACAGTTGAACAGTGGTGTATGACCTGGTTTTACTGCCATCGTCTCACAAACTGTCCTAGAACGCGCTCCGTCAGACTGTGGTGTGTGTTGCTTCCCGCCACTAATTTCCCGTTCCCTTCCTTCATTCTTTAGGTGTGTTTTTCCCCACGAAAAGCTAAATGCGTTTCCCAGGATCCTCACTGAGCCCCTCATCCCATCCGAGTGTTAACATTCACACGCTTTCCTTCACAGCTGCCTTGTTGGTTTTGAGTGACGTTTGTTCTCAAGCATGAATCTGGCCTAGCAGTCAGTCCGACACACTCCTGTTCGTTTACACTGGCTATTCCCAGAGCCACAGAGACTGTACCTGTAATGCCATACACACGCCTTCACGCTCACACGCTTCCCCGGGACTGTGCCGCTGACTGCTACGCTTGTCTGTGGAATGGAAGGAGAGAAAAAAAAATCGATTGTTCTGCTTTACTAATCACTTAATTCATTGCCGTACATTTCTATTCTCCTATTTTTTTCGTTTTGTACTCCAGCAGATGTGCCTAAATGTTGTTCTCTCTGTGCCTTATATCTCAGAGAGGGACTTTATCAGTATTATATTTAAAAACACTGTCGCTCCTGCGCAAGATTACGTGAGTAGTAAAGCTTCCCGGTGAGAGTGACGTCTGTGATCCTGTGTCCAAGCCACGCAAAAACCCACCGATCCACTGGGGATAAATGAAACCATGTTTGAATTTTGTACAAACACGTGTTTGGAGATTTACAAAAGTATTATTTGTGCCTTAACTTGTATAATTTAAATGATTTGCATTTGTCAACACGTGTGATTTGACTGATGTGGTGGAGACTGAGGCTTGACTGATCTGATGTTGATGTTTTCTGGTGATGTTATTGCACTCCAAGCAGGTGCGGTGACCGCTAAAGTTCGAAGGCACGAGCTGCGCGTCCATCCTTACCAAAGGGTAGTGACCGCAGACAGAGGTTAGTTTAGTCCGTGTGCTTCTCTTCATTACAGTAGCAGCTCACTGTTGGTCCTGATCTGTTGTGAAGCATGTGCAGTTTGAGCATGTTAAAAGACGTGCCATTTAATAAGGTGTGTTTGTTCTGAACCCTTCAGTTCCTGTGTGCGCACACACACACACACACACTCATGTATGTGTGGTCTTTCCTGCGCAGGTGGAGTGGTTGACTTCATTCCATTATTTTGATGACCTTATGATTTCAAGCATGATGTTGATGACAAATAATGGATCTTTTCATGTGAACATGGGCTTTATTCACACAATTACTCTAGTTTTCTCTAGTTATGCAATCAGCTTTTATATATTTTGACTCTTGAAACATTTGGACACCATTTGAATAGATGGAGATTGACTGAACCCAAATGAGCTAAAGTGGTTGTTTATAAGTACATGTAATACAATAGAATTCGCAGCGATAGCAATAATGCGTTGAAATCCGTGTTCGCTATCAATAGGTTACAGAAAAATGCCATTATTATGAAAACCTGACCCGAGTTGATTTTGTGATGTACATTAGTTATAAAATTATTAGACATTTTTTTAAATGATTAAATCCATACAAATAAAAAGAATAGTGTCAATAAACATGTACTGTATAGTTTCAAAAGTCTTAGACAACCATCCCACCATAGTGAAAATGCTCTATTTTTATTTAATGAAATATACAACTTAAGTATTCAGAGTAACATTTTGAGTTTAATGCTGAGAATAAAACATTCATTTAATACGTCATAATATTTGGTATGTGAGCAGCGAGAATAAAGAGAAGAGCATCTCAAGCTTCAGTGCTTCATAACTTTTATCATAAATCTTAATATTAATCATAAGTCTTTGTTTATGACCTACAGCATGTTTAAAATAATTACATTAATCATAAAAGATTTTTTTAGTCCCTTCATTACGTTGGATAATGATTTGACAATAATCACATCAGCACTATGAAACAATTACAAAATCAAGTCTCAGTATTTAACTGTAAACTCTGAAATTCCCCTGTTCACATGTATCTATATAAATTCAGTCGACGCAGGTTAGACAGTGTGTGTGTGTGTGTGTGTTCACAGTGATTTTGCCAAGTAAGACATGTTCCTGGGTCAACGTATTTAATCCTGGAACAACATTCCTGTCTGAATATTTAGTCCTAAACCTAACCCTGCCCATAACTGATCCCTGAATCAGAGAAATGATGGGTGAGTAACACTGATGTATACGCACCTAACCCTGGTTATAAGACTAACTAAACTCGTCCCTCAAATCTGATTGGCTGATTGGAATGTTGTTGCGCTTGGTGAAATCACATGGTCACCGATACAGATGTTTTGCTTAAGCTGCCAGATGACCACGGTTCTCAAGCAGATCAGAGACTGAGGTTGCTTCCTCTCTTTTAATGTTTTGTTTTTCATATCCTTTTTGTGCTATACGTGTTTTTATATAATGGAACTACTGCTTTGAAGAAAATCTACTTTTGAGAACCCATTTGCACAGAACCTCCAGATTTCCAATCTGTGCATTTGTACTGGACCACACGAATCACTTTTTTATTTCAGCTGTTTACTTATTTTTATTGTTGTTATTATTTCCATCTGTCGATATTTGCCTCATTTGATAAAGTGTTTCTATGTGGCACAAGCCTTTTATTTTGCACTGAATACATCAGAAACATTCATCTCCTCTGCTCTTCAAGAGCAGACTCTTTGAAAAAGTGAAAGCCACATCACACCTCAGAGCCGAAGCTGAAGTGAATCTGTCGAGTCTCACGGTTGACCGCTGCGAGTGGACGTTAGTGTCAGCGCCACTCTGCGGATGCGTGAGAGTAGAAATGCATTTAAGAAAAGAAAAAAAAACTCCACTTGATACATTTTTTTATGTTTTACTGTAAGCTTCTTTTTATTTTGTTGTTGTTTGAAAGAAAATAGTATTTACTTGTGGCTTTTAAAATATATATATATATATATATATAAATATATATCTAAAAAAATATATAAAGCAGGAATGTATATGAATTGTCAAATTTTACTTGTATTTTGGAAGAGATAGTAATGGTATTATAGAGGGCTATTTGTAGGAAAGAAGAATATGCATCATAGCAGCTTTATAGCACCATGTTAGAAAATTTCCTATATTTTTGGATATATGTTAGGGCTTTATATATGAATGATAAGACTTTTTCAATGTTTATATGCAAAAGCATTTTATATTATGTGTCCTGTGATAGTCTGAGGGTAAAGGCTAAAAGTCCCACGGCTTGAATTTCCATGGCTATTATGCTAGAAAATACCTTGTAGTGTTGCTTTGTATCATTAAGGCCAAGATTTTTATGTTGTTGTACATAGAACAAAAAGGAATTTGAAAAGGCAATAAAAAGTTTTATTGAATTAAAAACAAAAAGGCACGAGCGGTTGTTTTGGACCTAAATTATTTCTGACTAAATTTCTCAATGCCTCGATTCTTAACAAGAAAGCATTGGTCTTCCATCTCCATCATAACATGCTGAAAAGAGGTGACCTTCACGACTGTCTTCAGATTCCTCTCATTTCACCAGCAGCTTCTTCTCTCAGGAGCGCTCACACTAGACTCATACGCGTATGCTCAGAACATCTGTCTTTCACTGTGGACCGAGGATCAGGTCTGAAGTCGTATAGCCAAAAGACAGAGGACCTAATGTTGGATTGATCTCTTGGCTCAGACAAATCATTTGAATGTATTATTATTTATTAACAAATCATTGGTTTAAGATTATGCACTCCATGTCCAAAGCCAACATTTGAACTTGAATCTCTCCGGGACAAATTAAAAAATGAGGTCGAAAGGATTTAGTGACATCATATCCTGTCACGCTTAAGCCTAGTGTG
Organism: Semotilus atromaculatus; assembly: GCA_031834385.1. Taxonomy (NCBI): domain Eukaryota; kingdom Metazoa; phylum Chordata; class Actinopteri; order Cypriniformes; family Leuciscidae; genus Semotilus; species Semotilus atromaculatus. Next base: position 6,257,381 of record JAULUF010000025.1, read on the forward strand.
ACCGCTCCTTCACTGCTACTAACCATTAGACACATTTATCTCTGTTGTATTCTTTTGTATTTTCTGAGTGTTTTCTCTCTTGATTTCTTCCTTCTTAACACGTGACCTGTCAGGTTATAGGCTGTTCCTCATGCTGAGTGTAAAATCATGCTTTTACCTCTGATTTTGTTATATAACAAAGATGAAGACCAACAGCTCTTCAACGGCTCTCACATTCAGTCAACCCACAGCAAAAGTTGTCATTTACACTTGGTTTCGTGGAATTAATGATCAAAGTAGTTAAAGCTGAAGACATTTCTTCGCAACTAGCGCCACAAAATGTTCGTTTTCAAACGGGTTTATTGAATATTCCAATTGGATGAACAAACAGAAAGTCCCGCCTTCAAACACCAAGTCAAAAGTCAAGTCAAATTTATTTGTATAGCAGTTTTCACAAAATACGTTTCAAATCAGCTTTACAGAAAATCCTAGTGGCCTAGTGGGAAGTTGCTTCGACTTAGTCTAGTCTAGTGGCTGTGTTTATGCAACTGACCTACTAAACATCTACTAAATGTTAGTAGATTAGCAGATTATAATAAACTTGCACCAATACAACCAATTGCGCGTTTGAAATTTGTTAGTAGGGATTGCTTTACGTGACTGTACTGGATGTATGCAGATGAAGTTGGATTTAATATATATTCAACTTTATATAGAGAGCTGTGCGATAATACAGTTTTGGGGAAACCTATATTTGGCGTACTTATAAATAACAAATTCATATTGAATAAACATATTAAGCTGGGATAAATATATATTTTAATATAGAATTACAACTTAAATTTAGCCCAGCTATCTGAATAATAACACGTTTAACCGTTGTATGTCTAGCACTGAGATATAAAGCCCGGGACCAAGCTGACGTCAACTAGTGGTGAGGAAAGCTGACCGTCCGCTGCGTCTCGGACAAAACACACCAAACTGACTAAAGGCCACTTTCAACTAGCATGTGTGTTCTGTAAATATCTGTCCATGTCAGCATCAGATATAAATAGTCTATTTTCATCATTCAAAAAGTGAAACTGAAACTAGGGCTGCAGATACAAACCATAAACAATTTTAAATATCAATCACGCTGATCACTTTTTTCATTCCAGTCGTCTCATGTTATTATGAAATTAGTATTACGACTAGACCAAAAAAATAAGCTGACCATCGCTCAAAAACGTCTAACGCCTATAAAGCTGTGCTGTGGGGAGACTCGACTGAATCAAGAGCCTATACTTGTGATCGGTTTATAAATGCTTTTCATATTGTCATCCTGCTTTCACTAGCTGAAACTAATCTCCTCTATCTTTTGTTTCCTTCCTCCTTTCCTTGTTTCCCTCCCCCTTTTCTGTTCGTTTGTCTCTCTAACCCACTCAGCCACCACTGGCAACTAACCCCTGACCTCCTGACCTCTTCACCCAATGATGACCTGCCCATTACCTGCCTGCAGATCACATCTCTGCCCTAAAATGAATGAATGAAAGAAAAAAAAAAAAGAAAAAAGAGTATCTAAGAGCTGTCCCAGGCAGTGGATATACAGCTTGCACTCGTTGGACACGGAGACGCTCCTGCCGCAGTAGATCTGCACTCTTTGTAAGCAATAAGCAATAATGATTTGCCCCGCTCCCTCTAATGATTTGCCAGACCTTCAGCGATCCCAGTTCGCTGTCAAAACCCCACCGCTCCACGACGGCGCTGAGGAAACGGACCGCTCCAGTGATCCTGCAGTTACGGTAATGAGTCTGAATGTAAAGCATGACGGTGTGAATGGTGCATGCACCTCTGTATCGCATCATTGTAACCCGGTACACCGTTTGAGAAGCGATTTCAGTGAGACGGCTGAAATCACGGAAGAAGAAGAAGAAGAAGAAGACTATTTTCCTTCCGGAACAATCCGACACTTTCAGTGAACAAGCCTCTTTGAGGATGTATAAGCCATGCTTGCCTATCTGCTGTACAAATGTATGAAATTTGTAGATAACAGTTTAAAGAGTGACAACAACAAAAAAACATGTACAGAAACAACACTTTTATTATACTCCAGAGAACGTATATTTTTACTACTCAATATTTTATACTGTCGAATATTGTGAAGAGAACAAAAAAAAAACTGAACAATACTGAACCCTTTATGAAGTGAAAACAATCCAGTTTTCTGTAATTGGATGTAGACGTGGATGACCAAAACAACCCTCTCGTTGTACCGATGAGGCTGGTAGGGAAATATCATTCAAGTGCCTTATCATAGTTCTCATGATTCATGTTCAATATGAATGTCATCATCAGTGGTGAATGATCAGACCAGGGCTGTATTTCCCAGAAAGCATTGTGTCTACGCCGGACTCGAGCGGCGCAAAGCGATGCGATAAAAGCCAGTAGAACCCATTATAATCAGTGATGCTGTGTCTACACTGGATGTGACAAATCCCCAAGAGTAAACCGATGCCCCAATCTATTTCTGACGTATTTCTGACACAAAGGACAAATGGATTTGTAAGAGCCTCAAGCTGTTGCAGAACCATAATGATCTACTTAGACTTACAATGCTTTTGGGAAACCCGGCCCGGGTCAGTACACACAGCTTTCCCTTCCCGAAACCACATAAATGACGGATCACCAGCCTATACCTGCCTTCCTGTTTCCCAGTATCACACTGTCAAACAGACTCGGGGAGTCAAAGTGTATTAGTTGCCTTCAGTCTTGACACATCCTTCAGAAATGTAGGTATTTCGCTCGCAGTACTTGAATGAAATAATTTGCACATTATGTTGAAGTTTAGTGCACTGTTATATCAGTATGGTACGATACACTCACTGCAAAAAAAAAAAATTTACTTGGTAACACTTTATTTTAAGGTGACGTAGTTACACGATACTACATGTATGTGTATGATATAACAGTAAATTATGCATAATTACAAGTAACTAACCCTAACTCTATTGTGAGTACATAACTAATATTACTAGTACTAAATTCACTATATTAACTAATATTACTCAGCACTTATTTGAGTAAGTAGAATGTAACTACGTCAATTTAAAGGGTTTATTTTAAGGTGTCAATGTTACCGTGTGATAGTGCTGAGTAATAATGAACTTACTATAGGGTTAGAGTTAGGATTATGGTTTGGTTTAGGGTTAGTTACTTGTAATTATGCATAATTTACTGTTATTACTATAGTAAGTACATGTAGCATGTGTAACAAGGACACTGTAAAACAAAGTGTTACCAAATAAAGTGTAACCAAAAAAAAAAAGTTGAATCAGTATTTGTGTCTTGTTTTACAGTTAAAATATCAAAGTGTCCCTAATAAGCAGTGTTATTATAGTATCATTTAGAGACTATTATACCTTTTTATAAATATTTGGAATTAATTTGAGGTAAATTGTTTGTCTTTTTCATTTTTAGTATTCTGTATTTTCCCCCGAATATGTCTATATAGCTTTTATTAATTTTTTATTTCATATACATATATTTAAATATATTGAGTTATGTCAATGTTGATTTTATGTCCACCAATGAGTGTTTTGATGTTTTTAGCTTGAGTGAACTATATTTAAAAAAAAAACTGCAATAAGGAAGTAAAAAAAAAAAAGAGTTTTGAGAGAATATATAGTTTATTTTCCTTGTTTTCAGCATAAGTCAAATGAATAAATAAATGTTTCCAATGTTTGAGTGAGAATAATCAACTTTAATTCAAGAGATATTCTTTGCCAGCAAGTTTTGATATTGTATAATTTTGCCTCTGAAGTGAACATGCTTAAACCTTTTTTGGAAACAAAACAAATACTGATTAAAGAATGATATTTAGTGGATTTGAAACCGCATGCAGTTGGTGATGGGAGGAGAGCGGTGGGTAAGCTGTGTGTACCGTCACGTTCGTCCCCCTCGAAACTCTTTCTTTACTATGCAACACAATGGCCTCTTGAGGGGAGTCTCTGTGACATCAAACATGTCTTCCTGTTGTGTCTGCATTTCCCTTCATTTTCACTTATGATTCTCCAGTGCCATAACAATATTATGATATCAACGAAGGTACTGATATCAAGGTCTGATGAGTATGAAAATGCTTTGGAGTATGAAATGTGAATGATCTATGTATTGAAAGCAGTTTTTTTTGGGGGGGGGGGGGGGGGGGGGGTAAGAATACAATCATTTGATTTAAAAAAAAATAAAAAATACAATTAATAAGAAAGATGAGAGGTGAGTTTTACAGTAATTGATATAGCATGATGTCTCACACTCAATAGCAAGTATTATTCTGATTAGTCCTGGTTTTTCAGTTCAACAGAGAAGTGTGTAATTCTGACACCAAAAGGACTGATAAAAGGACTGATAAATTATGATTTTCCAAGCATGGTCAGTCCAACAGGAAGCCCCGCCCCCTGACCCGTATTGGTTAACCCAAATGATGACATATCGACTCGTGTTTTTCAACTTACTTCATAGTTGTTTCTGCACGTGAAACTGGGATAATTAAAAAAAAAAAGTATTTTAACATCAACAAAATTACACATTTTTGGCTTTAAGAATCAAGTTTGATCCTGTGAATGTCTTTTATCATACATGTGGATATGTGTGTACGACATGCGGTCTTTCAGTCCCAAACCTGTGTGTTCCCTGCCCAAGTATTGCCTATGAGAAGACATGTCTGTTTTAACAGCCATTGTTACAGGTTTATAATGTATTTTTCTATCTTATTTTATATGTATCTAATAAACAACATTAAATGCCTTGTCTCTGTTTCCTGACTAGATGAAAAGAGGTCTTCATGTTGTTTCTGAGAGTTTCACATGAATCATAGTGCTTTTCGCTCATTAAAAGCCGATGGCACATCAGGGTGTTTTATCATAAGCAAGTAATATTGCATACCATTATCCAGCACTGATTTATCATATGGATATTTGCTGATGTGACTAAACAAGGTCCTTGGTGGAGTTTTTGTGGCTGGAGACTCGGCTGCTATGCATCAGCGCTGACCTGTGCCAAGAAAGCACTTTCACCATTGCTGGAGCTCTATTTCATCCTGGCCTTAATAAGTCACGCGCAAGCTGGCTTTGTCATTAGCTTCAACGCTACATAATGCAGGGGATATTTAACGCTCTTCCCTAATAGACAATCAATCAGTGAAGTGTACTCAGAAGAGATGCTTCTCTTTGCTCGTGACCTTGACCAGAGAAATCAATACAGCATCAATAGCACCTCAACACAATCCACTACCACATTATTGGGTTTTGCCATGGTCAGTATTGCCAGACGTCAGACTTTTACTGATTAAATGTGCTGGAACTGCAACATTGGCTAGAAATGGCATTATGGTAATACTTTTTAGTACATTTAAATCCACCTCATTATAAAAAGTCATTATAAAAAACACTCATTATAGCAAAATATTCGACTGATGCGATTGTCCGATCAAGTGTTCCAGAGAGTCGCGTAATTATGAACGATACTTAGTGGAAGAATTGTTTATTGTGATTATTGCTGAAAATAAACCTAGTCATTCAAGGACCGTTGGTGTGTTTTATCATATTGTTGTTGCAAACATTGGTAACACTTTATTTTTGATGGTCCCTTTTGAACATTCTGTTGACTATAAGTATCTTTACAACTACATGTCAACTAACTCTCATTAGAGTATTAGTAGACTGTCTGCTTTATATCTGATAACTCTTTATTGTGATGTTCCTCCAACAGACACTCTACTGAATATAAGTAACTTTGCAATTACGTGACAACTTATTTTAACCCTATCCCTACCACCAGTCTACTAATACTCTACTGACACTCTAATGAGAGAAATGTAGGTGGAATGCTACTTATAGTCAACAGAATGTGTTAAAGGGACCATCAAAATAAAGTGAAACCCAAACATTTTCTTAAAGGGAGCAGAGGCTGTGACGCTACCATGTTCAGGTCAAGGCTTTTCAAATGAAAAACCCTCCAAATGTGAGGATCTCATTGTGAATGAACGCCTTCCAAAAATGTCCAAAGTCCGCTATTTATTTTTATGTATAAAAACACATTTAGGCCTACACTTTTTTTTCTAAAAAAAATTAATAATTGTCTGTTTATCAATTAATATAATGAGTTCTAAAATGTATTCTTTAGACTTTTAAAAAGCAGAATTAAATTGTAATATTATCAAATTTGGTTAATGTAAAAAAGAAATCATTACATTACACATATCCATGTATATATATGGAGTTCAAGTTAACTTTGACATCCCTAAAACGACATTTTGTAAAATATGTTACAAAAACACATTTTGAAAGGTTTGATGATGTATTGACAAAACTGTTTTAAACAAATAGTTACATAGTGTACCTGTAAACTAAAATTAAAATGTTAAATAAAACTGAACTTTAGAAAATAAAAGCAAATTCCAAATATTAATGATTATTACTATTACATAAACACTGGTTTAAAGTTCTCCACTACCTAACAAATCCCATTTAGCATGGTAAATTCACATGAATGGGTGGCCTATAGTGGCTTTATTTGGCTCTCCCTTTAAAAACATTTAAAGCCGAACAACAAAACTCCAAACATCCCATCAGACAACACCAAGGGTTTCCGTTTCATCTTAATTTATGCAACTGCTCAAAACAAGCAAAAGTTCATAAACACCCCCACTCTCAGTCCTCCTTCATTCCTCTCGTTCTCCCTTGTCTTTTTCCGACATTCTCTTCTTGGACCAATCCAGGGCCGTCGAGTGGAATTGTGAAGTTTATCACAGGGCTCAGATTGCCTGGGCCTCTGCGGCCCTCTGCTCTGAGCTGATAAGACCTGCCAGGGGCCCGTCGGCTGTTTGGTCAGAGAAATCGCATCTTGAGTCGCCGTCGGGTTTTGAGCCATGAAAGTGTTTGTTTGTGCGAGGAGGAGAGAAAGCGACTCTGCTCCCTGGATCTCACGATTGGGCCGCGGGACACCGCTCTCTCCTTGACTCCAGCTTTTCCCACTCTTTTCTTTGCTCTCGTTCCCCCACTCCGGTTTCTCTCTCAGCTTGAAGGCAGAGTGGGTGTCAATTATTCTGTGGTTGGAGGAGAGGATGTTCAGCGTACAAGGCTCTGCGTCCCACTGTGCTGAGCGGGAGGATGAGGGGTAAAGCGAGTTGCTTACTCTGGTAATTAAAACAGTGATGGTGCATTGAAGGAAGCCGTTGGAGGGAGCGACTTTTCATTTCCACACCGCGGCATACAACATAAACCAACAGACGGATAATTAAAGCACTGTTTGCTCTCATTATTAGTTCACAGAACAAGCTGTTTTAAAGTTAAGACCATAAAAACAGTTGATTCATGAGACATTGGCCAAAACTTCTCAATCTCATTTGTGTGACAAGTTGTTACGTGATGAATCTGCATTTTGGCCCAACAGATGTTTGTTTTAAAACACAGGGTGGGTAATTTTTCACTCCTTTACTTGCTTAATAAAAGCCTACTTTAAAATATAGGGCCCTATCTTGCACCCAGCACGATTTATTTTGTACAGCGACGCATGTATCATTCCTATTTTGCAGACTTTTCCCTCCGCAGACGCACATCAGTAAATTAGAGAATGAACTTGTGCTCGTTCAGCGAATAGAGGCGACGTGTTCCGGCGCAAACGTTCCTTGGTGCCATTTTGACGTTTCAGAAAACACTTCTGCCTCAGACCAGGAAAAACCTTAAAATAAGATATTTTAAGAGCGCATGCTTGGCCATAATGTAGCGTGTGCACAACGCGCGTACACTTTGCTTCTCTCATCTACACAGACGCAGCAGTTGCCATTTTTGCAAACCATACATAATTACAAGGACAAATATTACCACACGAGGGAAATCATTGTGGTGTCCATGAAGATGTGAAAAAATAGGCATAAATCTAGCTTACACATTTAAATTATTATACACCTGTTTAACCGAAGCTAATTTGTGTGTTTCTGCATCCCCACACAATATCACTTCAACAATCCAAAATCTTTTGTAGATAAATTGTTTTTTAGTGGGTATTGTCACGGACATGTTACGCGTCAGGTGAGCTCAGGTGTGTTAGCGGTTCCATCTGCAAGGTCCAATTGTATGGCAAGAACAGTATTATTTAGATCGTCATCTGCTTGGAATAAATTGCATTTAAAAACAAGGCATACATCCAACATATGTAATTTTAAGAAGACTTTAAACCAGATCACAATTAATAGTATTACATCAGTTAATTTGTGACTGTTTATTGGTACTGATATTGTCAAATGCTGTGTGAGTGTGAATGTGAATATGTGGATAAATGTATACATGTGGTAATGTTATATGAATGTTATATTTATGTATGTTATATGTGTGTATTTTAACTGTACATATGTTTTAGTACTTTTATGGGCCCCAGGAAGACTAGCAACCACATTGTGGAAGCTAATGGGGACCCAAATAAATAAATAAATAAAATAAATAAACTTCTCTGTGTTTTACGGCCCTGACGAGAGCGCCTGTCTCCTCGGCTGTGAACGCTCCTGCAGATCCGCCGTTATAAGAGCAATCCGCCGTGGAACACGCGCCTGCTCTTAAAGGGAATGTGAGATGACGCTCTGATTGGTTTGTTTCACGTTACGCCCAAACCACACCTATGAGTAATGTAGCTTCTTCAGACCAACCCATTTTAGATTTGCATGAGGCTCAAGAGTCATTTATCCCGCTGGTATAATAGCAACAGCGCCCGAGATCCGACCACAAAGTTACGTGCGTTTCACGTTTGATACTTGCGTTTCAGATCGTTAGAATAGGGCCCTACGTGTTTATAGTGCATTTTCAACATGTTTATTGGTAATTTTAGCTAGGTAGTTACATTACATTACAAAAAGATCATTTTGGATCCATGTAGCCTTTGTATTCTGGTGAGGAGGTTAGCCATGCATTTAATGGTTAATATTTTTAATTAGATTTTTATACTTATTAGTTTTCATTTTACTTTTAGTCGTTTAAGTTTTAGGTTTACTATTCCTATTTTATTTCAGCTTCTATATTAAAGCGTTATTAAAGCGTTATGCGCTTCACTGCAGCCACAAATAGCCTGATACTGTGTGTGTGTGTGTGTGCTCGTGTTTATATTACATTGTGGGGACCAAATGTCCCCACAAGTATAGTAAAACCTGAAATCACCTACATTGTGGGGACCAGCCAGCGGTCCCCATGAGGAGAACAGCGTATAAATCACACTAAGTAATGTTTTTTGAAAATGTAAAAATGCAGAATGTCTCCTGTGATGGGTAGGTTTAGGGACAGGGGCAGTGTAAGGGGACAGAATATATAGTTTGTACCGTCTAAAAACCATTACGCCTATGGAGAGTCCCCACAAAGATAGCGAACCAGACATGTGTGTGTGTGCGTGTGTGTGTGTGTGTGTGTGTCAGGGTATTTGTGGCTGCAGTGAAGCGCATAACTGTGGAGAATTCAACTAGAACAATCTTTAATAAATACTTTGAATACTCAGGAGAATACATGAAATATATATCACAAGTTACAAGTAACTCAAACGAGAACCTATATATAGAACTTGTTTTTGGTGTTTTGTATTGTGTGGTTTCCATGTACTATTTTGTGTTTTTATGTGAATTTTCATTTCTTGCTGCCCATCTTGACCTGGACTCCCTGATAGAAGAGATGTTGTATCTCAATGGGACCTTCCTGGTTATATCAAATAAAAATATTGGTAGTTGTTAGCAAAGAGTTTTGTTATTGTAATGATTTTGGTGGCTGTAATACTCACACTAACAAGTCTTTACTTGGAAAACATGCAGGAGAATACAGGAATAAAACTCATAGGACACAACCACTTTGACACAAATGACACAGAACCACGAACAGAGGAAACTAAGGGTTTAAACACCAAGAGTAATTCAGATATTAGAACAGATGTGGAACTAATGGTTAACCAACTAGCAGAATAAACTCAGACAAACCAGAACAAGGAACAGAATAAAAAAAATAAAAAAAAAACAGACCAAAACAGAACTAGAAAGTAACAATTATACTCATAAATTTTATCAGAAATCTAAAAAAGGAAACAAAATGATATTATTTAAAAATATTATTATTCATTTATATTATTATAATAAAATAAAAATACAGCCACAAGGTGTAAATAGGCGGTATAAGAGCACAAGCCAAATCATAACCACTTCTTAAAAGTCAACTCCACAAAAGTCTGCCGATTAGAAGCTGAATTTAGTTCAGAGACAGAGAGATCAAGAAAGAGTGGGTCCCTTTTCGGACTGCATTAGCATGTGAGGGTGGTATCACATTCCTACTGAATCGGCAAACTCATTCCCTACACTTAGGAGCCAGGACGCCTCCCTAATGTGGAGTGTAACACAACGCAGTGAGTCTGGAGACGGTGATGAGGTGGGGGTGGAGGCTAATGAGAGGGTAATTGTGCCAGTGAGAGCTGAGAGAGCGTTTGATAGGCCAGAGGAGGGAAAGATGAGATGTCCTGGGTGAGAGAAAGAGCCCTGAGGGGGTGTTTAACAGGAGCAGGAAGGATCGTCTTAACTGAGCAGAGCACCGCTGACCTTCATGTCCGAGCTCAGCTTTCTGGTGACAGGGAGCCGTGCTTCACTGCGGAACGGGACATGCGGTCAGGCCCTGCTGACTCCAGTCGGGACAAATTGTTGCTCGCGAGAAGGGTAACGAATGTACTTTACAGCTGGGATGCAAAGGTACAGCAGCCGTGAAAAGTACATGTTTGCGTTAACAAATTATCAACACTATGGCATTTATATTAAAGAAAGACAAGCACACTTTACAACCAGAAAATTTGACAAAAATATCTTAATTACAGATTTGAGAACAATCAAACATTACTGGATCATGTTCATATATGGTTAATGTGATTCTCTACACCCGTCTCTATGCCTCTCCTGTGTGAACTTCAGAGAAATCACCAAAACACCACTACACCTATTTTAAAGATTCCTCATTTCTTTTGGAGATCTCCTACAATAGGTTTGCATGCACCCAAGGTTTTAAAAAAAAAACAATTCTTGTCTTGATCTTCTCACATTGTTGCATCACTTCTTCTCACACCATCTGACCGGTTCAATCAAGGATTCGGAGTCTTTAAACCCCTCCCTTTCCATGAGCCTACTCTGCTCTGATTGGTCAGATGGCCCAGACTGTTTGGACTGTGATTGGTCGACTACTTACAGTGCGTGTCATAAACCAAACACCCATTATCATATCTGAATTTCAGCTCCAGGTCTTCCTCAGCACTTGATACACAGTGATGTGAAGGATGGCGTAGGTTTTAACATGTCAATTCCAATGCGAGTCCTCATTCATTTGAAGTGCAGCAAAGTGGATTTGCTTTTGCAGTGCAGAAAACAGTGTCTTCTCAACATGTCGACAACATGAACCAAACTCTTCTCAGATATAACTAGTGTTTGAGGGACAAAATAGACGTTGTTCACCGGCAGCCAATGAAAGACCATAGACTGACATTATGCAAATTTATTACAGACCTATGTAGGTTTGAGCAGATTAGATAGATAGATAGATAGATAGATAGATAGATAGATAGATAGATAGATAGATAGATAGATAGATAGATAGATGGATGGATGGATGGATTTGATGGATGGATGGATGGATGGATGGATGGATGGATGGATGGATGGATGGATGGATGGATAGATAGATAGATAGATATAGATAGATAGATAGATAGATAGATAGATAGATAGATAGATAGATAGATAGATAGATAGATAGATAGATAGATAAAGAAAGATTGACAGACAGGCAGAGAAAGAAAGATTGACAGACAGACAGATAGATAGATAGATAGATAGATAGATAGATAGACAGATAGATAGATAGATTTTTATTCGCCATTGTTAAAAGAAACTAATACTGGAATTACTAAAGACTACTGATGACAATATACAGTTGACTTTTCTTTTTTCCTAAAGCCTAGTTCACACTACATGATTTTAAGGGCCAATCCCAATTCTGCCCCTTACCCCTTCACTTTCCCCTTCCCCTTCCCCTCCGTTTTGCGCGTGTACGTGAAGGGGTAGGGCTGTCCCAATTCTCTTTTGGTTGGAGGGGGAGGGCTAGGGGGAAGGGCCAGATAGCCCTTCAAACGAAGATTTTTCGGGACCACACTTCAAACGAAAGGGTATGAGAAGTGTCACTGCATACACCGGCTACAGACGCAAAATGGCTGCCCAAGCGAAAAAGGACACCCATAAATGTATTTTTGGCTTTAATAAGTATTTTAACGACAAATAATGATTTGCTTTATGTTACATTCAATATTGTGTTCATATTTACGGTCAGTTTCTTCACAAAAACGTTTGTAAAAAAATCGCTAAAATCACTATAGTTTGCTAACGATAGTCCCGCAACATATTTTCATGTCTGACAACTGGTGAATGTAATTGCTGAAGGGAATTGGCTTATAATTTACCTTACATCTGCTATGAACGCATTGGAAGTTGTGATAAACATCGGCGCTAGCGACAACTTATAATGACGTCTAACGGAAGCGTAGTGGTGTCCCATTTATTAGGGGAATATTTTCACCCCTACGCCTTGCCACTCTGTTTCAAGGGTCAAGGGGAAGGCGAAGGGTTAGGGGTAGAATTGGGATTGGGCCTAAAACGTCGGGCTGAACTGTGCGGTTCACACTACATGACTTGCTCTCTGTGAAATCAGGAGTGTTCAAGTTGTTGAGCTGTTCACACCACACGACACAACGTGATTGATCCGCAACTTCTACACGAGTTGACAACAAGTCTGTCACCCAACGATTCTATCTTGTCCACAAACCACGTTTTCTCACGAAAAATCACGCGATAAAATTAACCGAAAATGACGTGAAACAGCACGCGCGCCAATACCCAGGGAAGAAGAACACAACACGTGAATGGTCGTCAGACAGAAACTAGAGCTGCAAACTGTTTGCGTGATGATTTGCTCTGAGAAAATATATACACTCTACAACTTCATTTTAAAAAAGAACACCCAGAACATCAACATTGTGGACATCGGCAATATACAGTTGACTTTTCTTTTTCCTAAAAGTATTTTAGTAAAACCTATGATTACAAACAGGGATATTCTTCCGAAAAGCATGAGTAATTATATTTTTATGTCTACACATACTTGTATGTTTAATCTTTAGTTGCTCTGATTGGCTGTAGCTCTCGACATCACGTGAGGTTGAGTCTCGCGACATCTCTGGATATCTAGCATGCTAGATATTTTTCTAGGCTCGGCGACGCGTCTGCGAGCGTCTTTGATGCGTTGTTGGCTCTTTCATACTAACAGATTGGCGAGCGTTCATCGCGCGCTAATCACCCGCGATTTGCACGCGATAACACCCTGACCTGTCGGCGAGATCAACGATTTGCAAATCGGGCTTAAAATCATGTTGTGTGAACTAGGCTTAAAAGTATTTTAGTAAAACCTATGATTGCAAACAGGGATATACTTCCGAAAAGCATAAGTAATTATATTTTTATGTCTACAGATGTATGTTTAATCTCTAGTTGCTCTGATTGGCTGTAGCTCATGACATCACGTGAGGTTGAGTTGCGCAACAGCATGCTAGATATATTTCTGGGCTCGGCGACGCGTCTGCGAGCGTCTGCGAGCGTCTTTGATGCATTGTTGGCTCTTTCATTCTAACAGATTGGCGAGCGTTCATCGCCCGCTAATCCCCCGCGATTTGCATGCGATAACACCCTGACCTGTCGGCGAGCTCAACAATTTGCAAATCGGGCTTAAAATCATGTAGTGTGAACTAGGCGGTTTATATCTGAAAAAGCGTAATAGGGGCACTCTAAAAGGTATTGAAATATACTAACCTTTTAAAGTTATTTCAGAATTTAAAGGCACACTGCGGAACTTTTGGCCACTAGTGGCGCTCGACCAGTAATTTTCACGTCTAGCGCCCCTAGAGGCCACAAGCGCCACAGCACTGTCGCAAGAGTCAACCAACAGTCAACCGGTCAGCCTCCCGTGTCTTTAGATTGTGTGTGCAGACAGTAGTTGACTTGTTGGTTGGAGAGAGATAATCGACTCACTATTGAACAAAATAATAATTTAAATATAAGATGAATAATATAAATTATATAAAGAAAATAAATTGAACAAAAGTAAACAAAAAACAATGTCTGATGTAAGTCGCATAGACAAGGGGTGCCCAATCCTGCTCCTGCCGATCGTCAGTCCTGCAATCTCCAACCCAAACACACCTGATGCAAACAATTAACGTCTTCAGGATCTCTTGAAAATTAGAGACAGGTGTGTTTGATTAGGGTTGGAGATGAAATCGGCAGAGCTGCCAACTCATTTCTCACGCTGAAGTGTCAAACCGGTCGGTCAAATGCCTGAAAGATGAGTTTATCTATAGATCTCCCTGTTGAGCCACTCGTGATCGACTATTTATACCGCGAATTAGTTCAAATCTCCCGGAATCTACAGCGAGCGTGCATGCGAGACACGGAGACAGAGACTGCTCCGAACCGCGTCGCGCGCACATGGCAGAGAGGGAGAGTGAGCGAGAGACCTTGCGTGTACAGAGAGCGCCTGGCTCGTCCTGATTTTGAATGTGTCACTCTCCCTTTTTCTTTTTTTAGTGTCTTCTGACAAAACCTTTGCCTTCTTCCTTGTAGCTGTTGGTTCGGCAATGACGAAAACATACAGACGGCAATCAAACGCGAGTTGAGCTCTCACCTCACGTCAGAATCTGGGGGTGGTGGGGGAAGTGACGTATGCCGTAAAGCGGTCAAATTTTGTAGTTCTTTTTGTGCTCGGGTTCCTACCCGCAACCCGAAGTTACATATAGACAGTAAAAGTGACACAGACACTGTCAGGCTATGGCAGACGTGTCATTCAACCTATTGTAAGTCGATGTACCATCTCAAGGGTTTTAGTAATATATTATAAAGGTTGAAAAGTTCCGCAGTGTGCCTTTAAAAACGATGCATGACAATGAGTGATTTTTTTTGTAAGAACAAACTTTTGAACTGACTTGAGCTGAATGAAAACACTATTCTCTTTTGTAGAGCTGCTTTACAGCTGAATTGAACTTATTTCAGAAGTGATTAGTTATTGAACTGAATTAAAACAACATTGAACTAAATTTAGCTGAATAATGACACTATTGTCTTCAGTAGAGCTGAAATTGAATTTGTTTTACAATTGATAAATTAATCAAAATTAACACATTCCCTGTTTATTACTTAAAAGCTGAATTGAAACCAGCTGTAGGTCTATTGTATAAAGCACAATATTAATAAATGGGAATTGAATCGACTTGACAATGCAATGCCTAAGATTGTGAAAATACCATTGCAATTAAAATAAAATTGTAATTTTAACAGAAAAAAATGTAAAATATAATATCAACTTTTTATTAATTTAAAAACATACATTTTAGGTAACACTTTATTTTAGAATGTCTTTGTTAAGTACTCACTATAGTAATAATAATGTATGCATAATTACATGCAACTAACCCTCAACCAAACCCTTATTCTATGTTGTTAATTAATATTACTCAGTACTTAAATATATAATTACACTGTAAAACTGACACCTTAAAATAAAGTGTAACTCAATTTTATTATATGCAACATACAGTACATGTAACAGAAATAAACATACATATTATTTATGCATATAGGCCTAATACAAGAAGACAACACTTAACACAAACTGCATTCAATTGTATTTAGGATGTCAAATAATACATAATTTTTCTACACCAGGAAAGTGATTGAAAGTTAAATTCTGGGTTCAATATGAGTTAAGCTCAGTTGACATAATTTGTGACATAATGTCTCTCGCTTTCTTTATAAAATACAAAAATCAAGGTTATGTTAAAGCTCTTACAACGGAAGTGTATACGGACGATTTTTGGAGGACTTAAAAGCAGAAATGAGAAGCTTATACATTTTTTAAAAGCACTTACTGTACATGGGCCTCCAATGTAGAAACTTGGGATCAGCATGTTGATATGAGCTACTTTTATTTCCGCAAAAAAAAAAAAAATGCTTTGTATAGATTTAGCTAATCACCTATAGCCTTTAGCCTTTTCAACCACTTTTCAAATCTTTTCTTGAATGTAACAACTACTTTTTACAATCGAATCAATTCAAATCAAGTCCCATCCTACATTTTTTTCCTTATTTGATCACTTTCACTTGTAAAAAAAAAAATAATAATGTCCAATTACAGAAACAAAATGGGTAGCAAACTGCAAACTTTACACAAAAAAAAAAAAAAATAACAGCAGTGTTTTTCCATTGACCTACCAGACGCTTCAAATTGTTTTCACCTGATGTTCCTATAATGAGTATTTTGTAAATAGTCAACACAATAATGAGCAGTGTTATCATGAAACAGCGCAAAGTTTCGCACGTTCCCGCTTTCAGTTAGTCGGCCTGAGGCGAGGTTTGTGCATTATAAACATCAGCGAATGAACAGCAGCTCCGCTCTATTGTAAAAGTGGAGTAATTAGCTTCTGCTTATCTGCTTATTCTGCCCTTTGGCACTAGTTGAATTTCATCCCCATTAAACCGCAGTCTTATCAGCAGCTGACATAGTGTAATGCCCATTTCTGACGAGTTTTGAAACACACATCGGTGTAATGTTTCTGCAAGACTTCGTGATGCGAAGAGGCCAGAGGGAGGGATTAGAGAAGAAAAATCAAATAAATAAATGCATTAAAAACAAGCTTCTTTTTTTATTTATTTTGCTTTTGAAAATCAAAGGCTGCGGAAAAAAAGAGCTTTTGCTTTCCGTGAAGCCTCGGGAAGACGAATCCGTACGCGACTGGCATTGAATGGCGCGCCGTAGATCTCATTCTAGATCTGACAATAACTCTCCATTTGCCCGAAGTCAATGTCGAACAATAATGAGAGATGTTTGAGTGGATGTCACACTTTCTTTTGGTTCTCGGGAGATAACATGGAGGTTTTCTGATTCGCTAGTAATTGCGATGAAATCAGGGATCGTGTGAAAGGAATTTCGAGTCGGAACGCGTCCTCATTCAGTTCCGATTTATGCAAATAGCTCCCACTACAAATCACTTCCACTGTATGCAGCAGAGACACACCGTCCAAACACTTCACCGCTAAATCACTCAGTGGGTGTATTTGCAGCAGGGACCTGAAAATGAGGACATTTATTCCCTCGCTCTTTTCCCGGGAAAGAATGTTTCCGAGTATGTTTATTTCATATGCTAATTCTCCCTGTGAGAACACAGTGAATGAGTTTGGTCCTAAATGCTTATTTTCGCCATTTAGCATCCAACAAAAAAGCCCCATGGTGACACGGAGAGCTGGCCTGAAGTGACCGAGGCAGGTCGCCAAACCAGCCGGAGAACCGTCTTTACAAAGCATCGTGAGAACTTCTCCTAGCTCACAATGCTTTTCACCCCATCAAAGACTTAAGCATGTTTCCGCTCATTGGAGATGAGAATGTTCCAAAGAAAGAGATTTTTGCTAAACTGATTCACTCTAACGGGCGAACCTCACAATCTCAAACATGTCAGGCTCACATTTCACCGTAAAACCAAAAGAAACACCTTTCATAAAACGACTTTTTCCAAAATTGTGTATTTTGCAAAAATGAATTGAAGCCTGTTTGTTAGTAAGATATATAAATATGTTGCATAATGACATTATTTACATGACCATTAAGCACCTCCCCCTACTGCACTTCGACAAGCTCCGCCCCTTTACTAAACATCCCATGAAGAATTGTTGGCCTATTTCTTTAAGCATGAGATTTTCTTTCTTTTTGCAGTTGCATGATTAAAAACTCTACAGCATACTTCAGCTGTGCCACTGTTACTAACGCCTTTACTACATGAATCAATATGAAATATGATCAGTATGTTAGCACACGCTAGATTTTCTGTGCCAGTTGTTCTAAACAGAGGTCTAATCAAACTTACACTTTTCTCTTAAAAATGTTTAAATTAACTTTTTCAAAAGGTATATCTTTATTTACATGCATGTGAAAACTATTTTGTTACATTTTATCATTCCAAAGTGTTTTGAAGACTTGCCAAGGTCTGCTGCTACTGTTGACTCCATGATTTATCCATTGTCTTTGAATTTTTCCTCATTTCTAAGTCGCCTTGAAAAGTTTATACTAAATAAATGAATCTCAATGTGTTAAAAACATTTTGTACTTTTACTACTTGTCAAAGCAGCTTTTTTGTCATTTTTCACATTGTAGAGTGATGGTGAAAACTATTTAAAAAATGTAATCTCCTTCTCCGAGGCTTTGGGGTTGTTTTTCCTTTTTATGTTATTCTTGATGCTTCAGGAGCAAAGTAGAATCATGTCACGTATATGCACTTTAGATTTTAACAAAAAATGTGAATCCTGTCTATCAACAGTGGCCAAAATAAGTGATATTATGACCCTACAAGTGTCATGAACTATCGGAGACGCAAGGGTTGAGGATCCAAATGCAGTGCTTTATTAAAAGGTAATCCAAAGATGTAATACAAACAACAGACAAAGGTAAAAGCACAGGCAAACAGTCCAAACAACATAGACTCCAACAAACAACTCCAAATAACAGAGTCAAAGGCGAAACAGAGACATCCAAAGGAACTGAGCAGAAAGTCAGAATCCATGAACATGAGAAACCAAAGACAGCGCTCGGAAATACAGAGCTAAAACAAGACTTCGCAAAGAGTGACTGAGTGATGCATGAGTTTTAAAGGCGTAATGCATTATAGTATTCATTAATATTTTGAATGACCCTTATTTCATTATTTTTTTCTGTTAGTTTTTATTTTTGTATTTTTCTGTTAGCTTTAATTTATTTTTATTTCAGTTTCAGTTGTAGTCATTTTAGCACTTGTTTAAACATTTCTAATGTTCATATTTGAAGTTTTTTTTTTCATCCAAAATTGATATTTTATTTAACTTTTATTTCAGTTACTGAAAACTATTTTTTAATAGTTTTAGTTTTAACTTTAGTTACCAATAGCAAAACTGAAGCACACAGGAGCAACTTAAATTAGAAAAGAGTAAGTGCTTAATTGGCTGTGTCCGAAATTGCATATACGTCAATAAAATAGTAGTTGAAAAAATGTATGTGACAAAAGATGTATGTCTGAATTCACAGTCCTCATAAATGAGTAGGCAAAAAGTAATTTTTTACTTTCCCATGAGGCCACGGGAGAGGATTGGCAGTGAAGCGACACAACCAACGCTGGAAAGTCACATGATAATGACAACATGGCGAATGTAGTACGTCCGGATTACATTCATACCATAGGACATACTTTTTAGCAGTTAATAATTACTTATTCAAAATAAGCACACTCAAGAGAGTGTGATTTCAGACGCAGCCGTAGTCTGTCAGAAAGCTATGAATGGTCAGTCACTTTTTAAGGCGGGGATTAGCAAAGGGTTATGTTTGTTTTATTTCGTTTTGTTACATTTTCTTTCATGCGAAATAAATGTATTATTTTCTTTTGATTTTGAATTGAAATTCCCTACAGATTTCACTGGGATCCATAGTGCTGAAATAAATTACTCATGAATGGCTTCTTTACTCTTTATCATTTTGGCTTCATTCAGCACACGGATTATAAAGTTCAGTAGATACAGGACACTGTGAGATCACAAAACTCAATTGAACGTTCAGACTCTTTGTCTGGGTGAGCGGCTGGACCATGAAGAATTGCAGATTTGTTTCTGAGGTGTAATTCTTGTGGGTCTCTCTCTCTCTCTCTCTCTCTCTCATACTGACCGATTTCAAAGAGGAACACCCCCTCCCCTCCCATTCGCTGTTCTGTTTCCACGTTTCCGTAGCAACCGAGCTTCACTGTGTTTTCGTCCCCTTTTTTGTTTTGCACGGAGAGGCATTTCATAATGGGGGTCTAAAGGGAACAGGAAGGGAACACTAGCGGGTAAGGGGGAGACTGCGGGCTGAAGCTGTGAAAAAGCAACAAAAACAGTAAGAAATGCATTGATAATGACATCACCAGCATTTCCCACAGTGGCCAGTGTCTTAATGGGAGCTGGAGCTTCATTCATCGGCCCCGGGTTTGGCTTTCCGAGAGCCTGGGGAGGCCAGCGCTCCCTTCATCTCAATGGGCTTTTTGTTGAGGAACAGAGGAGCTGTTCTAGGCTTGGAGAAAAGCTCAGCTAATTCACTTTAGGGTTACCAGGAAGCCTGAGCCCGCAAGGTTGGCAACAATGGCAAACTTGATTGCCTCACTTCGATGGCCCAAGAACTCCCAGCTGGAGCACCAGAATTCAAATGGGAACTTGTTTTCTCTGTTCTGTATGTTTCTTTCTCTCGCAGCCCCACCTCTCTGTGTTCACACACATTTATTTCTTCATCTCTTCATCTGATGGGATCCCATGGCCGCCTGACCGACCCTGACATATTTCAATGAGGGACAGTAAGAGTCTTTATCAGATCTGTGTGTGATGTTAGAGCGCCCCCTGTCGTTTGTGGAGCGCAAGGTCAAAGAAGAAGTCATTTTTACACCTAAATCCATCCATCCATCTTCCATTAGCGTTATTCCCACTCATTTTTACAGGATTACATTCACACTCACACACTCTCCTACAACAATTTGGCATATTCAGTCCACCTATATGTCCTTGGACTGTGTATGAAACCGGAGGAAACACACACTGACACGGGGAGAACATGCAGACTAAGACCTCCTGACTCAGCCGGGACTCAACAGTGACCCACTGAGCACCCTAATTAAAAGGGGGAAGGTGAGCCACCCTAATTAAAAGTGATTAGGGAGCTACGGTGGCTCAGTGGGTAACACTGCACCTCACAGCAAGAAGGTTTGAGTCTCGGCTGAGTCAGGAGGTCTTTGTGTGTGGAGTCTGCATAAAAATGATATATTACTGCCAAACAGGGTTATGGAAGCATTCACATTTTCTCAATTTCAGAATTATATTAGAATAAAATTCATCAAAGAACTGATCAAAGAAGGATAAAACTTCATGGCCCGGTTTCACATCAGGATTCGGCCTTGGTTAATGCACTGTGAACTAACATGAACAAACAATGAACAGCTGGATTATTAATAATGTTTATAAAGATGAACAAATACAGTAACAAATGTATTGATCATGGTTAGTTCAGTTTAGTTAATACATTCGTTTTTTTCTGAATTGCTAAAATACTAAACCCCATTCTCTGAACTAAATTCTCAATAGCCTAAACCAATTTGTCGAATAAATTACTCTTTCTGTAAAACATTAAACAAGTTCAGGTAGTTAAAAGACTGTTTGCAAATCTCACAAACTCTTTTTTTCAAAACTCTAAACACATTTTCACTGACTAAAACACATTTCACACTGTGATGCACTAATGTTTCAAAATGCTAATCACAGGCAGGCAAAAGTTAAACACAACTACAACTACGATCATCGGTTACACACGTGATCAAACCAACTGTACATAATACAAGTCCCAAAATTGACTCAAAATGTTGCACTGAATGCAATATAAGAGGGAGAGGAGGAAGAGTGTGTGTGTGTGTGTGTGTGTGTGTGTGTGTGTGTGTGTGTGTGTGTGTGTGTGTGTGTGTGTGTGTGTGTGTGTGTGTGTAAGAGGAGGAAGAGTGTGTGTGTGTGTAAGAGGAGGAAGAGTGTGTGAGTGTAAGAGGAGGAAGAGTGTGTGTGTAAGAGGAGGAAGAGTGTGTGTAATAGGAGGAAGAGTGTGTGTGTAATAGGAGGAAGAGTGTGTGTGTGTAAGAGGAGGAAGAGTGTGTGTAAGAGGAGGAAGAGTGTGTGTAAGAGGAGGAAGAGTGTGTGTAAGAGGAGGAAGAGTGTGTGAATAAGGAGGAAGAGTGTGTGTAAGAGGAGGAAGAGTGTGTGTGTAAGAGGAGGAAGAGTGTGTGTGTGTAAGAGGAGGAAGAGTGTGTGAATAAGGAGGAAGAGTGTGTGTAAGAGGAGGAAGAGGACGAGGAAGAGCAGGTGTGTATAGTGTTGTCAGGCTGGATCTGCTGGTTTTCCCTTCGCCCACAGAAGAGAAGTGGAGAAACTCCTGAAGACACAAAGCAGAAGCAGAATCAATCTCACTGACTGAGTCTTCTGAGTGACTGTAACATGCTTTTTATTTAGAGTTTTTTACTGTAACCTTTTTGGCTTTTCCAGTTGGGTCACTGTATTTTCACAGCAAGTGCTGAATATACAGACATTCGATGGGCCTACTATATTCAGTACAATACTACACTTGCATACAGTATACCAGTTATTCAGCTTACTACTGTACGTTGTCATTACTATGCGCTTTTTTACGTAATTGGAAAATTAGTTTACTTTGTTACAATATACCTTTTTTCTTTTTTACAGTTTACAATTGTTTACACACAAATACTGGTACTTGAGACACAATGACCACAACAAGTAACTCATGCACCAACCCCCTATACCAATTCTGCTAAACTACAAGCACAATTCCTGCTTAACACTCAAATTGCAGTTCTAAAACACACTTTTTTCAAAACACCACACACAATTCTCTGCATTTTAGCACAATTTTCATGCAGAAAATATCAATTTTCACAAGGAACACACTGCCATTCAAATATGCACACTGACTCATCACACGGGCAAACACCGGTCACACAGTTTTACAATTAGCAAACAGAGCTTTAGCATAAAAGGGCAACAGGTGAGCTCTTCTGTTTTGGAGCAATGGATGCCAACACTGGAAACAGAGCCAGAGCCAGAGCCCTGGGAGAGAGAGTAAGAGGAGGAGGACGAGGACGAGGAAGGACAAGGACCGTAATCTCTGATGAGATCCAAGCCACCTTTGGTCAACTATGGTCTAACAATGAGGGAGGCTGGGCAAAGAGTACAGCCAAATCTGAGCAGGTACACTACAGCATCCATCATCTGGACTTTCCCAAATGAGAATAGGTAAGAAATCTCCTCTCACTAGAAAATTGCAGTACTGCATATCAATACAGTACTCAATGAGTACAGTAGTACAGTACTGCATATCAATACAGTACTCAATGAGTACAGTAGTACAGTACTGCATATCAATACAGTACTCAATGAGTACAGTAGTACAGTACTGCATGTCAACACAGTTCTCAATGAGTACAGTAGTACATCACTGCATATCAATACAGTACTCAATGAGTACAGTAGTACAGTACTGCATGTCAACACAGTACTCAATGAGTACAGTAGTACAGTACTGCATATCAACACAGTACTCAATGAGTACAGTAGTACAGTACTGCATATCAACACAGTACTCAATGAGTACAGTAGTACAGTACTGCATATCAACACAGTACTCAAGAAATACAGTAGTACAGTACTGCATATCAACACAGTACTCAATGAGTACAGTAGTACAGCACTGCATATCAATACAGTACTCAATGAGTACAGTAGTACAGCACTGCATGTCAATACAGTACTCAATAAGTACAGTAGTACAGTACTGCATGTCAATACAATACTCAATGAGTACAGTAGTACAGCACTGCATATCAATACAGTACTCAATGAGTACAGTAGTACAGCACTGCATGTCAATACAGTACTCAATGAGTACAGTAGTACAGCACTGCATCAATACAGTACTCAATGAGTACAGTAGTACAGTACTGCATGTCAATACAGTACTCAATGAGTACAGTAGTACAGCACTGCATCAATACAGTACTCAATGAGTACAGTAGTACAGCACTGCATCAATACAGTACTCAATGAGTACAGTAGTACAGCACTGCATATCAATACATTACTCAATGAGTACAGTAGTACAGCACAGCATATCAATACAGTACTCAGTGAGTACAGTAGTACAGCACTGCATCAATACAGTACTCAATGAGTACAGTAGTACAGCACTGCATATCAATACATTACTCAATGAGTACAGTAGTACAGCACAGCATATCAATACAGTACTCAATGAGTACAGTAGTACAGCACTGCATATCAACACAGTACTCAATGAGTACAGTAGTACAGCACTGCATATCAATACAGTACTCAATGAGTACAGTAGTACAGCCCTGCATATCAATACAGTACTCAATGAGTACAGTAGTACAGTACTGCATGTCAATACAGTACTCAATGAGTACAGTAGTACAGCACTGCATCAATACAGTACTCAATGAGTACAGTAGTACAGCACAGCATATCAATACAGTACTCAATGAGTACAGTAGTACAGCACAGCATATCAATACAGTACTCAATGAGTACAGTAGTACAGCACTGCATATCAATACAGTACTCAATGAGTACAGTAGTACAGTACTGTATATCAAGTACTCAATGAGTACAGTAGTACAGTACTGCATATCAATACAGTACTCAATGAGTACAGTAGTACAGCACTGCATCAATACAGTACTCAATGAGTACAGTAGTACAGTACTGCATGTCAATACAGTACTCAATGAGTACAGTAGTACAGCACTGCATCAATATAGTACTCAATGAGTACAGTAGTACAGCACTGCATATCAATACATTACTCAATGAGTACAGTAGTACAGCACAGCATATCAATACAGTACTCAGTGAGTACAGTAGTACAGCACTGCATCAATACAGTACTCAATGAGTACAGTAGTACAGCACTGCATATCAATACATTACTCAATGAGTACAGTAGTACAGCACAGCATATCAATACAGTACTCAGTGAGTACAGTAGTACAGCACTGCATATCAACACAGTACTCAATGAGTACAGTAGTACAGCACTGCATATCAATACAGTACTCAATGAGTACAGTAGTACAGCCCTGCATATCAATACAGTACTCAATGAGTACAGAAGTACAGTACTGCATGTCAATACAGTACTCAATGAGTACAGTAGTACAGCACTGCATCAATACAGTACTCAATGAGTACAGTAGTACAGCACGGCATATCAATACACTACTCAATGAGTACAGTAGTACAGCACAGCATATCAATACAGTACTCAATGAGTACAGTAGTACAGCACTGCATCAATACAGTACTCAATGAGTACAGTAGTACAGCACTGCATATCAATACACTACTCAATAAGTACAGTAGTACAGCACAGCATATCAATACAGTACTCAATGAGTACAGTAGTACAGCACTGCATATCAATACAGTACTCAATGAGTACAGTAGTACAGTACTGTATATCAAGTACTCAATGAGTACAGTAGTACAGTACTGCATATCAATACAGTACTCAGTGAGTACAGTAGTACAGCACTGCATATCAATACAGTACTCAATGAGTACAGTAGTACAGTACTGCGTGTCAATACAGTACTCAGTGAGTACAGTAGTACAGCACTGCATCAATACAGTACTCAATGAGTACAGTAGTACAGCACTGCATATCAATACACTACTCAATGAGTACAGTAGTACAGCACTGCATATCAACACAGTACTCAATGAGTACAGTAGTACAGCACTGCATATCAATACAGTACTCAATGAGTACAGTAGTACAGCACTGCATATCAATACAGTACTCAATGAGTACAGTAGTACAGTACTGTATATCAAGTACTCAATGAGTACAGTAGTACAGTACTGCATATCAACACAGTACTCAATGAGTACAGTAGTACAGCACTGCATATCAATACAGTACTCAATGAGTACAGTAGTACAGTACTGCATGTCAATACAGTACTCAGTGAGTACAGTAGTACAGCACTGCATCAATACAGTACTCAATGAGTACAGTAGTACAGCACTGCATATCAATACAGTACTCAATGAGTACAGTAGTACAGCACTGCATATCAATACAGTACTCAATGAGTACAGTAGTACAGCGCTGCATATCAATACAGTACTCAATGAGTACAGTAGTACAGTACTGCATCAATACAGTACTCAATGAGTACAGTAGTACAGCACTGCATATCAATACAGTACTCAATGAGTACAGTAGTTCAGTACTGCATCAATACAGTACTCATTGAGTACAGTAGTACAGCACTGCATATCAATACAGTACTCAATGAGTACAGTAGTACAGTACTGCATCAATACAGTACTCAATGAGTACAGTAGTACAGTATTGCATCAATACAGTACTCAATGAGTACAGTAGTACAGCACTGCATATCAATAAAGTACTCAATGAGTACAGTAGTACAGTACTGTATATCAAGTACTCAATGAGTACAGTAGTACAGTACTGCATATCAATACAGTACTCAGTGAGTACAGTAGTACAGCACTGCATATCAATACAGTACTCAATGAGTACAGTAGTACAGTACTGCATGTCAATACAGTACTCAGTGAGTACAGTAGTACAGCACTGCATCAATACAGTACTCAATGAGTACAGTAGTACAGCACTGCATATCAATACACTACTCAATGAGTACAGTAGTACAGCACTGCATATCAACACAGTACTCAATGAGTACAGTAGTACAGCACTGCATATCAATACAGTACTCAATGAGTACAGTAGTACAGCACTGCATATCAATACAGTACTCAATGAGTACAGTAGTACAGTACTGTATATCAAGTACTCAATGAGTACAGTAGTACAGTACTGCATATCAACACAGTACTCAATGAGTACAGTAGTACAGCACTGCATATCAATACAGTACTCAATGAGTACAGTAGTACAGTACTGCATGTCAATACAGTACTCAGTGAGTACAGTAGTACAGCACTGCATCAATACAGTACTCAATGAGTACAGTAGTACAGCACTGCATATCAATACAGTACTCAATGAGTACAGTAGTACAGCGCTGCATATCAATACAGTACTCAATGAGTACAGTAGTACAGCGCTGCATATCAATACAGTACTCAATGAGTACAGTAGTACAGTACTGCATCAATACAGTACTCAATGAGTACAGTAGTACAGCACTGCATATCAATACAGTACTCAATGAGTACAGTAGTTCAGTACTGCATCAATACAGTACTCATTGAGTACAGTAGTACAGCACTGCATATCAATACAGTACTCAATGAGTACAGTAGTACAGTACTGCATCAATACAGTACTCAATGAGTACAGTAGTACAGTATTGCATCAATACAGTACTCAATGAGTACAGTAGTACAGCACTGCATATCAATAAAGTACTCAATGAGTACAGTAGTACAGTACTACATGTCAATACAGTACTCAATGAGTACAGTAGTACAGTACTGCATCAATACAGTACATTTACATTTACATTTACATTTAGTCATTTAGCAGACGCTTTTATCCAAAGCGACTTACAACTGAGGACTAAACCAAGCGAGTCATCGTGAAGAGGCAGAAACAACGCAAGAAGTGCTCAAAATACAAAGTTCAGACATAGCTCGGAGTAGCATAAGCCAGGCAAGCGAGGATTTAAAGGAAAAGGAAAGGGTTTTTTTTATTATTTTTTTATTTATTTTTTATGTTAAGTGCTCCCGGAAGAGATGAGTTTTCAGTTGTCTTTTGAATGCTGTCAGGGATTCTGCATTCCGGATGAGGGTAGGGAGATCATTCCACCAGCATGGAACCGTGAATGAGAATGTTCTGGAGAGTGATTTTGTGCCCCGCTGTGACGGTACCACAAGCCGCCGCTCATTGACCGATCGTAGGCTTCTGGTAGGGATGTAGACTTGTAGTAGTGAGTGGAAGTAGGAGGGAGCTGAACCAGTGGTCAATCTGTAAGCAAGCGTCAACACCTTGAACTTGATGCGAGCAGCGAGTGGTAGCCAGTGCAGAGAGATGAACAGAGGAGTGACGTGGGCCCTTTTGGGCTCGTTGAAGACAAGACGGGCTGCAGCATTCTGGATCATTTGTAGAGGTTTAGTTGCACATGATGGAAGTCCAGCCAGAAGAGCATTGCAGTAATCAAGCCTAGAAATGACCAGGGCCTGGACGAGAAGTTGTGTTGCATGCTCAGTTAGGAAAGGCCTGATCTTCCTGATGTTGTGCATAGCAAACCTGCATGATCGAGCTGTCTTTGTAATGTGGTCTGTGAAGGTCAGCTGGTCATCAAAGATTACTCCAAGATTTCTGACCAGTGATTACTGTACTCAATGAGTACAGTAGTGCAGTACTGCATCAATACAGTACTCAATGAGTACAGTAGTACAGCACTGCATATCAATACAGTACTCAATGAGTACAGTAGTACAGTACTGCATATCAACACAGTACTCAATGAGTACAGTAGTACAGTACTGCATATCAATACAGTACTCAATGAGTACAGTAGTACAGTACTGCATATCAATACAGTACTCAATGGGTACAGTAATACAGCACTGCATATCAATACAGTACTCAATGAGTACAGTAGTACAGTACTGCATCAATACAGTACTCAATGAGTACAGTAGTACAGCACTGCATATCAATACAGTACTCAATGAGTACAGTAGTACAGCACAGCATATCAATAAAGTACTCAATGAGTACAGTAGTACAGTACTGCATATCAATACAGTACTCAATGAGTACAGTAGTACAGCACAGCATATCAATACAGTACTCAATGAGTACAGTAGTACAGCACAGCATATCAATACAGTACTCAATGAGTACAGTAGTACAGCACTGCATGTCAATACAGTACTCAATGAGTACAGTAGTACAGCACTGCATCAATACAGTACTCAGTGAGTACAGTAGTACAGTACTGCATATCAATACAGTACTCAGTGGGTACAGTAGTACAGTACTGCATCAATACAGTACCTCATGAGTACAGTAGTACAGTACTGCATCAATACAGTACTCCATGAGTACAGTAGTACAGTACAGCATATCAATACAGTACTCCATGAGTACAGTAGTACAGTATTGCCTGTGGACTGTTCTAGGACTGTAAACATGAAGTATGTTTCAAGTATTTGGGAAATGTTTTCCTACTTTGTATGCCTTTGTATTGTGTTCTGTTTGGCAGAACTGAAAGATCACCAACTCAAGGTGGTCGGGAACGTGTTCTCTCTCCTTGTAACCCTCATCGGCCAGGGAAAACATTGCTGTGATGTGGATGAGGTGCTGTGGCCAGACAGACACAGAAGAGAGGATGATTTTTTTACTATAACTGTATACAGTAAATTCTGTTGTTTTCTATCTAGATCAACTTTGTGTTGGTTGGGATGTACACTGTGAACATTGTTTTTGTGGAAAAAATAAAATATTTGTTACCGTGTATTTGTGTGTTCTCAGAATAAAAACAATATTCTCAAATATGTTACAACACAATTATGTATACTGTCTGTATAGTAAGTGTAACACTGAACCAAAAAAGGCCTAAGTCATTATGATGAATGGAGAAGAAGTGTTTCCCATTCATCATAGTGTTTTACATTGAGCACATCAGTGTTCAACTGGTTCTTGTAAATGTCTATTCATATGATTGTTTGTGTGTGTCATTTGAAACCAAAATACCAAGAAATAACATTGTTTTGAATTTAAAGTTTCATTTTGCAGGAGAATTGAGGGGTTTTGCCCATTGTGTGTGTTTTTTTATTTTGTGTGTCGAGTTCTGAGAGAATGAGGCATGCTTTCAAAAAATGTGTTAACAAGAAAAACTGTAATATACCTTTTTTTTATTTTATTCTGTTCTCCATTTTCTGATGTAGTGTCTAATGAATGATCTGTAGTGT
Organism: Semotilus atromaculatus; assembly: GCA_031834385.1. Taxonomy (NCBI): domain Eukaryota; kingdom Metazoa; phylum Chordata; class Actinopteri; order Cypriniformes; family Leuciscidae; genus Semotilus; species Semotilus atromaculatus. The sequence goes on from JAULUF010000025.1 coordinate 6,287,022, forward strand.
GCATAATATTGACTGATGTGTATGATCTGAAAGCATTGTTTGATTTTGCCAGAAGAGTCAGAGGTTCTCTGAATGTGGTTTGAAAATGTGGCTTTGTGTTTAAAGTTTTGAGAAAGTGAGTGATGGTTTCAAGAAATGTATTTGAACAATTCAGAAAAAAACTGTAATGTTAACTAATGAAACCTTATTATAAAGTGTTACCAAGTGGCTTATAAACTATACTATATATTATAAACGTGCCTTTATAAAAAAATAAAATAATTTTGTGCATCTTGAGACAATGGCACCGACTTATTTTATTTGTCAGTGCAACTTACTTTCCATTAAATCAGCTCAAATGTGCAGTTCTCCTCTGGGCATATATATATAGCCTATATAATTGCATATATATTCATCTTCCCTTGCGACATCTCTTCTGTTAGGCCGGGACAATCTGTCATTCACAAATCTATTGGTGGCAGAAATGGTACAGTTTTCAATTAGGCTATATTAGGTCCGATTCACATATCGCGCCTAAAAACGCGTAGAAAACGCTAGGCGCGCGCGTTCTCCTTTGAAGCACTAGGGCGGTTGCGCTCCGGAGGCGTCTGTCATTGGTAAGCAACCATCAGCTACGGTGCCTACGGTGCGCTTGCGGCATTCTGAAAAGTTGAGATGTTTTTATCTCGATGCGCCGTGGTCGCGCTTGGAAAAAACGATCGTGTCGCACCGCGACCGCGTGGCTTCCATTATGAGCGCGCATACCGCGCGCCTACATTTGAAATAATGAACTTGAGCGCGCAAAAGACGCGATATGTGAATCGGGCCTTATGCTTGTACTTCCTAATGCAAACAATGCATTTTACAATAAGAAATTTTCTACATCATTAATTATGAATAATGACATCAGTACTGCCGAATTAGCAGTTTATGCTGTACTGTATATGAACACAGACACACAGGCATCATAATCAGATATTAATTCATTGGTAAATGGTCATTATACGTTTAATAAGTTTTGTTTGTTTTTCGGTTGCACTTTATTTTTTATTTTTGTACTTGCCTAAGAAAGTACTGGTTAATTTAAGGCAACTCATGGGTTAAAGTTAAGGTCAGGTTTAGGGGTTGGTTCAGGGTTAGTATCTTTACCCTGTTATTGTAATTAAGTACATGTACTTGGAGAACAGGACTGTACAATAAAGTGCTACTGATTTTTTCAGGGTGTGCATTACAATGATCTTATCATGCTTCAATTAAGACCCAATAAAATGGTTTGACTATAATATTGTATACTATAATACATATAATGCATATTATACATTATATGTGTAGTATACATATAATGTAGGCCTATACTAAAATATTAGTAGACTGTCTGTTTATTAATTTGAAAACATTTCATTTTGATGCTCAACAGACATTCTACTAACTATATGTAACTTTGCAAATACATGTCAACTTATTCTACTAACCCGAATGCCCAACAGTCTACTAATACTCAATGAGGGTTAGTTGATATGTTGCAAATGAATGAGTTAGTTGACATCTAGTTGCAAAGTTAGTTAGTAGAGTGGATCAAGTGGATCATCGAAATATATAAATGTATCTTCCTATTTCTAAATAGGCATTTCGAAGGTCTAAAATATAACCCATTTCTGTTGCCATCAATGATTTTACGATTTTATTTTAGCCACCACTGAAAAAGGTATAATTTGTCTTTTTGTATAGGCTAGGCCTACTATGTTTAATTGTATTTTACAGAGGTGTTTACAAGCTCTAGTTTTATGACTGTTGTAGTGTATTGTTGTAATGTTTAACTCTTTTCTCTAGTTTAGAGCCTAATAACATCTGGCAAAGGGACTACCAATGACAACTAGCCTTCGGGCTAATTTGGGCACATTTACATGTAAGTATGTTAATTAATGTACACTGTCCCTTTTCTAAAAAAATAAATAAATTGACGTAAGGCGGTTGACGTAGTAGGAGTCAACATTGGGAAAAAATTTATTTAGTAATTAAAGTTCGCTTTTTATGTAGTTTTGTACACAATGTCATACGTTTGTTTAAGTGTTCTTTTTTGTGAGTGTGTTACCTTTCCACCACGCTAGTCTTGTGCTGACATCTTTTGGCCGATGACAGAACTACAGGACAGAACAACATTTTCACCAAGGACTTTTAACAGTTGCGTACACAAAGCCAGTATGTTAAGAACTATAGTAATCAGTCTGTTCGGTATCAAATTAGACCATTCGAAGTTTTTATGTATACTGACTTATGTAAAAGTTATGAACAGTCTAATGATGAAGTAAAAAAAAAAGATGACTAACTTGTAAGACTAGTCTTAGCAACAGGTCCCTGCTGGTTTCAGTTATTGAGACAATGAGATGGGCACAAGTGTAGCATGCGCATCTAGTCTAACTAGTAAACTGATAAATCAAACTGGACTAGTGGTCCTGCTAAGCTTCAACAGACTGATACAGATAGACTGCTGATTCATGAACCAATTATTTATTACAAAAATGCAAGACAGAACTCTAAAACTATAATCTAATGGCAAACACAATACAAAAACATACATCTTTTATATAAGATGTAGGTCTGCTGCATTGAGAGATGAAATAGCTACAGCAATTGAAAACTAAGAGAATGACAAACATAAATCAAACCGTGAGGAGTGTGGACAGAAGAGCAGATAAACCTTATATTATTGGAAAGAATTGAAAACAATGGCAAGACAAAGGAAATATATTAAAACTACCAACAACTACGGAGAGTACCAAGAGCGTTTTCTTTTTTTTATAACATCATTCCGGGTGCAACAGTGTCATCTGTGCTTCATACGTGCACTTCAACTCTTCTCAAAGTCTCATTTGTCAACACCATAAATGCGTTAGTAATTGCTTATCAATTTCGATTCGGACAGTAAATGATGAGCAAAAGTCCAGACGCGTAAGATCATCGAACAGGAGAGCGATAAAACGCGTTTGATGAGCTGATCTGTGGTGCATCGAAGAGCTTTGGTCTTACATAAAGTAGCTGAGGGCACTTGATCGATTTTTAAAAATGCATGGAAGATATTTCCGTGCCTCGCTCATTTAAGGTCTTGACCGGGAGATCCAAAGTCGCGTTCCGATTTCCTAAATAATATGTAGTGCTTCCATCTATAAATACAATAGTGCAATGCTTGTTAAAATATGAAATCCCTTGGCTATTCCATAACTTATGAAGATACAGAAAAATAAATCAGATAGAACATCTTTTTTTTTTTGCAACTGCAACTTTTTACACATATACAGCAGAAGTAAAAAGCACACACTTTGCGAGTATATTCTTTTCTCGTATTCATCAAGTGCACACAAATCTATATGAACAACATTTTAAGTGCATCTGTACATGTCCATGTCCAATAAGCATAAAATGCACCCTCCATGGACACAATGGATTTCATATTTTGACAAATGAACATCGAATAGGGAAAGAAGTACCAAAGACAACATGTTGAGGGAACTAGTCAAATCCAGAGAGTCAAACCTAGAACAATCCAATCACCCCAAAACACTCCCGTTTCCTCTCATCCAGCAGTTTTGAATTACACTTATAATTTCCCATAAAACCAAACAGCAAAACCTGTTTTTGTGTGTCCAGACTTCAAGTGAGAAATTTTGTTGGTCTAAGAAATTAGGTCTCATAAATATAATTACAGGGGACATAATTGAGTCAAACCGCACACTTAATGGAACAACGTTCAAGTAAATTGCACATAAAATGTACTTTCCTTGCCTCTGCCCCTTCTACTCCAACCCACACCTCAATAAGTACTTTATTTTGGGTTCACAGGTTTAGTGCAAGCACGAAAAATAAATAACACCTGCATTGCCAATGCCATCTGCTTTTCTCTGTTGTTTTTCATGTGGACCGCTAAAAAGGGGGACATAAATTAATTACACAATTTGGCTTGCAAAGAATTAACTTCCCAGTAAACTGAATGAACAAAACAAAAGGGACTGTCAACCAAAAAAAAACAAAACAAAGTGTTCATTAACAAAGATTGCTACTATATCCCCTATAATGTGGTGAAAAAGGGTTATAATAATTACAAGACTATTAGAAAGAAGCCACACAGCCAGGGATGTCGTGAAATAAGAATGAGGGGTAAACTAAAAAAAAAAAAAACAGCAAAAACACAACAACACTCCCCCCACCCCCCCACCCCAGAACAATCTCAATCCTTCTCAGTCCGACTCGTACTCCAGCGGGGCCACCTCATCGATGACCAGTTCCTCTTCGCACTTAATGTCTTCCAGTGTCGGCGACAGCTTCATGCCCGCGTGGACCTTCTTATGGCGCGAGAAGCTGGAGGAGTGAACGAAAGTCTTCCCACACTGTGGGCATTCGTAGAGCTTTCCCGACGCGTGCGTTTGCTGGTGCTGCTTGAGGTTGGACAGGCGGATGAAGGTCTTCTTGCACACGTTGCAGGTGTAGCACTTGTCGCTGGCGTGTGTGTGCTCGTGTCGGGACAGGCTGGTGGTGTGGCTGAAGCGCTTGTCGCACATGCGGCAAGGGTACGGCCGCTCTTCGTTCGGCAAACACAACCTCTTCTTGCCTCCTTTACTGTGCTTGTTCTTCTTGCACAGGGTGTAGTAGTTGGGCTTGTCGCGGGAGCACAGCTTCAGGCGGATCTTGAGGTCCGAGGACTTGTCGAGCGAGTCTTTGCCGTGTGTGTACGAGTTGAGAAGCTGTCGCACGTGAGCCACCTGGTGTTTGGAGAGGCCGGCGGAGTGGCTGAAGACCCTGTCGCACTGGGCGCACTGGTATTGCTTCTCTCGCTCGCCCGATGAGACCGGCATTCGTTTATTCGTGCCGTGGCTGGATTGGAAAGTGTGCTGGGTCATGATGGGCGCCGGGGTTGGCGCTGGGTACAACGGCCTAACGGTTTTATCCAAGCCTTTTTTGTGGATTAACCGATGCCGCGACAGACTGGAGCTGTGATTGAACGTTTTGCCACAGGTGTTGCACGTGTGCAGTCTCTTGGTTTTGTGGCATTTCTTGTGAATCGCCAAAAGCCGCTTGCCGTTGCACCTTACCCCGCACAGATTGCACTGGAGAGACTTTTTGCTGTCGCCTAACTTGCTGAAACCCTTCGAGGAAGTGAGGGCCGATCTATCCGAGTGAACGTGCAGATGGCGAGCAAGACTGGAGGAATGGCTGTAGATCTTGCCACAGAAGTGGCACTTGTAGGTTCTAGTGTGAGACACTTCCTTCTCCCAGGAAACATCAGAAACGTCCTCGGCTTCGCACAGCTGGCTATTCTCCGGTTCCGTGTTGTCGTCCGAGTCCGATTCACTTCCCACCTCCTCCTCGTGCGTCGGGATCAGATTTGCATCTACTTCCTCGCATTCTGGGTACACCGATTCGTAAGGGACAAAGAACGTCTCATCCGGTTCCACTTTCACTATCTGATCGGAGGTGAAGCAACCAGCCTCGTCCAAATCCTTTTTGACACAGGCTATAGTGAATTTTGAGCCCACCTCGGCCCACTTGACCACATATTCGATGGGTTGGGTGTCAAGCTCGACCGTGATGAAGTCTGCTCCTAAAGCGTCCTGCTCGGAGCAGGTCAGCTCTGTTTCTATCTCTTCCATTAGGGCTGATTTTCACGGCCCTTCTGTCGCTTTCTCACTGGGGAGCAGTGCCTATTCCAGCCTTAATTTACACCTCAGCAAACCCTAGAAGGAAACAAAAACCAAAAGTGTTTGAGTTCGATTAAACAGTACAAGTAATAATAACATACATCAACCAATATTTGGCTATTTTGAGATTATTGGCTGATAATTTGGCAGCCTGACAGATTATTATCCCCTCCATCTTGTGTAAATATTAACAGCTTTGTCAATGTACAATGTAACTATTTCTGTTTTAGTTCATTTTGAGTTGATATTGAAAACCCTCTACAATGCGAGTATATCACTGGCATATGCGACCAAATTTCACTAAAAAAATTTACAAAAAAATTACTTTAATTAGCCAATCGCTAGTAAATTGTACGATCTCGGTCGACTGTGTTTGAGTTAGAGCAAAAAAGTTTAGCGCAGAGACACAATATCCTTGCCTGCTGAGCTTTACGCACCGTCACTTGGCTGAAACGCCCTCTGTCGCTTTCTCTCACACACATGCGCACTCAACATGAGAGAAAGAGCGACGCTTACACAGGCCACGTAAAGAGAATTGATGCAGTCACGATCGGGCCAGTGCTACATCGTTATTAAAGTTTATCATTTGCATGCCTTGCCAATTTAAACATTGAAGACGAGGTAGTGTTGTCAAAAGTAAAATTTGGCGAGTGATTTACTCGCTTTGTAGAGAGTAGAGTTGTCTAAAAGTACCGACTTAAATTTAAAAAATTTGAAGATTTGAGCGCTGTTGAGCGGAATCGTAAATACCTCTGATTGGTCATTGTGTTCACGCGCTCATCGGATATGTCTGTGATTGGCTACAATTCTGCTCAACAGTGCTCACATCTTCACATTTGAAGCACATGCCAAGAAAGTGCACATAACAGTATGAACGTAAACAGTCGAGAAAGAAAACGCATGTGTAACAGCATCAGTATATTGGATCCTTGCATTAGGTCTTAAAGTGACAGCAGCCTATATTCCTGCTGCGGTCTGTTTTTAACATTAATCAAACAAAAGACTCACTGCTTTCGACTTAATAATTTTGTAACTTTAATAAGGATTCATCTATATTTAATTTATTCAGTAAAGACTTTTCTGTGTTGTTTTACATTTGATTATTCAATTTACATGAAAACACTGTTTATTTTATTTGAATCTTTGTTCTATTTTGTTTATTTCTGCTATTGCTTGTAGTCTAATTATGTGTTCTTATTTTATTACAGACTGTTTACTTGTCTTTAATAATGTTTGAAATTTATATTTTGTTTTATATTTATGTAGATTTTTTTATTTTATTTGTACATATATAAAGTCTGGCAAGTAAAATAAAATAAAAAGGAGTAGCCAATGGCAACTCAAGCTTTAGTGTGTCTGTAGAAGGTTGATAGTCAACATTTGAATTGGATCAAAAAATTTAATCAAAGTTGTTCTAAAACAGGAACAGGAATTGTTCAAACTGTATAACTTTGATGAAAGGTTTTGATCCACTTCAAATGTTGACTACTGTAGATGTTTTTTTTTTTATGGTCATGATATAATATCACACTACATGTATTATTTCACTCTTAGCCACTGAAGAACCATGCAATTCGACTGCTAGGGGGAAAAAAAAGTATAGGCTGCAAGGAGACTCATGATCTAAGCAAGATATTTTACTTCCTCTTAGATGGTTTTTAAAGTCTGCACCATTAACAGCCAAGCAGAATATTCCTCGACTGTCATTAGAGAGATCCAGAACGAAACGTACATGTCGTACATTTGGAGGAAGTTCTGCAATGACATTTACAGCATGTTCTGAAGAATCATTCTGACAAAAACAGAACACTCTAAAGAATCACTCTGACATTTAAAATAACGTCATTCTGATATTTAGAGAACATTCCATGAAATCATTCTTACACTTAAAGAGCGTTTAGAACCAATATTTTGACAGAACGTTCTGAAGAATCATTCTGACATTTAGAGACCGTTCAGAAGAATCGCTCTGATATCCAGGGAGTCGTTCTGCAATTCGTGCGAAATCTGTCAAATCCGTCGGAACGCGTTAACATGTCGATGATCTGTAAAATGAAAGCGGAGGTTCGCGCCAGGGTATTTCCTCATCAGCGGGATGCCGCGAAGCCGCCGATCTCGCGTTTTCGCGTGTTTACGTGCGGCTTATTTATTTATAAACTCACCTTCTCTGATCAGTCGTGGGAAAAGACATGCAAATCAATGTCTTTAAACCAGCGACAAAAAAGAAAAGCAGGCAAACAAAAGCGTTACAACGGTAAACAGGAAACACAATCGACACGGTGCATTGTGGGAAGGGATTAAATGGGGCTGCAACCGAGTGTCCCAACTATATTTTTTTCTTCTAAGAGCATTTAATATCGCTCTGGTCGTGTTCAAGTTGTACACGTCAAGAACGTTTTAATGTCTCGATACTAAAATATAGACAAGAACTGTGCCATGATTCACTCTGACCTTGTAATGGCACGGAAGAGGCATTCGGCAAAGCCTGACTGTACACATATTATAATGCAAGGATTCAATCGGCCCGCCATAAAATCGCACATATATTCAGCATTACAGACGATTTAAGCGTATATCTCACACCGAGGCCCAGATACACACATAATGAAACTGAATACGATGTGTACAAGCTGTACTTTCTGTACTACTGCCAGCTTGTGCTGAAATAACTCGCACTTACGGTTGCTCAAGAATAAATATTATAATCTCTGACCATTTAGATCTATAGGACTACATGAGAGAAAACAGATAATCCGTGAGCCCATTCGGTGCTTAAAATACATTTTGATCGGTTATTCGTAAGAAACGGATGCTTCAATTAGAGAAATAACAATACAATACGCTTCAGAAAGAGCCAAATGTATTATAAAGACTCCGATAATTGTGACATATGGCCGGTGAGACTGTATGGTCTGTTGTATTTAAATTCCTCAATACATCACTAAGAACCACTGTAATATTATCACAGCGCGTCTTCCTGTCCCCATGACTGCACTTCATTGTGATTGATTAACCAGAAGCATCCACTGTTCAAACATTTTGCAATGAGCTAAGTCAGTTAAAAATGTATTTTAAAGTAATTACCAAGCATTTAATGTTCAGTTTGGTCGATGGAAATCGGTTCGGTTCTGCCGCACCTCTGTCAGATCATCCCGATGTCGTCACGGGTGTCATTTTTTTCCTCTCAGCCTCGACGCGTCACCGTTGAGGTATAAAACACGTGGATCGACTTCCGCATTCCATTGTGAACATGATAAACAGAATACAGTATGTTTTCTGAGATTGTGATATACTCAAAATAATTAAAAGGGACTGCCTGGAAATGACTGAATTATTATTATTTTTTTATTATTATTACGGATTAATATAATATTTCCCTAGTAACAGAAAAAAAAAATTGCATTTCCTTTTTGAAATTACATGCCCATGACAATAAATATCATTTGTATTCATATGTATTTTTGTGGAGGAAACATTTTTATGTATATTTAATGAATCACTGTAAAATGTATAAGACTTTCTTACTTTTTGTCAAATGACAATTGTATCATCATTACATCACTTCCGAAAGATGTACAATTATATTTATTTTCCTATTTAAATGCTAGGAATATTACCAAGCAAAATAAATGAAAAGGTATTTCCTTTAATTACTATCACGAATAATAGGCCATTCAATTTAATGATCCAATAACATGTTCATATTCTCCCTATACACACAGAGAGAGAAAGAGAATTGTTTTACATGAAACTTTATCATGTATCAGCTGTTCCAAATCGCTTTAGTTTCAGTTGTTGATCTGGCCAGAAATCGTTTGCTGTCGCAAAAACCGTCGTGGGTGTGCTTCGATAAGCTTTGCAAGTATCCATTTCATTTCCACAGTTTGTCCCCATGACCACACCAACTGTGCTTTTTTATATTATAACATAGTAAAAACGTTTAACGTACGTGTTTGAAGGATGCGAACTGTTTGTTATTGGTAGTTAAATGACCGCCCAAAGTTTAACTTACTTTACGGCAAACAAGGGTCGCCATGCGAGTTACTGAATACTGAATAATTGAACTATTTGTTTGTGTTTTGGGGGTAAAAACGACCGATTGCAAATGTAACTTGTCCAAATGAATGTTAGTGTAACTGAGTCCTTCTCTGACCTTATTACTGCCTTCTAAGTTAAAGCTCATCAAGGACCAGATTACATTGGCTAACAACAGTAGTTGCGCAAAGCTATTCCTATAAATTATCTTTATGTGTAGTTGAGGTGTACGAACCTCTTAACCTAAAGATGGATAAGGATCCATCTGGATCATCTAGCACTGGCTCCAGAAGTCCAGGAGGCTTCGGTCTGTTTGGGTCTGCTGGCCCGCAGTATTCACACACAGAGCTCGCTGGAGTGCCATGTAAGTCTGGCATAACTAACTATTATTATTATTATTAATCCATACTCAGCATCTTACTATAGGTTGCTTCTCTGAACAGTGACAGGCATGAGCCCAATCTCTCCATACCTTAACGTGGACCCCAAGTATCTCTTACAGGTGAGATCTGGCCATAAGCTGGCGTTGTGTTTACATGTAATATATTAAAGATGTAATGAATGGCTGTCATCATTATTATGTTCCCACAGGACACAGATGAGTTCATTTTACCCACTGGAGCGAATAAAACAAGAGGACGCTTCGAGCTGGCCTTTTTTACTATAGGAGGATGCTGTATCACGGGTATCTTCATCTCTCCTTCCTCACATGTCAGTTCTTCTGCATGATAATACATATAGATACACTTCTGTGTGGACTAGTCTTCCGTTTTTGTTGTCTGATATATATAAATAAATAAAAATTACAAATTAAATGACCAGAATAAACTGAAAAATATGCCAGAATGTCTTGGTATTTGTTTTTGATAAGTATTGGTTATTATTTTCGAGTCATATTTTTAAAATGGCTATTATTTACACGCCTACAGGTGCAGTGTTTGGGGCTGTGAATGGGCTTAGAATGGGCTTGTCTGACACCAGAAACCTGGCTTGGTCCAAACCTCGCAATGTACAGTGAGTACCGCAGCAGCGCCGTACACATGGAAATGCTAGTCAGTTTAGTTTACAATAAAAAAAGTGTATGCTTTAAAAGACTGCATCTTATGGAGTGGCACATAAGTGAAAAAAACATGATTAAGTAAATCATAATTATGTCAGCTTTTTATCTCCATAATTATGATTTACTATAAATTTCAACCTTTTGTCTCATGATTATAGTTTAGTATTTCATTATTTTGATTACGTCAATTATTAGTTAATAATTTAATTATGAGATCAAAATTATGATATAAAAATGCTTCAACTTTTTGTCATAATTTTGACTTTTTATCTCATAATTATGACTTCCTATATCAATTTTGACCTTTTGAAAGCTATTATAGCATTTCATAATTTTGACATTTATAATTTATTAGTTTATAATGAATTATGAAAAATTACTTTAGAACTTTATGAAAAAAAGTTTAGAATTATGAGATACAAAGTCATAATTCAGTGTAATTTCTGTCGTATCTCATGATTATGACATTATCTCACTAATTATGACTTAGTGTGTCATAATTTAAACTTTTTATCTCATAATTATGATTTACTATCATAGTCAATACTATCAAATTGTGATTAATTTGAAAAGATTAATTCAAAATCAATTATTAGTTTGAAATAAAAGGTAAATTTTATGAGATCAAAATTCTTAAGCTTTTTGTTATATGTAAAAATATAACTTTTTTTGTCATATTGACTTTTGATCTCAAAATTATTATTTTACCATCCATTTTGACCTTTCGTCTCATAATTAAAAGTCAATTATTAGTTTATAATTATTAATTATAAGATAAAAGGTTGAAATTATGAGATACAAAGTAATACGATGCATTTCTATATCTGTTTTGACACAATTATGATGTTTTATATAATAATTATGATTTACCCCCAGTTTCACAGACAGGGCTTAGATTAAGCCAGGATTAGGTTTTAGTTTAATTAGGACATTTAAGTAGCATCTATAAACGTGTCCTAGAAGAAGAAAAACATTACTGATGTTCATCTTGGGACAAAACAATAACACGGACGTGTTTTAAGAAATGCCAGTGCAAGTTGCTTTCAGTTTAAAACTGCTCAAACCAAGGGGGTAATCTACCAGTCAGAAACTGAAGTCTCCCCGGGGGCCGCCATTGGCTAACAAGCCTTCACCTGCTGTTAGCATCCCATTGACTCCCATTCATTTTGGCGTCACTTTGACAGCGAATAACTTTACATCTGAGGCGTTTAAAGACTCCAGTTGTCCATTATTTATTTCTAAAGACACACGACAATGTATAAAAGGCTCCATTACCTTGTATCTTATGTTATGGCCCCGTAGAAGAAGTTTTTGTAAAAATAGGCTAACGATTGCGTCATAACACGCGACTCCGTGTCGCACAGTAGAGAAGTTACCGTGTAGACAGAAGTAGAAGCTCGCGCGCAATCGGCGGGACGTGGAGGCATAAAGTCAAGGGAGAAGCCCATAGAGAGTTGTAAAGTTGCTCCTGCTGCGAGCTCATGGACAGCTAATGCTCACGATCTCCGGCTCTGCGAGATTCGGAAGGGAATGATTCTGATTCCTCTCGCACAGCTACTAGAAGACGTACAACTGTCAGTCAGGCTGCTCACGTCACATCTACGTCGTCCAGGGCTGCGTTTCCCAAAAGCATCGTAAGCCTAAATTGATCGTAAAAACGATCGTACGACTGATCTTAATATTATGGTCTGTTTCCCAAAAGCATCGTAACTTAAGTAGCACTTGAAAATCTTCGTAGAACTACGAGTGCTGTGGAGTAATCGTAAATCCCCAAGTGCATCGTAAGAAGACAGAGTTATGAGGTCTCCTGCAGGACAACCGGCAGATTACACTTTATCTAGATTTAACAGATTACAGAGTAGCCTATAATATAAGGTTTTGATTGTACTTTATTGTACACTTTGTTGTACTCGTGTTTTGTTTAAATGAATAAATGAAACAATTAAAAAGGGAAGAAAAAACTAGAAATACACGATCTAAACTAAACGAATGAAAAAAAAAATCATAATCATAAAATAAGTAATCAGGGAAATATGCTTTAAAGACTGGGAAAAATAGGGATTAATTACAAAACATCTGTCAATGACTTGCTGACGTGCACGGAAACCAGCCATGTAGGCCTATTGGGCATTTCTTGCGGACCTCCTTCCCTGATCTTTGAACAGTTAGTTTGCAATGTCCTCCCAGATGTTTTGTTTTTCCTTATTTGTATGGTGTCCTTTAAATCTGTTAAAAATAAAATCTTTGTTTCGCTCTATCTCCTCACTGTAAAACCTGATGAGTTAGTTCAACTCAAACCATTTGAGGAAACCGATTGCCTTAAATCATTTAAGTTTATTAACTCAAACAATTTAAGCATAAAAAAATATTTGATTTGTGTCCAAGTAACTCAATAACTTATTGTTAAGATAACTTGGGTAAATAAAGTTAATAGTACAAATTCCATTCAGTTAATATAACTTAAATCTATGAAGTACACTGTAAACCCAAATAAGTTGGCAGAACTTAAAACACTTTTATTAGTATAAACTTAGATAGCTTTAAAAAGCTAATCTGCTAACGTAGTAAATGCTAACATATTAGCAATAGTATGTTATACAGAAACACTTGCTGTATGAGCGCAGCAATTTAAAGGGATTATTTGCTCTCAAATCAAGCTGCATGCACCACTTGTCACCATGATGGTAACTATCCTAAAACCAACATTAACAGAAATTCTTCTAAATTAGCATAACAAAACATTAATCGCTACTAAATCTCACACATAACATTAATCTTACACAAAAAAAAAACATATATTACACTTAATTTTAGCATTTACTCTCCCTTTCGAGTGCCATCAGCAAAGCATGCTGGGAAATAGACATCCCAGCTGTTTCAGTTAAACTTAAGTTCAGTTTACTTAAAATATATCAGTTCTGTGAACTTGAAAGAAAAAGAAAGTGCTAAATACTCATAAAAGTTAATTTGACTGAACTAATTTGTTTAATTTACGTTTGTCCTACTCAAACCAATTAATTAATTTGAGCGTTAGGGTTTACAGTGCTCTAAAAGGACATTAATTGTATATTTTTGAAAGGTATCTTCTCTTGTTTGTTTGTTTTTTGTTAAGCCATTTTGTCAGCCTGTATAGGTGCTTTATACAGACTTATATAGACTTGTCTTGATTTCTAATCCACAACAAATAACGATTTTTAGGTTAAACGTTCAGAATACGGTTCCATATAAGGTTATATTTCAGCACTTCGCGAATGGACAGCGACGCTTAAGTAGCACGTAGAGCGCGTTCTCGCGCGTTCATGTTAAGTGGATCTTTGGGAAACGCGCGTGGAATTGCCGCGAGCGTTCGTAACCTTGCACGTAGAGAGCGCTCTTAAGAGCTAAGATACATCGTTATCGGGAAACCCGGCCCAGCTCAGTTTGAGTCTGCGCAGTACGCTTGGCAATCAGGAAGTGAGTGCTTCTAATTGACTTCACTTTGCTCCGTTGAAGTCTATGGTGTCGCTGTGTCCATTTCTTTTACTGTCTATGGCTCAAACATGCCTTTAGTCTGGGACTAGACTTAAGCCTTGTCTGTGAAACTGGGCACGTGTGTCATAATTTCACTTTTTTATATCTCTGATTTTTTATTTATTTAGTTTCTCAAAAAAATTGTTGTCAGATTATGATTTACTAAAGATTTGTTTTTCTTTTTGTGGTGGAAAATCATAATGGCTTCCACAGCATTTTAAAGACTCATCTGCGGCATTAATAGTTTGCACAATAACCAGCAGAGGACAGTGTCTCCACAGTGTGCACTGCTCTTTATAGGACCCCAGATGGCAAAAGTGTATTTCCCGGTAAAGAAAAAAAGATAAAGGTTCAAACGAATTGGCTAAGATCCTTTATGAAAAATAATCTTTGGTTTCATATCCCCAGTCAAATCTTAAAAAACTTCCAGTTAAGTTATCAGTGTTTCATCAACAGGTTTTACTTCACTGGAAAATGATCTACAAGCATAACATGTCAGTCCTCACAACATCCCTTTCTGGAATTGTAGATATGTGGCATTTCGGAATAAATCTTTATTTTACAAAAATTGGTGGGAGAAAGGAATATGGTCATTATGTCTCTTGAGAATTTCTGTTGAAAATGTAATTTATTCGACAGAAAACAGTATGATAACATTATCAAAGCAATCCCACAATCTATAATTCAGAAGTCTTTTAACTCATCCAAAGGAATGTAACCCAGTCTTCCTAAGCTTTTGGTGAATGACGTTTTTCTCACTAACCTCCATTTACCCAATACTATATTTCGGAAATCTTTTAAGGAATTTTATCCTTTTTCTTCAAATAAAAATTCTATCTTTCAATATTTTTCCAGTGTTGAAGTATCTTAAATTTCCAGTTGCACCAAAAGCAAAGGAAGTGCACTTAATGGAGTATATCCATGGCATGTAGAGAATGGTCTTGATGTTAACAGTTGCTCTTTTTATGTTGAACCAACATAACAGCTGTTTTATGAGTGTAAATTTGCCTGTGCCTTTTGGGAGGATTTGCATTACTGGTTATTTTCTTACATTTGAAGATTTACCTGTATTAACAAAGGAAAATGTAATATATAGATTTATTTATTATAATTTTTTTAAACCTTTATTTAACCAGGAGAGTCCCATTGAGATTAAGAACCTCTTTAGCAAGGGTGACCTGATATTAAAAAATAATAATAATAATACAAACACATTCAGTATGTTTATGAAAGATGAAAGGTATGTTTATGAAAGATGAAACGCATAACTTGGCAGTCAACACATTTATTATTCATGGGAAATTCTTTTTACACAAGAATAGATTTCCTGAAAACACTTCCGGAGCCGTCGTCATTACTTCTTATCGATAAAATGAAGGAAGAAAAAGAATGCCTTCATCTAATCTACTTTGATAGAGGATCTTAAACTTGCTGAAAACCCCTAGTCTTTTATTTATTTCCTTGAATGTATTTTTATTTTCTTTATATTTTCTTTATCTTCTGCTACGATCCCTGTCTGTTGTCTGATTAAGACATTATATCTTTTGTACCAGGCCATTGTTCAAGTTCTTGGAAAGGGGTTTGGTGGTAAAGGTGAGGTCAGGTAACACCCAATAGTGGTGTCCAGTGATGTCAGAGGTCACATGTTCATGAAGCCCACGCTGAGCTCGGCAGGGTCACGTGTGCTTCGGTTTGTGCTGATGCACCGCATGCCACCATGACAGTCACGTGCACTTTCCCTTGGGGAGATTCATAGACACACTGGTTGTGATGTCACATAATGGAAAAGAAAACCAAACCAATAACAATAGTGAATTATAGAGAATAGCCAATCCTAACTGGAAAAATGAAGACGGACGATTGAGACGCACATTTAATCCTGATATTATAACAGTTGGTTCCCCGTGTATACACTAAAATCATACCGATCACAAACTTTTGACTGGTAATGTTTTTAAAAGTCACTTGTGCTCACCAAGGCTGCATTTATTTGAATATTTGAACAGTAATATTGTGAAATATTATTACAATTTAAAAGTGGTGTTTTCGATGTGAATATATTGTAAAGTGTCATTTATTCCTGTGATCAAAGCTGAATTTTCAGCATCATTACTCCAGTCTTCAGTGTCACATGATCCTTCAGAAATCACTCTAATATGATGATTTGAGGATCAAGAAACATTTATGATTATCAATATTGAAAACAGTTATTTACATTTTTATTTCAGGATTCTTTGATGAATAGAAAGTTCAAAAGAACAGCATTTCTCTGAAATAGAAAGCTCATCAAAAACTACCGTTCAAAAGTTTGGGGTCAGTACGAATTTTTATTATATTTTTTTGGGGGGGAAATAAATAAAATAAACTTATTCAGTAGAATTAAATTGATCAAAAGTTACAGTAAAGACATTTATAATGTTACAAAAGATTCTATTTCAAATAAATGCTTTTGAACTTTCTATTCATCAAAGAATCCTGAAAAAAGAATTGTACACAACCGTTTTCAACATCGATAATAATAATGAATGTTTTTTGAGCATCAAATCCCCATATTAGAATGATTTCTGAAGGATCATGTGAGTCCAGTAATAATGCTGAAAATTCAGATCACAGGAATAAATTACAAATTAAAATAATAATATTGTTAAAGGTCCCCTGACATGGGGTTATTTTATTATTTTATAATGTTTAATGGGTTGCCCTTATAATGTTAGTATGTTTTTTAGATCAAAAATAGTCATAATTTAGAAATAAAAGGCGTTTTTAATGACAATTTAAAATAACTGTGTTATGTCTTTTTTTTTTATTATTATTATTTTTTTTACTTTTTTATCAAATAAATGCATCCTTGGTGAGCAGAAGAGACTTTTATTTTCTTACTGATCCAAACCTTTTGACTGGTATGTAGTGTAGTGTGTATTTGTGTTTTTGACGCTGTTATCAGGCATTTCATAAATCATTTCAATTGAAAAATATTTTTCATTCAAAGTAACTAAATGCAATCATATAGTGATGCGCTGCCAGACATTGACTTTTTTCTTTTTATACGTTATCAATAACGACGGCCAGACAGCTGTTTTAAATCAATGTGTGTACACAGCTGTGCGGCCCGGAGCATCATGTGATCAAACACTGTTCACGTGCAGATCTGTGCTAGAACAACGGCTCAAAGTCTCATCGGCTGGTACGTGCCAGACTTCAGCATATCATGTATTCTCTTAAACACTCACACAGGGCAAGGTCTCAGTGAACAATTCAACCGGAATCACCAGTTACTGATTCATGTGTAATAAACCAAAAATATGCATGTGTTAATTTGTAGAGAGAAAATCTATAAAAAGAACAGCGTTTTAATATGACATTTTGGAGACTCAGAAGCCGTTTCCCTATTTTAATTGTGTGGTGCTGTTGGCATAAAACATTTGACCTTCTGTATATGGCATGATGATTTAGACCCAAAGTCAGTAAGTTGTGACTTATTTTAAACTCTTAATCTCTATCCTTCTCAGAATCCTGAATATGGTGACCCGCCAAGGTGCCACATGGGCGAACACGTTGGGTTCAGTCGGTGAGCCCGTTTCAGCCTCCTTCACCACACAACCTTTGTAGTCGACTCATTTCAAACAGAAATCACTTCTATTTTCACTTACAAGTCATATATTAATGCTGTGTCATGCATGATGAATATAAATGTATGTTTAGCTCTGCTGTACAGTGCATTTGGGGTGATCATAGAGAAAGCCAGAGGGGCGGAGGACGACCTCAACACCATCGCTGCGGGGACCATGACTGGTGTCCTCTATAAATCTCCAGGTACATCATAAATAATATGTTTATCACATTAGGGCTTTTCTCGCTGCGCTCAGTTTCACACCTGTGATCCAGACTAAACATGTCTATTGAAGTGAAGAAGAGTCCATTCAGGATGGGACATCCTCATATTATATATTGCTGGCAAATGTACTGTGTTAGAGCCTTTATAGGGCTTTTCATACTTGAAATACACTGCCTGGAAAAAAAGAGTTGCTGTTTAGAGTTAAATATGCAAATTCACTGAAAGTGTTTGGGATGTGCTGGAGGACGCTTTACAGAGTGCGGGACTCTTGCATTGACAATACAAGATCTTGAGCAAAAATGTATGCACCTCTTGATGGAAATAAATGTTATGATGTTATTTCCATCAAGAGGTGCATCAATGTTTGGTCAAGATCTTGTATTGTCAATGCAAGAGTCCAGCACTCTGTAAAGCGTCCTCCAGCACATCCCAAACACTTTCAGTGAATTTAAACTCTGGACTCTACATGCTCCTCACAGCCCTTATTTCACAATCTGAGCCTGATGAATCTTGATATTTTCATCCTGGAATATGGCCATGATGTGTCTTTATACATGGATGTTTAAGAAAATAAAAGCTACACACTCCATAAATGATGGTTAGAAGAACTGTTGCCAAACATATAACATGCCAGAAACATAATAATCACTGCAGTAATGATCCAATCATAGACTCTTCAGCAATTGCGCATTTAAATCCAAACAACAACTTTTTATTTATTTATTTATTGGCCAGGCAATGTAATTAACACTGGCTCATTCTAAACCCTGGGTAAATGTAATCCTGGGTTAATGTAATCCTGGGTTAATGTAATCCTGGGTTGTCTTGCTTCACGTGTCACACTGCTCATAATCTAGCCTGGGTTAACAGTCAATCCTGGGTAATCACATGCAAATGTTTCACACTGTACATTCCTAAACCCTGGGTTAATGACATTATTAATAAATATTTGCATGTTTGTGTTGTCAGTATCATTTATTGGACGAACACCGGGCGCTATAGTATGATTAAATAAAGGCTCTGGCATTGCACATCCTCCTCATATTATATATTGTGAAAAGCCTTTATGTAAAGAACATTAACCCAGGGTTTAAGGATGTACAGTGTGAAACGGTATCTTATGAATACCGAGGGTTCACTGCTAAATTATGAGCAGTGTGAAACGTGAACCGAGATAACCCAGGGTCTAGAATGACCCAGGGTTAGTTCAAGTGTAAAAACCCCTATAGTGTTGTCTGAAAGAAGCAGAAAAGAAACCCTTTGGTCAGCGGACTGAAGAGGAAGGCGCCGCAATGTTGAGCACTTCCTTTTCTGTGGAAGAGTTGTTTGAGGAGAAAAGGGACATTTTTCTGATGACAAGTCATTGTACGCTAAGATCTGTTACAGAAAACTGTCATTACCTTTTATAAAACTCATTAATAACAGTAACAGACATCACTGCATTACATAATCACAACAATCACATTAGATATAGCAGATTAGCTGATGTAAACACAAGTTTTGATTCATATATTTTCAAATGCACCGCCCCAAAAGTATTTGGAGGATTTTAAAACATTAAGGATTTTACTTGACGGTGTAGTTTCATGTTTATGAATATGTGGTAACAGTAGTTCAACAGAATGTCCTCTCTTTCAGTGGTTTGAGAATTATCTTCTCTCCTGGGACTGTTTTATTTAAGAGGACAATAGTGAGAACAGACAGAAAGTGGGAGATAGAGGGGGAACGGGGTGGAAAAGGAAAAGTACCACGAGAACGAGCGCAAGCAATGTGAACCAAACCGACCAACTCCCATATCAAAAACAGTGTAATCTGATTTGAAGCACACACACACACAAAAAAAAAATTCTGAAAAAAAGGCAAGTTCATGTTCTTTAGCATCTTTGATGAGAAAATGAACTACAATACCATAAAGCTTTGAGAATTACATATTTATAAACACTGCAGAATATATGAATATTTCTTATATATACATAATAATATATTCATATAAAACATAAGAAATGATTTGTAGAACTGAACTATAAACACAATAATTGAAACATATTTAGATTCAAATACACTATTTCTAAAATTTATTTTTAAAGGAATCATTTTATTCATCATGGATACATAAAATTAATGAAAGGTGACAGTAAAGACATTTATAATGTAAGATTTCTATTTCAAATAAATGCTGTTCATTTGAGCTCTTTATTCATCAAATACATGAAAACATATTAAGCAGGACAACTGTTTTCAACGTAATAATAATAAAATAATGATCATGTGACACTGAAGACTGGAGTAATGATGCTGAAAATTCAGCTTTGATAAATTACATGTATAAATTACAGGAATAAATTAGATTTTAAAACATATTCAACAGGAAAACTCTTATTTCAGTCATTGAAGGTCATTCGGTGGTTATAAACACAACATGTCATTGTTTCTACAGGAAGTACCTTGTCGAATTACCCTTCAGGTGTTTTCCTAAAGCGGTGACTGGGAATATTCTGTATTTAGAAGATTTGTTGCGAAGACAATCATTTCCCATCATGCTTTGCTGCTGAGTTCTACAAAAGGAAGTTGTGGGGATTGAGTTGGATCGACTGAAAGGCAGGGTTTAGTGTCAGAAGAGTGTGTGTTCAGTGTGTCCCAAGGCTTTCAGACCGTCACAACCTTTGTCTCACATTTCATAGTCATGTGTCACACAGGATATAATCAAACACGTTTACTTTTTAAGAGCACAGAAAGTGTTGATTGATCGTAATGGTGCTGTAAAATCATTTAGTTACAGTATTTTTTACTGCAGTGTGTGTAGTTGTGTTGGGGCATTTCGGTGTAATATTAACAGAAGCATGAATGCAGCCGTGTGACAGCTGTGTTGTGTTGTGTTGTGATGGGCGGGCTCTCATCAGTAGTTATCAAGCCTGGACTCATGGTGGGTGTGAGTCCTCACTCCTCAAAGCTTTATCGCTCTTCTCCATGTCCTCGAATGATGAAACTCAATGACTTGATCTGGCCGTGTTGTGCTGCTCACCAGGGAATGGGATTAAAAAGCTTTTGTTTCGAGCCAAAAATGTTGTTATAATTTTACTCTGATGATGCCTTGAAATAAATCGTTACACTCATATAATTTATTTTCGGGCCTTTGTGAATTTAAACAACGGCCCTGCTTCTACTATAATCATCGTATATAACCTTTTTCCATCAATATTCTAAACTATTTACGCTACAAACCAGTGTTTTTATAAGTACGACAATACATTAAAGGGCACCTATTATGGCATTTAAAATGTTCCTAATATTGTTTTGGGAGTCCCCAACAACAGTTTTACACGCATGCGATGACAAAAAACACGTTTGTTGTTTTATAATATTTTTACCTGATTTGCTCAGTGACTCCCATATGAATCGTTCAACGACTCATTTTTCCAAACCCCGCCTTTGCGTGACGCTAATCTGCAGTGATTGGTCAGATGACCCAGTCAGTTGTGATTGACAATGTGTGTATAAGTAAAATGTGTTTACAGAGATAATACTTCTATTGGTTAACACGGAGAACAGTGTACAATGCTTTTATCAATTACATTGTGTTATAATAATGATTATAGTGCACCGCTTTGTTGTAAAAATTCTAAATAAGAGAAGGAATTTAAGTTGAGTTATGTTAGAGAACATAGCCCAAAGTTCACTGGTAAAGCACATTCAGTCTTTGTTTGCGTCAGCCCAACGCATAAACATATTGATAATGCAGTACTACGAGGTATTGCTCTATTCATTAAGGCCCTGTTTGCACGAGAACGATTCCGAGTGAAATGTTAAAAATATTTTATCGGATGTGCCTTTCGTTAACACTGCGTTTTTGGGGCTTAAAAATGCAAAAAAGTGAAACCACCCTCCAGAGTGGAAATCTTAAAAACGCTCCACCGTCGCGTTCCCGTGTAAAGGGTAAAAACGCAAATCTGCTCTCGTCGCGTGCGTGTTTACGTCACAGGCGTGCGCCAGTACAGGAAAATAACAACCAACATGTCAGATTATTTCCATACTTCGGACCTTCAAGTTGCCCTCGCAGCGCTGATAAACATACAAGAGTCTTCTCAGCAGTTGGAAAAAATATTCTCAGATATTGCTGTTGTTGTGTGGCAGTGCTTCACATCGCCACCTAGCCGCCTGGAGTGCACACTACATCCAATTTCACACACTTTTGCGTCACCATATGCACTCAGATTTCCTCCTCATAACGCTCGTCTAAACGCAGAATAAAAAGTGATAACGCAACGCCACTTTTGCATTTTCTCTTCTGATCGTTTCCGTGTAAACATAGCCTAAGTCAACTCCAATAACAACGACAAACACTTCACATATTTCAATACAATTGACATTGAAGACTATAGAAGCTGCGCTGTGCGTACTGTGCATGCTACATAAAACATAAAAGAAACAATTATTAATATTAATAATACTTACAGGTTGTGATTCGGAGGTGGAAGCTGATCCAAATAAACTTAACCTTCCTTCAATATCAGCCGGCTCGCGAATCCATATTTGATAACATTTATGTTTGTGAAGCAATCATCTTCAAAATGTCGCGAACAAAGCACAAGGTCCGGGCTAACGTATACTTCTGTGGTATAGTTGTATATATGAACGGCTATACTTCTGTGGTATAGTGGTATATATGAACGGCTATACTTCTGTGGTGTAGTTGTGTATATGAACGGCTATACTTCTGTGGTATAGTGGTATATATGAACGGCTATACTTCTGTGGTGTAGTTGTATATATGAACTGCTATACTTCTGTGGTGTAGTTGTATATATGAACTGCTATACTTCTGTGGTATAGTTGTATATATGAACGGCTGTACTTCTGTGGTATAGTTGTATATATGAACGGCTGTACTTCTGTGGTATAGTTGTGTATATGAACTGCTATACTTCTGTGGTATAGTTGTATATATGAACGGCTGTACTTCTGTGGTATAGTTGTGTATATGAACTGCTATACTTCTGTGGTATAGTTGTATATATGAACTGCTATACTTCTGTGGTATAGTTGTGTATATGAACGGCTATACTTCTGTGGTATAGTTGTATATGTGAACTGCTATACTTCTGTGGTATAGTTGTGTATATGAACGGCTATACTTCTGTGGTATAGTGGTATATATGAACAGCTATACTTCTGTGGTATAGTTGTGTATATGAACTGCTATACTTCTGTGGTATAGTTGTATATATATATATATATGAACTGCTATACTTCTGTGGTATAGTTGTATATATGAACAGCTATACTTCTGTGGTATAGTTGTGTATATGAACGGCTATACTTCTGTGGTATAGTGGTATATATGAACAGCTATACTTCTGTGGTATAGTGGTATATATGAACAGCTATACTTCTGTGGTATAGTTGTGTATATGAACGGCTATACTTCTGTGGTATAGTGGTATATATGAACGGCTATACTTCTGTGGTATAGTGGTATATATATATATATGAACTGCTATACTTCTGTGGTATAGTTGTGTATATGAACGGCTATACTTCTGTGGTATAGTTGTGTATATGAACGGCTATACTTCTGTGGTATAGTTGTATATTTGAACAGCTATATTTCTGTGGTATAGTGGTATATATATATATGAACTGCTATACTTCTGTGGTATAGTTGTATATATGAACTGCTATACTTCTGTGGTATAGTTGTGTATATGAACGGCTATACTTCTGTGGTATAGTTGTATATATGAACAGCTATACTTCTGTGGTATAGTTGTGTATATGAACGGCTATACTTCTGTGGTATAGTGGTATATATGAACTGCTATACTTCTGTGGTATAGTTGTGTATATGAACGGCTATACTTCTGTGGTATAGTGGTGTATATATATATATGAACTGCTATACTTCTGTGGTATAGTTGTATATATGAACTGCTATACTTCTGTGGTATAGTTGTGTATATGAACGGCTATACTTCTGTGGTATAGTTGTATATATGAACAGCTATACTTCTGTGGTATAGTTGTGTATATGAACGGCTATACTTCTGTGGTATAGTTGTGTATATGAACGGCTATACTTCTGTGGTATAGTTGTGTATATGAACGGCTATACTTCTGTGGTATAGTTGTATATATGAACAGCTATACTTCTGTGGTATAGTGGTATATATGAACTGCTATACTTCTGTGGTATAGTTGTGTATATGAACGGCTATACTTCTGTGGTATAGTTGTATATATGAACTGCTATACTTCTGTGGTATAGTTGTGTATATGAACGGCTATACTTCTGTGGTATAGTGGTATATATGAACAGCTATACTTCTGTGGTATAGTTGTGTATATGAACTGCTATACTTCTGTGGTATAGTTGTATATATACACTCACCGGCCACTTTATTAGGTACCCCATGCTAGTAACGGGTTGGACCCCCTTTTGCCTTCAGAACTGCCTCAATTCTTCGTGGCATAGATTCAACAAGGTGCTGGAAGCATTCCTCAGGGAGTTTGGTTCATATTGACATGATGGCATCACACAGTTGCCGCAGATTTGTCGGCTGCACATCCATGATGCGAATCTCCCGTTCCACCACATCCCAAAGATGCTCTATTGGATTGAAATCTGGTGACTGTGGAGGCCATTTGAGTACAGCGAACTCATTGTCATGTTCAAGAAACCAGTCTGAGATGATTCCAGCTTTATGACATGGCGCATTATCCTGCTGAAAGTAGCCATCAGAAGTTGGGTACATTGTGGTCATAAAGGGATGGACATGGTCAGCAACAATACTCAGGTAGGCTGTGGCGTTGCAACGATGCTCAATTGGTACCAAGGGGCCCAAAGAGTGCCAAGAAAATATTCCCCACACCATGACACCACCACCACCAGCCTGAACCGTTGATACAAGGCAGGATGGATCCATGCTTTCATGTTGTAGACGCCAAATTCTGACCCTACCATCCGAATGTCGCAGCAGAAATCGAGACTCATCAGACCAGGCAACGTTTTTCCAATCTTCTATTGTCCAATTTCGATGAGCTTGTGCAAATTGTAGCCTCAGTTTCCTGTTCTTAGCTGAAAGGAGTGGCACCCGGTGTGGTCTTCTGCTGCTGTAGCCCATCTGCCTCAAAGTTCGACGTACTGTGCGTTCAGAGATGCTCTTCTGCCCACCTTGGTTGTAACGGGTGGTTATTTGAGTCACTGTTGCCCTTCTATCAGCTCGAACCAGTCTGGCCATTCTCCTCTGACCTCTGGCATCAACAAGGCATTTCCGCCCACAGAACTGCCGCTCACTGGATGTTTTTTCTTTTTCGGACCATTCTCTGTAAACCCTAGAGATGGTTGTGCGTGAAAATCCCAGTAGATTAGCAGTTTCTGAAATACTCAGACCAGCCCTTCTGGCACCAACAATCATGCCACGTTCAAAGTCACTCAAATCACCTTTCTTCCCCATACTGATGCTCGGTTTGAACTGCAGGAGATTGTCTTGACCATGTCTACATGCCTAAATGCACTGAGTTGCCGCCATGTGATTGGCTGCTTAGAAATTAAGTGTTAACGAGAAGTTGGACAGGTGTACCTAATAAAGTGGCCGGTGAGTGTATATATATATGAACTGCTATACTTCTGTGGTATAGTTGTGTATATGAACGGCTATACTTCTGTGGTATAGTTGTATATATGAACTGCTATACTTCTGTGGTATAGTTGTGTATATGAACGGCTATACTTCTGTGGTATAGTGGTATATATGAACAGCTATACTTCTGTGGTATATATGAACAGCTATACTTCTGTGGTATAGTTGTATATATATATATGAACGGCTATACTTCTGTGGTATAGTTGTGTATATGAACGGCTATACTTCTGTGGTATAGTTGTGTATATGAACGGCTATATTTCTGTGGTATAGTTGTGTGTATGAACGGCTGTACTTCTGTGGTATAGTTGTATATATGAACGGCTATACTTCTGTGGTATAGTTGTATATATGAACGGCTATACTTCTGTGGTATAGTTGTGTATATGAACGGCTATACTTCTGTGGTATAGTTGTGTATATGAACGGCTATACTTCTGTGGTATAGTTGTGTATATGAACGGCTGTACTTCTGTGGTATAGTTGTGTATATGAACGGCTGTACTTCTGTGGTACAGTTGTGTATATGAACGGCTGTACTTCTGTGGTACAGTTGTGTATATGAACGGCTGTACTTCTGTGGTACAGTTGTGTATATGAACTGCTATACTTCTGTGGTATAGTTGTGTATATGAACGGCTGTACTTCTGTGGTATAGTTGTGTATATGAACGGCTATACTTCTGTGGTATAGTTGTGTATATGAACGGCTGTACTTCAGTGGTATAGTTGTGTATATGAACGGCTGTACTTCTGTGGTATAGTTGTATATGAACTGTAGCTATTATTCTGTGGTATAGTTGTATATATGAACGGCTATACTTCTGTGGTATAGTTGTGTATATGAACGGCTATACTTCTGTGGTATAGTTGTATATATGAACTGTAGCTATTATTCTGTGGTATAGTTGTATATATGAACGGCTATACTTCTGTGGTATAGTTGTATATATGAACGGCTATACTTCTGTGGTATAGTTGTATATGTGAACTGTAGCCATTTAGTCTTCAAATGCTCCTCCCTGGGCAGAAAAGTTCGCTTTTGCGTCACAATTCAGAACACTCGTCGACATGATGTTTTCAAGGTTTCCCTGGCGTCTACGAGCGCAATAAGTGGGCGTATCTTATTCAAATAACTTGTCAAGTTGACGTCATCTAGACAGAGAAAAAGCATCGTTCGTCTATCGATTCATATCAGCGACTCAGAGTCGACTCTTACTTTTGAGAGACAATAACTTTGTATACGGTGAACTTTCATATTTAAAACTTTGCAGGATGTTTTTGTTCACTTAGATCTATGTTACACACTACATGAAAGGTAATTTTCAAAAATCCATAATAGGTGCCCTTTATGTGACCCTGGATACACAAAAACAGTCACAAGTTGCACGGGTATATTTGTGGCAATAGCCAATACATTATAGGCCTATGGGTCAAAATTATAGATTTTTCTTTTATGCAAAAAATCACTAGGATATTTAGATATTTTGTACATTTCCTACCTTAAATATACAAAACATTTATTTTGTGTGTGAATGCCGCACAATCGCAAACAAACGGACAACTTTAAAGGCAATTTTTTCAACGTTTAAATTGTTTTACACCCTCAGATTTCAGATATTCTAATAGTTGTATCTCTGCCAAATATTGTCCTATCCTAACAAACCATACATCAATGGAAAGCTTATTTATTCAGCTTTCATTGTATTGCTCTCAATTAAACAAAATTGACCCATGTGACTGGTTTTCCAGGTTTACACATGGTAAGCAGCCAAACAAGCCGTTTTGCAGAGCTGAAAATAACGACACTGGAAGCCAGACACGTTCAATTTACAAGTGGCTTTGCCGCTCTTATGTTAAAAACGAGCAGGATAGAACTGTAATGTTTGGATGCTAGTAGGTGAAGACTTTGATAGGAAGGAAGCTGCTTGAAAAAACATTGACCGTTATTATGCAATTTAGTGAACTTGCAGAGGAGAAGTGGCGCTAGAAGTTCATCTATGCATTTAGGTTAGGAACTGCTGATTCTTGTCTTTCAGTTGTTTGTGTGTGTGTGTTGCAGGAGGTTTGCAGGGGGCACTGCGGGGTGGACTGGTTGGGCTGACGCTTTCTGGACTGTATGCTCTCTACAGTAACTGGGACCGTCTGAAGGGAAGCTCTACACGCTACTGAGCCTTCTGAACTCTACAAATCAGTCCAAAAATCGTACAAATCGCAACTGCAGTACATCTACTTTCCAGGCCAAGAAACCACACTTGGAGGCTTCAAATTCATGACAATCTCCTAAAATTTCATAATTTATGATTTGAGGAATGTTTGCAACTAGTTGTTAAAATTATTTTCACACTATATAAATGTCTGAGGCAAAAGCTAAACTTAAGTATTTGATAGTGTCCATAAATATAACTGACAGTGTATATATAATGGATATATAATGGCTGAAAAAGCAAATAGTGAAAATAAATCGCTTGTTTTTAATGTTTGTTTCCAATACATTCAGCAGTCTAGCATTGGACCAACTGGTTTTTCTTTTTTTTTAAAACAATGACAACGTTAAGAACAAAATTAAACATTGCACTAGAAATGGATAATGAGTATTTACTAAAATTCTGTAACATTTGGTAGTTATTACATGGTGATATTTGGGCACATTGCCATATTCCATTAGCACTGTTAATGAACATGTGAATGTATACGTGTTACTCAGTAAATGTCGCTAAAAGACTTACGTTTGTGTGTTTGGCACGCGGATGAGTGTTTGGCTGAACTGTAGATATGTTGTTGGAATGAGGTTTGTTTGGCCTCAGGTGTCAGTCAAGCATTCACATCTCTCATGGTTGTATTATCAGCAGATTCTTAAAGGTGGGGTATGTGATTCTCTTTGTCCATGTTTTCAAAATCACTTGAAATCCTATTCATAACCCACTTACAGCCACTGAGTTAGAAGCACTGAAATGAAAATTAAGCAATTAAATCATCTGTGGAACGGGCAGGACTCGAAAAACTCCAGCCAATCATTTCCAAGACCACCTAGAATCATTGGACATTAAGTCCGTCAATCAAACGGTCAAACCCCCCCTCCCGCCCTCCCGCAAATCAGGGCCAGCGTTGGAGGAAAGAAAGTAGGACCATTTGAGTTGTGTATTTTCAAAATCTGCTGGCCGTTTTGAAAATCACATACCCCACCTTTAAAAGGAATGCATTGTAGTCCATATAAATAAACAAAACATTCTCCCGTTTAGTTTCTTTTCTGTTAGCGTGACCTGGAATTTGAGTGTCAGGAAATAGAAACATGAAATGAGTCACATTACATCCGGAAACATTTGCTATTTATTTATTCAGTTGACAGGGATCAAAGCATAAGAGATTATGTAAGCAATATTTAGACTAACCTACATTATGTGTAACTCTGTAGCCCAAACACTGGCACATGCTGACAACGATTTTAGCATTGTTCACGTTTATGTACCAAGTCCTTGGTCCATTACTGAAAGATAGATTGGTACATGAGATGAAATTAAACTTTAAAATCTTTAAATTCACGTGTAGTCTTTGCTGTGTATGTGCAAAGTGTAATTCTTTCTTTACATGTTGACAGGGTTTCACAGCATTGACGAAGCATTATCAGTGGTTATTTTATGATAGATTCAATTTAAAAAGAGCTATCGTTATTCTATGGTAAATATTTAGCACAGGTTGAGCTTAAAGACCACAGAACAAACGCATGACAGCAGAAACGGAAAACTACAATGAGATGGACAGCAATGCTACACATTCGATGTCAGGCACAAGTTATCAGAATTGCTTTGAGGTTACAATAATGGAAACTTTGCTATGTTTAGCTGGCATACGAGTTTTGTATGCCACAGAGGTGTATAATATAATCCTTACAAATAAAAAAGTAATATGAACAGCACGGGATGCTCATTCCATACTTGAGAAAATAGTTAAATTTTATATAAATATATATTCAAAGAAGTGATGACGGAAATCATTCTCTGCGTTTAGAGCATGTTTTCCTCCAAATGTGCTGAGATTAAAAAAAGCTGTAACTGAATGATTAAAATTAATATAGATTTATTTTGTACTTAAGCTCTTCCCAAGACCCCCCCTCCCACTATGCCCTAATGGGGAAAAAAATAAAAAATGTGTTTGTTTGTATGCACCAATCTGGTCCATTTCCTCGTGATTTTTAAATCACATTACTGATTTATAATAAACACATTGGTCTCCACTAGATCACTGGAATTTAACTGTATTAAGCCAATGAAAAAAGGCAAAAATACAGTAATTCCCCTGCATAAACACTCCCTCAAGTGATGGTGTACCACAATCTTTCAGTCTCTAGAAGATATGAGAGAGAGCGAATCCCTAAAAAGCATGGAAGAAAAATATTGTGCAATAATCAGCGGTTAAATGGTGCTGGAGTAAATCTCAAAAAGCCACTGGATGTTGCCTTTCATATCTGAAAAAGAGAAAAGGATGGTTTTACTTCCTCTGAAAAGCTTTACTTTTTAAAACAATGCTCATATTTACATCACAGTTTCTCACCTGTGTAGCTGTGTGCTGAAGCCACTTTTCTTTGTCTCCGCTGAGCTTCATACAGGAGAACAGGTCACATACTATGGGTAGGCCAAGCCTTTCCTGGACAAACCACAGCAACACATGGTATGGTAAGGAATGAATGCATGTATATCACCAAATTTTAGGATCTGAATTAGAGTGGCATTCTCAAAGCCTGATACTATGGATGGAAATTGTAAGATGGTATTTTAAAGAGATAGTTCATGCAAATTCAAATTCTGTCATCAATTGATGTCATTCCAAACCTGTAATACTTTCGTTCATCTTTAAATGACACCTGAGTGATTTCTGTCCCCTCATTGAAAGCTTACTCCACCAAAACTTTGACTCTTGAAAGAGTTCATAGGCAGTAATCCAATCGCACGTCAAGCAGCTGCAGTTGAGCTTTCATTTACCATCTCTGACATGCTCTTTTTGTATGCGTTAATGCTTATGTGCGAATAAAATCCTAAGTTAAATCCGTTCATCAAATAAAGTGATCGTGTCTCTTCAGAAGACTTGATTCTACTCAATTCATATGGACTACTTTTACAACTCCTTGAAGCATCAAAGTTTTGATTGCGTAGACTTTCAGAAATCTCTCGGTTTCATTAAAGGGCCCCTATTATGATATTTTAACGTTTTCTAATGTTGTTTTGGAGTCTCCTACAACAGGTTTGCATGTTTAATTTTCTCACAATATACATTTACACATCACCAGATTTTCAATGATTCTCAAATGACTCGCCAAATGAATCAATTTCTCTAAATCCCTCCTTTCCGTGAGCTACTCTGCTCTGATTGGCCAGACAGCTCAGTCTGTTGTGATTGGTTTACCGCGTACAGCACACGTTGAAAAAAAATTCCCATTGCCATAACAGCTCTGCGTGTCCTGAGTCTTCCTTTACGTAAACTAAACAGTAACGAACAATGACGTTGATTTTACCATATCAATCCGAGCGCGAGTCCGATGATGAAACACTAGAAGAACCATTCATTCAACCTGAACCACCATCGCAGGACGACTCCAGCAGGACGCTTCAGTGATTCACTACTCAGTTTGAGGTAACGTACATTATGAGATGTTGCTATTCCTCACCATCAGCATTAACAAGTGAATGTCCATCAACCGATTATTTTACTTGTACTAATTTATTTACCAAGTATGTTTCTAACATATTGCGGTGAACACGTATATCAATAGCATACAGGCTGATGTATACATCAGCCGAGCTCTAGCGTGAATGACTGATGTAACAAACATTGGTAAAACAAATCTTGCTCCATGCTTAATCTTTCCTCAAAGTAGTGAGAACGACAGACAATCTGAAATAAGACAGTTTTATGTAATAGTGGCCCACAGCTGATCAGCTGACTCCGATATTTGAGAAGCAGTCGTCAGTAAAATAGGTAACAGGACGACAAGTTTATGATTGTACTACTGTAGTATCATGGTAAAGATTAATTTTAACCACCGATTCTTCACATGCTCTTCCTTGGGCAGTGAAAAAAAAAATTTCTTTAACGTCACATTGTGTCACACAGCGTCTCCTCGACATGATCTCTCCAGTATCCACAGGATCAGCTGCCGGTTTGAGGTTTAAGTTTCCCTGCTGCGCGCGCAATAAGTGGGCGGAGCTAATGTTTCGTCTTGACGTCACGACAAAACGGCTTATGACTCGTTTGAAAAACAATTAATTTCATTGACTTTCATTGAGTCGACTCTTACTTTTGAAAGACAATAACTTTATATATGGTGCACTTTCAGCGTTAAAACTTTGCAGGATGTTTTCATTCACTTAGAGCTATATTACACACTACATGAAAGGTAATTTTCAAAAATCCATGATAGGGGCCCTTTAAAAACCTGTTCATTTGTGTTTCGAAGATTAACAAAACTTATGGTTTTAGAATGACAAGTGGGTGAGAAAAATTAAAATTTTCATTTTTGCGTGAACTATCCCTTTAATACATTTGTGTTGTACTTTTTGCTTGTGTGTGATCACTGTAAAGCTGCTTTGAAACAATCTGTATGAAAAAGCACTATATAAATAAAGGTATCAGCCTCACCTGTGCACTGGCCCGCTTTCGTAGAAGCCATTTATCCTCCTCGAGGTGTTTTGTGTTCTCGCTCTCTGGCTTGTTTGGCGTCTCAGTGGTACAGCTAATGGACTTGATCGCTGGCAGAAGCCAGTTCTCCGACTGCAAAGGCTTCTGGGTGAAGCTCTCGGAGGATTTGATGTGCGGGGTCACCCAGGCAGAGAGGGACGACAGGGCCGGGGATTTGGGACTGTTGCTCGGGTGTAGCCAGGCTTCTAGGATGGCCTGAACTTTCTGCTCTTGCTCCTGCTGGTGGCTGGAGGCTTTGTTTGAGGCGTTCTTACTGACGGGAACCCCGTTCTTATCCCGACCCTCTTTCTTGAGGAGCCAAGCACTAAGAGCCTCTTTTCCACAGTTGTCATCACAGACACATTGAGCGTAGCTGGCACAGGTCTCATTGGCTTTGCAGGTGGTCTCGAGAGGGATGGTCTTGTGAAGCCACATCTCGATGGGATCTGGGTTGGTGTTGGGAGTGCTGGCAGCGGATGAAGGTGGAGTCTTTAGGCACTTGAGCTTTCCGAGGTTCTCGATTTCCACGGCCGTGGTGCGTGTGGCACAGCAAGAGCCGCAGTCAGACTTTGGTAGCCAATCGCTGTAGGAGAAGCTCTCGTAGAAGGGTTTGATGATCAGATTGAAGTGGTCAGCATCTGATACTTGACTGGTCTTCTCTTGCTTGATTGGGCTCGGACTGGCAAGCCAATTGCTGAGTTCTTCCTCCTCAAAGGTGTCGTCCACTTTTTCCTGCTGGTCTTCCAGTTCCACCTCGTCCAGATTTAAGTCGCTTTCCTCAATCATCTCGATCGAGAAGGTTGAGCTCCCGCTGCTGGTTCGCTCACGAATAGGCAATTTCTCCTTTATCAGCCACGACTCCAGGTCATAAAGGTGACCCCAAGCTTTTTGGAAGTCAAAGGCAGGTAGTTGTTGCTCTTCCTGTATGGTGGAAATAAAATAAAAAAATCCTCAGTGTACAATTTCCTAAACGTCAATTTGACAGAAGTATCTTGTCACCTGTTTTTAAAATCTAAGCCATGAAAAAATAAAGGCTTTTTATACATTTCTTTTAAAAACTAATTAATTGAGTGCCTTGGATTGTTTTTCTTTTGACAGAAGTAGCACTTTAGCTACAGTCAAGTGAATAATTCAGCGGTTCTTAACAAGTCAGTCACACATCTCAGCTTACCTGAGATTCCTTGGAAACCAGCAGCCAGTCCTGGGAGTTTGTGCTAAACTGGTCTCTTACAGGAGCGCTGCTCACGGCACGGCTCCCTAGAAGCCACTCAGCCAGAGGTGTGGCCCGTTCAGGATCTAATTTCTAAGTAAACAAGATGGGTATTTAACATTGTATGCACATATAAGCAGAAAGTTATATTAACCAAGTATAATATCAAAAACAAACCTGTTTCTTGCAAGAAACTGGGCAGTCCTGAAGAAGCCAAGGTCTCTCAAAAGAGCACGAGGTCTCCATTTGCTGCAGCAGAGAAGAGTTATGAATGCAGGTGCTTTGTGGAAGGGTGCACAAGTCTATTTATTGCAATGGTATGAGCACATAGTATTTTGACACTATTTACACTCTGATCCTGTCAACAGTATGTTGTCGTATGAAAAGTATGAAAGTCCACTTTCAATCTTATGTTAATAATTGGACCATATGTTCTATTAGAAAATGTCTCGCATCGCAAAAGCTTTAGGCTGTCTACACTAAACTGTATTAAAATAAAATAAGATTGATGATCTGATTGGTGCATATGAATGAAAGTGATTAAACATCATGCTTCATGTTTTTGTCTAGTGAAAAAAGTGATATTGGGGGTTCTGAATTTCTTGCCATTTATAGCTATTAATCTATATCAACCACAAGCTTTGGTGTCCAAAATGTGCATATCAGCAATTCCACAAACCTGGGAGGAGATGGTGCCAAAGGATGTGATAGCCTGGCGCAAGCTGCGTGCATCTGCTTGGAAACTCATCTCTGGGGTTTCTTCAGGAGTCAGATTGAGCAAAGATAACCTGAAACGAGCCACATTTATCGTCTACTTAGTCATTCCTCAGAGATTCACGTTGATTATGGGAGATTTAATCCACTACAGTGTCTCTGTTGACTAGCTTGAAATGTAGTAGTATGAGTTTATTGCCATATCAGTATCACCGGCTATTAAATGGCAGATATATATTAAACATTTAACAACATGTAATATTATAAGTAGAACATAATTCAAACAAATTTAAACAAAACCAATTAAATAAATCTATAAAAGATTCTAGCTTGACATGTAAACAGCATCTTAGCACACTACAGCAGATTTACAACAATCGGTGTCTTACTTCTCCAAGCAGTTGGTGAGCTGGGTAGAAAGATTGTTACTACTGGAATACTCCAGCTGATGAACGAGGATGTCAAACTGGCCTTTGAGCTGTGAGAAACCATGAGAGAACAAATGTCATTTCTCTGTAACTCAACTAGAGCAGAACAGCTTTATTTCTCCTTTTTTAAATGTGAGTTTCAGTATCCAGAGTCAATATTTAGATTTTATTTCTCATAAACGTTGCTTCATAATAGAGATCTAAAAAACGACCTTTACTTCAGTACCAAGTGAATAATAAAATAAACCAACGAAACTATACCAGTCTTTTCACAATGACTCGATATGCCAGACGGCACAAATGATCAAACTATAAATGTAAATCTCACCAAATGAAGCTGCTGTAGCTGCTGATGTAAAGTCTCTCCTTTGAGCTGCTCCACCAGATCGATCTGCTCCAGCAGCCAGACCTCACGAGAGCGAAGGATCTCCAGATGTCTACTGATACAGCTGTGCAGCTGAGACTTCACCTGGGAGTAACCAGACACGTGTGTGAATGCAAGAGGGTGCGAGTCTTGACGTGTCTGCCTCTGATTTGAAAGTGCTCAGATACCAAGCAGCTTTTAAAACTCCTGTTGAGGTGGACAAAACGACCCACCTCCTAAACGCTGAAGGACAGCCTGCAATGATCTGAGGTCTACAATAATGGAAACAAGTTCTTTATTCACTCAAAAACAGTATTATATTATACTCTGAACCAGCTGTTTTGAGAGATTATGGGGAAGCCCAATGAGGTTTCTCAACAGAGCTTAGTTGAAGGAGCGTAAATCCTACAAACTATTTTTGAGACAATTTCTCAACTGTTAATATATCTGAACTTGTTTAGCTGTGGTCTAGTAAGCCCTACTCCTTTTAGACTACCTGCATCGAAGTAGTAATTATTAACTCTGTCTGCGGTGACAAATTATTATGTCACATGCATGGATGTTTTCTTATGTTTACAAGAAAATAAGAGCTTATTGTGCACTGAGCTTAAAGCACACTATAATATAAGCCACAATGTTCAGAAAAGTCAGTGTTCACACCCACTCATGGGACACTGAGCCTTTAATAACACAAGCATGAAGTATATAAATAAAAGATTCAAAATAAGTACTTCATCTCTTATGCTACATGACACTAAAAACACACAGGGCTGAAAAGCGGGTGTCTCTCACCTCTCTGGAGTTGCTCTTGAGCTGAACTTCAGCTTTGATGACCCCAGTGATGGCCTCCTCCAGCTGGGCCCGGGCCTGAACACACTGCCTGAGGGCAGCCGTCTCTCTCTGCCCCACGGCTGACATGCTGCGCACAAGACAAACACACAAATTACATTGTTTTTTATTTCCAAATGACTGGTTAAAGGGACAGTCCACCCAAAAATTAAATTGGTATTTTCATGGTGAGAAAAAAAAACCTAGATCAGTTTTTTAAAGAGCCCCTATCATGGATTTTTGAAAATGACTGTTCATGCAGTGTGTAATATAAAACTTTGCAGGATGTTTTCATTCACTTACAGCTATATCTGAAAGTGCACCGTATATAAAGTTAGTGTCTTTCAAAAGTGAGAGTCGACTCTGAGTCTATGAAATGAATTGTTTTTTAAACGAGTCATTAGCCGTTTCGTAGTGATGTAGATACGAAACATTAGCATATTGGCCGCTCCCAGTTATTGCGCGCGCAGACGCAAGTGTAAACTTGAACACATTCAATACTTCAGCTGAATAGCATCATGTCGAGAAGACGCTGTGTTCTACAATGCAAAGATAATACAGCCACGCTGTTTTCACTGCCCAGGGACGAGCATGTGAAGGATAAGTGGTTAAAGTTCATATTTGCAACGATACCACAACAGTATATCCCGATTGTGTTGTGTTCGCATCGTTTTAATGACGAATCCTTCACAAACATAAATGAATTCAACTGCGGATTCGCAAGCCGGTTGTTCCTGAAGGAGGGCTCAGTACCCAGTGTATATGGATCAGCTTCGTCCTCCTCCGAATCACAACCTGTAGCCTAAGTATTATTAATAATGTTTGCTGTTATGTTTTCTGTAGCATGCGGAATACATATTTTGTTGTGTGTGTTCTAGGTCTCCATCTAACAGCAACGTGTTCGCTCTCAATTGTTTAGAAATATGTCAAATGTTTGTCGTTGTTATTACTTGGTGTATCTACTACTGCAGTGCTTTATCAATATGCTTCTGCGTTGGGCTAAAGCAAATAATGACTTGATTGTGCGTTTACCATCGAGCTGTGGGCTATGGTCGACTCACTAACATAAACTGGGTCATTTGACCAATCACCGCAGATTTGCGTCACGCAAAGGAGGTGTTTGGGAAAATGAATCGTTAAACGAATCATTTGAGAGTCGTTGAGCAAACCAGGTAAAAATAAATGCATATTATAAGACAATTAAAGTGTTTTTTGTCCTTACATGCATGTGAAACTGTTTTTGGGAACTCCCAAAACAAAAATAGGAACATTTCAAATGCCGAGATAGGGGCACTTTAAAATCTAAAACTACATTTGGTGACTTTACTAAAAGTGCCATCTGGTAAAATGTTAACCAAACACTGATGTAAAAAAAAAGCAGCAGCCATTTAAAAAAAAATTTCTTCTGCATTTCACAGAATAAAGTCTAGTCAATAACATGGTTTGGAATAACATAATTAGCATTTTTGGGTGAACTATGCCTTTTATCTGACCATAAGGTAAATATTGCATAACAGCATTTCAGTCTTCAATTTGTTGACATTTTAAGATCGGAAATGGTGCCAATATTTGTGAACTTTAGCTTTAAACAACAACAAAAAAACATCCCTCGAGAGAGAAGTACAGTTAGGCTAGCCTACATATTGATTTACTTAGAAACACTGATAATGAGTCTGATAAGCCTTGTTTCATTCAATGTCCATTCTTTTGTACACGTTTCAATTGCTATAAATAAAATGTTTTGTATAGACTGCAAATCAGAAGTTTGACTGATTTTCTTTTCTATGACATTGAGCCTGAGGCTTATGCTTAAAGGGGTGGTATAATGCCCTTTTCACAAGATTTAACATACACACTTTGGGGACATCAGAGATTTATTTTACATTTGAACTCAAAATACACCACAAATATTTTTTATAAAATTTAGATTTGTAGATATTTTTATAAAGCATGTTAAAGTTGTCAGCAAAAATGCACCGTTTTTGTGTCGGTCCCTTCAAATGCAAATGAGCTAATATATATATATTTGTATTATTTTTTTTATATTGTGAAATAAACTATACAGTACAATCTCTAAAGATATATACTTCATACCACCATACTGCCCCAGCCTTATTAAAAACCCCTATCAGTCGACTTCAGCTGTGGCCTTTTTCCTGTGAACTCAAAGCCTCTGTGACATCCTGCAAACATCTATGTGTCAAGAGGAATGATAAGCGCCTGCCAAAGTTAGAGCAACACGTGACGTTGTCAAATAATATTCAGCTGACAGTGTCTTAAGGGCAAGATGCCATGATTCCTGGAGCGTTCGTGCATAAGAAACATACTAAACATGTCTCAGCGGTGGAAAAATACACTTTATACACCCATAACAATATCAGGAAGAGCTGTTAAGTGTAGATCTCCAGACGCATTTCTTAGATCAGACTATTATTTTAATCTAAAAAATTATAATGACTGATGGAGCAACTGTATAACCATTTGATGTAATAAAAGCCAATAGAGAAAACAAACATCTTTGAGTAGCATAAAAACCGCAACATCTGCACAGCATGAAGTGGCCAGAACAAAAGCCCAGTGTCCACAGATCTAGAGCTTTCCATTCTCTGACAGCGTGCGGATTAAAAACCAGAGGAAAGGGAAACAAGACCATATGTGGACATCTCAATTAAAACAATTTCATTTAACTAATGCACTTTTGCAGGATATTACATTACATACAGACACTTAACACTCTCTGGTTTTACTATAAAACAATAACGTGCCCATATTTGAGTATTACTGGCACTACCAAAGTGTAATAAGTGTTAGCAG
Organism: Semotilus atromaculatus; assembly: GCA_031834385.1. Lineage (NCBI taxonomy): Eukaryota > Metazoa > Chordata > Actinopteri > Cypriniformes > Leuciscidae > Semotilus > Semotilus atromaculatus. The sequence goes on from JAULUF010000025.1 coordinate 6,325,800, forward strand.
TGGATGGTAATATCATGGTAACGTTCCTGAAATTAGCAAATTCACCTACAATACCATGGTATTTAAGAGCATTTACACCATGGTGGTAACGTTACTACCATGACACGTCAAAAAACGGTACTTTATTTTTGGCTAGTAGAACTAATAAGTAACCATACGGATAGTTTATAAATTTACCTTTTGCAATTATTAATACTAATATGGTTATCATGAGCGGCGTTCACGAGAAGTCCTTTCGTTTACAATCTGAAATGGATGCATTTAAAACGCCATGTCAATGTACCGATTCGGTTCATACCTCTTCTTGGCAATCAAGCGATATACAACGGACGTCAATTTGATCCAAATGTGTAGCTCAGTTTGCGAATTGTCAATTGATGCAAGTCTAATTGTTCTCACGGTTTAACAAGAGAGCCCCTTTCCACGGCCCAGCCACAGTGACGTCACCGCACACGTCATCAGCGCGGCCTCCTCATGAGCCGACTGATTCTGCACGTACACGGTGCCCACTCTCGGGGGCGCGCGACTGACGAACACCCGAGAGGCCCGAAACGACAACACACAAACAGCACAAAATCTGAAAAATGGTGCAACTTCTGCCTTAAGAGGAAGTGATACTTCAGTTCTGAGGGTTAAATGCCGACGTGTCTTTTAAAAATACTACTACTGCTTCAAAAATGCTGATATCAGACCTTACAATATGAGCTTTGCACTTCATCTAAGAGTTGACTGATAAACAAATTTCACCTGTATCACAGTTCAGTGAGTGAAAATCTCAATGACAACACTGATTAAAAGGCATATTTAATACTCTACTAATCTTATATGTATCTGTTATTTGACTAGAGATTATGTAATGTTGAAAATTACATTAACATCTAGTGCTCTCTGTACACAAAATTAAGATAAGCAAAAATAGCAAAGCAACATCTGTACGTCACCAAATAAAAAACAATCAACCCAAAATTGAAGCAACTTTCATATGTAGGTGAAAGTTTCCTAACTGAATCTGGTGACACTATTTTCCAGTGTTCTTGATGCACATGTATGTATTTATAACAGAAATACCAGTAAATGATGCATAATAACATACAACTGACCCTAAATCCACCCATACTGACCCATCCACACGTGCAAATGTTTTAATTAATGGCACCTTTATTTAATTGAAATGCCCTTGAGTTGTCTTTGCCTCTTTTGTATTTGTTTTGTCATCTTCATTTATATAACACTTTTAAAAATGTAGATTGTAGATTGTTTCAAAGCAGCTTTACAGAGATAAATATTTAATTTAAGGTAACAGAGATTGATTTGGCTTTATAGCGGTTCTTGAATAATGTTATTTTCCAGCTAGATTTAGTTTTGTGATTGTGATATCTAATTTGTTCTGCTATCTTGGCCAGATCTCTCTTAAAAAAAAATCCAAATCCAGTAGTAAGTACAAGTAGATAATTTATATAATGCACCCAAATGTAAAATCACACTGTAACAAGAACACCTTAAAACAAAGTGTAACCCCAAATTCTTCATGCTGCTCAAATAACTTAATTGCATGTAAGGTAAATTGTTATGATTACCTAATTTATTGCACTTGTACACTATCTTTCGTTAACCAGACTCTATTTACAATGACGATATTCAAATGCTTTATAGAGAATATTACGTAACATTTGAGCCCGGACCATGTGTACACTTTACCAAGACATGTAAAATTACTTAAAAGAGCAAAAATAAAAAATCAAATGACTGAACATCTGAAACAGACGCTGCAAATATACCCTACAGGTACCGCCGTCTGTAGCCCCTTACTAAAACACATTTATCGAGGACACACTGAACTCAATCCGTAATTCGTAAAAATATACATTTAAAAGTATGTCATTAAAACAATTATCATATTACGCAAACATTGGTAAAGATCTTAAACACATCACCAAAACACACAAGAAAGTGTGATTGGTTACAAAATACGGTGAGCTCGTACTCTCCCCCTCTTTAACCCAGATTAACATTCCGACGCCGTATTACCTAACAGTTAAACTATTTTTAAAACAACTAATGTTATTACATACCTGCACTACCTGGTACCCTTTTATGGAAATGAAATGTTATTAATATAACACAGACTTCGGGAGAAAGCAGCGCCGCGTCCTCTCATGCGTTATGCTATCCAGTATCCGTAAGCTAATGTCAAACAAGAATCGGATAATGCCGCGAGAGACCATGACCTCGCGATATTACGATTGCGTTCTCAAATGTGACACTGCCATCTAGTGTTTATTGAAAGCCATTTAGATCAAATCGATGAAACTAAATTTCAGAGATTTTAGTAGCCTACACTTTGAGTACAACGGGGTGCAGTGCCCCCTTCAGAAAACTGTACATCTACTAATCATTTTTAACTCTAAATAAAAGTTTAGCATATAAAGGACGATACATCATCCAATATATTACTACAAGAATGTGATATAGTAAAATAAAATACATTTTGGAATCAATGTCAGCCTATCTTGTATAGTAATGGTGATAATAATAATAATAACACAGTAGTTACAGGTCACACGACTTTTATTTTGACATGACGTACATTCACGATGATGACATTAAACGGCGAAGTTTTCTGCTGTTGAACGTATGTATTTATTTTTTTATGTGGTTAAATACGAGTTTTTATGAAAATCTTCCAAGACTGGTCTGTCTGGGCAAATCCGGAAGTTTTTTTTATATATATAATTTTATTGCAGATAGAACAAGTAACCAGCATAGCATACAATATTACAAAACAAGGAGAAACATTAATTGGTAGCAGGGGATCCAAAAATAAAATCAAAATATTTTAAACATGTTAATGACTTTTTGTTTTTTTTAACAATTTCAGATAAGATATGAAGCAATCAAATTCTAATTTAAACATCTTAAATATTGGGGATGAATTAAAATATTTTTGCCAACAGAATAAATAAATTAACAATGTATTCAAGACATCTGTCAACATTGTTTTCATAATACACAATAATATTTAATTTTGACTAAATTAAAGATAAATTTTGGATAATTTTGCATTCAAAAAACAAATTCAACACCTCTTTCCCACTTTTACAAAAAGAACATAAATCGTCAAGTATTTAGCAATAAATGATTTAACAGGGTAAATGGTATGCAACATTTAAAAATGTATCTCTTTGGTTTTATTATTAATGCAATATTAAAAGGGATTAACCAAGCAGTCTTCCAATTAATATGATCAATAATAGAGTTCCAAAAAAAAAATCCTCTTGATGCTATTTTATTTTGTATTTGAAATATTGTACAAATATGTTTATTATTGCATTTTTTTTTATCAATCAATTCAATGCCGTTTAATATTAGTTTTGGATTTATCATTAACATGGAGTTAAATTGAATATGACTTTTGATAAGATTAATCATAGTAGGGGAAATAGCAGAATTAAATTCCTTAAAATGCACAGGAAAACTATGGATTTGCGTAAATTGTTCGTATGTTAAAATATGTCCATAATTATCAATCATATTCATAGGATGATTAATATCCCTGTTAAACCAATTCCATAAAAATAAGGATTTACTGGAAAACAAAATATTGGCATTATTCCAAATAAAGGAAGTGTGAGGAGAAAAATTGTGTGAGTAGCAAATTTTCCAGATTAAAAAAACTTGCTGGTGGAATTTGGACAATTTCAAAGGGAGTTTAGAAATATTAAAGTCACAAGTTAACAGAAATACTAGACCACCTGTTTGGTTAAAGATATGTGGGATATGGTTCCAGAGGGAGTTACCATTGATCAAACATCTTTTAAGACTTTAAAAGCTCCATTAACATCTTCAAAGAGAAGTACCTCCAGTCCCCCTTTCCACTGTCTTATTAGTAAGAACCCTTTTCTTAAGTCTTTGAGATTTGTTTTTCCAAACAAATTATTGATATCTTTACAATAAGAGTCTTTAAGCCTGTTGCCTTTGGCTTGCTCAGTTGGGGATATTCAAATTAATTAACCAATCATTAATACCATTGATCAGCCCTACCAAACGTGGATGTCTTTTTTCCACTAATAAACGAACATTGTTGTTTTGATTGATACTGTAAAGCTGCTTTGATACAATCTGTATTGTGAAAAGCGCTATATAAATATACTTGACCTGACTTTAACATACATAGATAAGGAGGGATAGAGGAAACGACATAACCCTTCTGCTTTATAATAGGACACGACCATAAACTGAACGATCGCGTTGTAACCAACAGTTTAATACCGCTTTGGTCTTTTTTAATCTAGAGGAGAAGTTTAAACTTTGTCTTTCTAGGACATCCTTTGTTACCATAATTCCTAGGTATTTAATAACAGAGGGTTTCACTGGAATGACAGCAACAATCATTTAAACTGTATAACGGAAGGATTTCACATTTGGATGAATTTACAGTTAAACCAGAAGCTTTAGAGAAAGTATTGATGAAGGAGATAGCATAAGGATATATTCTTTGTGTCATCTGCTAATTGCCATATTTTATAATAATATTTTTATAATAATTAAACTACCAACAAAATTAGAAAGGAGGAAATTGGGCAACCTTGACGTTCACCACTGTTAATGTTCAATCTTTTAGAGGTGGAAGTATTAACTATTACAGAACTATTAATATCATTGTAAAACATTTTAACTGCATCCAAAAATGTATTTCTAAATCCTAAAAGCGTCATAGTCTAGTAGCAAACACTAAAGTAATATTAATTATAATTAGTTTGTATCAATTAAGAGAAATTGGCCTCCAATTTTCTATTAAATGAGGATCATTATCTGGTTTAGCAATTAATGAAATCATAACTTGTTTCAGTAGTTGCATTTCTCCATTATTACTAATACATTCATTATACATATTATAAAGAGAAGCTTCAATCAGTTCCCAAAAATGTAAACACAATTCTACAGTTAACCCGTCTATACCTGGTCCTGTCCCTTTTTTCATTCCAAAAAGGGCATCTTTGATCTCAGAAGTTGTTATATCAGATTCACATAAGTCATGAAATTCTATATCAATAATAGGAATATTTTGATGAACTGTTTGAATGAACTCTTCACACTTGTAGGCCTATAGATCAAATTTAGAATTATATAATTCTTTATAAAATGAAAAAACAAAGTCAGAGATTTTTTGGGGATCTAGACAATGACTGCCATTGATATTTAACGCTGTTAAAGCATTTCTTTTAAAATTTCTTTTTTCAAGTGCAAAAAATAAAATGTTCACCCTCTTCAAGACATTTTGCTCTAGAGCGAATAAAAGCACCTTTAGCTAAATCTAAATACATTCGGTCAAGTTGGGTTTGGATTATAACTAATTCAGCTTCTTCCTCCTTAGTAAGACTTTGCATCTGTTCCAATATTCCTAATTGATCCAGTAAATGTAACTCTTTTTGTCTATTAATTTTGTTTAACTCTTTAAAAGACAAAAACGTTTAACAGCCATCTTTCTGACATGAAAAAGTCCCATTTATTTTTAAAACGTTCTTCTATTACCCCTCCAAAGATATCAATGGCAATTTTTTTAACATCGTTATTAAAATAAATAGTCATCATTAAGAAGATTATTATTAAATTTCCAGTACCCTCTGAAATCCGGAAGTTTATATCTGCGAATAGAGGAAGTAGCGTCACACATCGTGAAACCTGAAACTACTTTACATTTATTTTCGAACTCCTCTCACAGTGACATTTTGGTGTGACTTTCTGTGATTTTATCAAATATTATGTGAATTATAACTTTGAATTTACATATAGAATTTTAATTTTTGGTTTTCATGAATGTGAGAAGAAAAGTGATATTTATTTTATAAACCTTGTTTTTCTGTAAGCTAAATTTCACATTCACAAATGTAGATTTTCTAAATGCAATCTTCTTTTTAAAAAATGTTAACTTGAAATGAAAATGTATTTTGAATCTATGGAGTTCTCTAAAAACATAAAAGCTATAAGAGCAGTGGCTGTGTTTAAGGACTGGGCACTTAATTGAAAGACTGAAGGAACTTGATATGAAGGACTCTGGAGTATTGTTGTGTTATGTTATGACAATGATAATAATTGTTGTTAATGTTTTTGTTGTTGTTGTTTTCTTCTACAAGCATTTAATAAAAAATAAAACAAACATTTTTGTCCCAGCGCTGTAGGCCTACAGCTGGCAAAACAATTCACACAAACCCTTTTTAATATCAAACTAAAATGAGCACCAGAATCAAACTATATATTGTAGTGTTTTAATATTCTAGCAGATAAAGTTTCTGCTTATATTCTTGATTGTTTTGCATGTCAGCATCACAAGGAAGCAAAAACACCAATACGGACCATGGGGTGGTTTTGATGACAACATTATCCAGGTAATTTACCTCAACTCAACATTATACAGTCACATAACGTATGAAAACATTTTTTGTTTTTCAGTTGATTTTTCTGTTAAAACAAGCCGTTTGCTTAGTCTGACATCACTATTGTACTATCAAATTGTATCTTGCTCACTAGTTACCATATTCATGTACTATTCAAAGCTGCTTCAAATACAGTAAGCGGAACTGTGATGTAAACAATTATGTAAACATATAATATGTAGGTTAGTATAAGTGGAGGAGATAAATGATCGCCATGTTATTTTTACCATGTTACATGCTCAGAAACATGCAATTAGCTTGACATAGGCTATATGTACAAATAACCATGGTATTACCACTGTACCAGTGAGTAAAAAAAGAAACTGAAAGGAATTTCAGTGTCTCTGTGTCCAAGAAAAATAGAAGTACTGATTACTGTAACTGTAACACATCCTTTTTACACAATGGAAGCATTCAGAAAACGCAATATGTATCTGAGGCAATTTTATGCATTTCTTTTTATTACAGTAGTTTAGGGCGACAGCTACAGTACATGTGTGTGTTGTAACAGCACAGTGTACTGCACTCCAAAGTTACAGTAGAGAACAGTCTGAAGTACATCTACTGTACCTGTTTATCTCCATGAAGTTCTTATGATCGAGGCGACGGTGCAGCGACTCTAGTTTGGCTGCACTCGTAGCCCAGCCTGCCTCATAGTCACAGCATGGACAAAGACATGGGCAACTAGAGTGGCAATGCTTGACTCTTTGGCCTCCCTCTTCCCCTTCACCTTCCTCATCCTCTTCCTCCACTCCCATCTTCTCTTCCTCCTCCTCCTCATCCATGTAGAGTTTTGCACTGAGAGTTCAACAAATCTGACGTATGTGTCAAAACAGGGGAATAGTGTTTATAGTTTAGGGAAATGGGTGTGCTTTTTGTGTTATGGTTTTGAAATTTTAGTTCAAAGGCCTGGTTATAGTGTTTAAGCAATCAAAAAAAACTCTAAAGGACAGCAAATATTAAAATTAAGTGTTATTTAATGTGTTTTGCTCAATATTAATATAGGGGGAGATCTGTTAGTGTATTAATAATAATTATTATAACACAATGTAATTGATAAAAGCATTGTACACTGTACTCCGTGTTAACCAACTGACTGGGTCATCTGACCAATCACCGCAGATTAGCGTCACTCAAAGGCGGGGTTTGGAAAAATGAGTCGTTGAACGATTCATATGGGAGTCATTGAGCAAATCAGGTAAAAAATAAATGCATATTATAAAACAACAAAAGTGTTTTTTGTCATTGCATGCTTGTAAAACTGTTGTTAGGGACTCCCAAAACAGTATTAGGAACATTTTAAATGCCATAATAGGTGCCCTTTAAGTTGTCATGGTCTATTTCTCCCCTTATTTTTTTGTTTTTCAGATAAAATACTAAATTTTCTGTTGAAGAACTATAAACACATGCCTCATGCAACAAATAAAAAGGAAGAGTACAACATTGGCAACCCTGTATCACTTCTGTGTGCAGACTCTCCTGTGGGCCTTTCTGTAGATGTGGATGTGCAACTCATATTGCAGTCAGAAATACTACGTATAAATCAAGTAAAGTTATTTTATGCACTTACAAGTACTTCCTCCAAAGGACAATCATCTGAGAGGGTTTCTCCACTGTCCCGTGCAATGGAAACAAATGGGTATTACAAAGTGTTGTACTTTATTCCCTTTTGATGTAAAGTTAGTAAAAGTCCACTTACTGCATGTTTCAGCCACCATTTTCTTGGGAACAGGTGAAAGTGTTGGTGTATTGTGTAAAACTGCACACAAGAGGAAAACACAATGTAATTACAATGAACTACACTGGGAAAAAATGTTAAATGGCAAAATATTTTTACATTAACATAAGTTTTTATGTTTTCACTTTCACAAGTCAAAGCAATTCATCACTACTCAAGATTTAACAGTTGAAATGACTATACCAGCCATTTGGATTGTAGGCCTACTTAATTTAATGCAGCAACAAATTATTTTACAGTTTAGTAAGAGAATTTTAAGTTAATTTACCAGTAATGCAGGAATTGCTGCCACTGGTCCCTGGCTGTGGGTCTGAGGAAGAGCTGGGATGCCCTCCACAATGGGTCGGTTCACATTCAACCCAAGGGCCAGCTCTTCTGCCGGGTGCAGGTGTTAATGTTGAAAAAAACTTCAAACCACAGACACAGTACAATCCACATGGGATAATCTCACAGTACAAGCAGACGATTGATTGCACTGTATTCTTGCTTTCTAAACTGAACTCAAATGGCACTGAGAATTGGGTAAGAGAGCACTAAATTGGGGAAATTGAAAGATGAAACAATGCTGATGACCTGGGTCTGTGGTGGAGTAGTGAGTTTTCGCCATCCACATTTGTGAGATTTAATAACTTGGAGGTGCCAGCACTGCAGGGACGAGCCAACTGGTGATTGGCACCGTTTCATATACTCACCAATGCTGATTTTTACTCGCATTTTCTGAGTGTTAATTTTCGGCTTAATAATTTAGCTTAATAAAAAAAAAAAAATGTCTTGAACATTATAAGAGGGTCTTAACTGGCTTATAAAAAATTATGACATGGTCCCTTAAAATAAATGCTTATTGAATATAATATTTGTGGTTATGTAAAAAAATGAATATGTGCATGCAGAGTCAGTCTCTATTCTCATTTCCTTTCTTGTGTTATTGCAAAGATTCAGGTAAATCTTGAAACCTGAAGGAACAGTAACCCCAAAAAAATTTCAATAATCTAAAAAATTCTATCATCATTATTTACTCCCCCTCATGTTGGATATTGGGGTATTTCAAAAATATGATGTGACCGCTTTAAATAAATGCTTTCAAAGAATAGAAAAGAATAAATGCTTTTAAACAATCCCGATCTATGACAAAACTTTGAAGTGAACATGCAAGCGCCTACTTGTAAAGTTTAAAGAAGACGACAATGAAGGTATACAAGGTTTATTAGATCAATATTACAATGATAATATTCAACGTGTGATACCAATACCAGAGCAAGAACTCAAGCAGGAACTGAAATACACAAAGATAATTAAAGGAGCCGTATGTAAGATTGTGGCCAAAACTGGTACTGCAATCACTTTCAAATTACTGACTCGAGGTTGCCAGATATGCTGTGGGCTCCGATTCCGACACGTTTGTATCTGCAGCTGTGGGAACTAGAGCAGAGCTGGCAACCCGGATGCCGCAACACTACTGACTCCGTGATTGGTCGATCGGTGGAGGGCGGAGCATCAGATCAAAACACAACATGACAACATCAGCATCAGTTGAGGGCTGCAACTTCACGTTTTAAATGACAATATCCTGTCCGGACTACTGTTGTCAGTGAGATAAGTATTTGAAATGAACATGATTTCTTAATGTCTAGTGACATATCAGGGAAAATGTATGATTAATTGAAATACATTTCTTACATACAGCTCCTTTAACTAAAAGAGCTGAACATGACCGTGACACTACTATTGCGCTTTCTGAAATAAACTGTTTAAAATCTCTATCTACATGGTTGACTAGAGCCAGGCAGCATATTATGGCCAAAAATAATAACAATAAAATTAGGTGCATGACACCCCTATTCATGGATATTTAGGTGAAAGAAGCTATTCTTGTATTATTAGAAAGATTTAGGTCAATCTTAAAACTTATAGAAACTTAGAAATAGTTACCTAAAGCAAATTCTATCACTCTCATGTCGGTCCAAACAAAGTCATATAAACTGCTATTTTTACAGTGGAACACAAAAGGACAATTTTGAAGAATCTTTATGCAGCTGTTTTCCATACAATGTCTTTTCATAGTCATAACGAAAGCTCCAAAAAGCCAAAAATGGCATAACAGTAACATAAGTACTAGTAGTCCATATGTGCGATAAATTCAAGACTTTTGAAGTGGCAACAAAATGTTGTTGACACTACAATGCCACTGGTGTGCAGGATGGAAAATGTTTCTAAGGTCTGTAGCAGAGAGGAACAACACAAACCACTGTCACTCGGAACTGAAATCTTTCACAAATTGTTCTTTTTCATTTTAATTTTTAAATGCACCATTCCATCTAAATGTACACTCTTTCTGTGCGTGGTTGCGGTTTCATTGTGATTGCGATGATCGGGGTAAGATGAGGTGAGTCCATACACTGGGCTGCATTAGGAATTAATTGTGTTTGTTTAATTCAGGGCTCACGTTTCCCTGCTCTCACTGAGACTGTCACAGAGATAGGGCCATGCAACCAGAAACGCTGTGGGTACAATTGGTTATACTATCCACCTTCACATCCTCAGACTGTTGCTGAGGGAAAGACAAGTGACATTCATGTGGATCCATTCAATATATTATTCACAAGTTTCACGTGTGCCACAGAGCTGCTGTTGGATGAAGCTTATTTGTGCATACGCATGAACAATTAAATGCACCTCCTAATAAGGTTTTGTATTTAGAAGTTGCAACAAATGGACACATGACACATTCAGACAAGTTGTGGTAACTGTATTCTGTATTATACTGTGTTATTCTGGTAATAACAGTGAAAATATTTGTTATTATTGCTGTCAAATCAATTAATCGCATCTAACATAAAAGTTTGTCTTAATATTTGCGTGCATATAAAGTATATAGGCTACTTATATATATACACTACCGGTCAAAAGTTTAAGATCGGTAAGATTTTTTATGTTTTTAAAAGAAGTCTCTTCTGCTCACCAAGGCTGCAATTATTTGATAAAAAATACCAAAAAAACAGTAATATTGTGAAATATTATTACAATTTAAAACAGCGGTTTTCTATGTGAATATATAGTAAAGTGTAATTTATTCGTGTGATCAAAGCTGAATTTACAGCATCATTACTCCAGTCTTCAGTGTCACATTTTTAAAATGATTATAATATGAAATTATTATAATATGATGCTCAAAAAACATTTATGATTATTATCCATGTTGAAAACAGTTTTTTACATTTTTATTTCAGGATTCTTTGATGAATAGAAAGTTCAAAAGAACAGAATTGATCTGAAATGGAAAGCTTTTGTAACATTAATCACTACCATTCAAAAGTTTGGGGTCAGTAAAATTTATTTATTTTTTTGGGGGGGAAAGAAATTAGAAAATACTTTTATTCATCAAGGATGAGTTAAATTGATCAAAAGTTATACAGTAAATACATTTATAATGTTAGAAAAGATTATATTTTAAATAAATGCTGTTCTTTTGAACTTTCTATTCATCAAAGAATCCTGAAATAAAAATGTAAAAAACTGTTTTCAACATGGATAATAATCATAAATGTTTCTTGAGCATCATATTATAATAATTTCATATTATAATAATTTAAAAAATGTGACATTGAAGACTGGAGTAATGATGCTGTAAATTCAGCTTTGATCACAGGAATAAATTACACTTCACTATATTTTCACATAGAATCTGCTGTTTTAAATTGTAATAATATTTCACAATATTACAGTTTTTTTTTTTTTTTTATCAAATAATTGCAGCCTTGGTGAGCAGAAGAGACTTCTTTTAAAAACATAAAAAATCTTACCGATCTTAAACTTTTGACCGGTAGTGTATATAGCCTATATATATATTATGTGTGTGTGTGTGTGCGCGCGCGTGCGCGTGTAGGCCAATATATACATATAGCTAAATATGTTAGATGCGATTAATCAATTTGACATACAATTTATTTATTTAAATATGTATTTATTTGTCGTTACAGGGTAGCCTATGTGTCCATACATACATTCACTTTCAAAAATAAAAACCTACAGACAAATTAGGCCTATTAACTGGGGTAAAATGTGTGACAACTTGTCCCAGTGCTATTTTCTAATGCAGTATATGCAACCTACTTCCACGACCCAAGTTATAACCGGTACAGTGGAATAGATGTAGGCAACACTCGTCACCTCAAGAGCTCGCGCACCATTTTCCGTTCACACACACGCGCGCGCGCGTCCACACAGAGACACGTTCTTCTCTCCTTGTGGCCAATCCCACCATCATCAGCTGTCAGGCGGATTACCTCAAGCCTGGAGTCGCCTAATGCCTGAATGGTGGTGTTAGTGAGATGGGAACAATCTAATGCGAGCGACATTTAGTGCATAGTATCCGACAGCGTCATCTTAGGTTCATGCTGCAGAGACCGAAGCCTTGAAGATCCCCAAGCATCATGTCGGGAGGCAAACACAGGGGAAGCACAAAACGCTGAAACAGCAGCACCACCTTCCGCGATATCCCGAGCCTGTCGCTGGTGCTCTGGCGTCGGCTGGATACATTGCGGATCCATAATGCGCGTTAGTCAAGCCTGACACCACCGAGATGCTGCCGGGCTCTATCCAGATAACCGGAGAGGCGCTGTCCTGTGCGGAGGTGAAAGACATCTGCGACAGCCTGAAGGAGAACAGCGTGCGTCTGCTGTCCGTGCGCGGCTGTCAGCTGTCGGACCGAGACTTCGGCCGTGTGTGTCGCGGCGTCGCCGAGTCGCACTCCCTCGCTCAGCTCAACCTGAACCTCGGCGTGGTGTCCACCATCGGCCGGACCAAGCATCTGGCAGATGCGCTGAAGGCCAACAGATCCATTCAGACCCTCTTGTGAGTGTTTCCGAGAGGAATCTTTATTTAGGCAAGCGAACGACAATATTATTATCGCGCATACTCAAGCGAAGTGTGCTAATTGAGTACTTCTAAGCGAGCAGGCTTTACGACTTAATCAAAGAAAGGAATAGCCATTTATTTCGAGAGACTTTTTTACGTTGGCTTAAATGGTTAGTAGTTCAATTCTGTCATTAATTACTCACCCTCATGTCGTTCCAAACTCGTAAGACTTTCGCTCATCTTCAGAACACAAATGAAGATCTTTTTGATGAAATCTTGAGAGCTTTCTGTCACTCCATTGACAGCTACGCAACCGACACTTTGACGCATTAAAAAGTTCATAAGAGACTTCTGAAGAGACACTCGCTTATGATGACCAGATTGAATTTAGGCTTTTATTCACATAAACATTCATTTACTCACACACCAGTTAATTTAGGCCAATGGTAAAATGCATGTGCCAATTGGGGAACAATTTGAGCAATTGAACACTTGCAGAACAATGCTTTATGCTGTCAAACATGATTTATTACATAGCTGAGTTAAATGTGTACAATAAAATTAGATTTTATTTATTATACATAATTACATAAAATTATTATTGAAATATTAAAGCCATGGATGAGAACCTTGCACTGGCCAGTGTTACACTTAGGCCTACTGACACCTACCGGCGTGGGCCCGTGCACCATCATGCAAAAATAAAGGTTTACAGCAACGGATGCGACTGTTAATGTGTTATTCGTAGTGACCCATGAGAGATTGTGTGTCTTTCCTAGAATGGGTGTGATAAAAAAAACATAAAGTAGCACTGGTATTACAAAACTTTCAGTGGCACATGCCACTCAAATAACGCAAATAACATGTTTGAAAAAAATATTACTGACTTTAATGCATTTAATTGATATTTAAAATATCACTAGATTTGGCTATTTATTTAAGATTTTGTGTCACAGTTACATCAGTATAGCTGGTCAATTCATCTGTCACTGTCAGTCACCACTAGATGTGTCACAACATACAGCAACATGCTCTGCGACTCGGTCTCAGTCAGGTGTCGTGTCAGTGTGTCGCGACAATGTCAGTGAAGACCGGATGTGTCACTGGATGTGTCACTAAGCATAGCGACATGTGCACTTAATGTTAATACCGCCACTGAGTTATGTTTTTATTAGTTTATATCATTTATTTTACATGGTGTATTTTAACAGTATTGTTCAATAAAACCCATATGATTACTTACATTGATACTTTATTTGAACCAATTATTATAGCTTGTTATTATATATTTGTATTTTAAGTAATTTTTAAGGCTGTTGTTCACTTGTATCTATTTTATTACCACGATTTTTTTATCTGGTGACACGATTAATCGATGGAATAATCAGTAGAAAATCCCATTACTAAAATAATCGATTGCTGCAGCCCTAGTTTCCATCACTTCCATTCAAATTACAGTAGTCAAGGCGTGAACGCAGCATGGCCGTGTGTCCATCAAAGCGTCTTTAGCCAGCTGAAAGCGCTAGGCGCTCTGCTGAAAACGCCTAGCTGTGGGTGCTTCAGAGCGTTTTGGCAGCGCAGCATTTTTTTTCAGTTCAGACGCTTTGCTTGTTATGATACGAAATATCAGCGAAAGTGTTTCTAGTATCTCATTTCACAGATAGTTTGTTTGTGTGTTGTTTCTATATTAGAAAGTATTTGGTCTGGCTCTTGTTTTAAATAATTTTGTTCCGTTATTGTGCTTTTTTGTTGTCATCTGTTGACGTTGTACAAGCAGAATATGGCGGCTGGTCGGTGGGGTATTTATTTGTCCCGCCCCTCCTCCACTGTGATTGGATGGTTGGGTAAATAGTGACAGTGATGAGCGCTGCTTTTTCAACATTCTTCAACTCTTGGCGACCGGTAAAAACCGCAGAGCGCCCAGCACTTGAGTCAAGTCAAGTCATCTTCATTTATATAGCGCTTTTAACAAGAGGGCTTTTGAGCCCGGGGAAAACGCGGGGCTCCCATTGAAAACAATTGAAAAAATGCGCCAGCCGCGTGAAAAAAACACTTTGGTGGACACACGGCCTAAGTTCATTTTTTTGGTTCAAGGAAAGGCGACTGCTGTTTCGTTTGTGGTGCTCAGTGACTGACGTCTGTCTAACTCTGCATAGCATGAAACACGCTGATGAAGTGTGATGTCTGCGTGAGCAGGTACGCAGAGGTATGGAAATACATGTTGACAGGCAGATAGGACATCGTATCATTGCATTCAGACCTAAAGCAATGATTGGACAAACATTTTATGGTTATACGCCTTCCACAGACGATACATATAAATACATTTAGACCACTTAATGTAGTGATTGCTATCAGGATGTGAAGAGACTTTCAACCAGCATAACAAAAAATGTTTCTGGACCAAATCACCTACCCTGCCTTTAAAACCTAAATGTAAAACACTAATGTTTTGCCGCCATTTTCTTCAGGGAATGCAAATTTAGCACAGAACGTAATGTTCATCTCTGTTCACTTCGCCCCTTAAAGTCTCCACGGAAGTCCACTTTTAGATGCAGGACTGGTCACCCTGAATGGAGCCCTCTCCACTCACCCTTCCCTGGTGTCCTTGGATTTGGGGGACTGCATGCTGGGAGATGAGGCCATCCGCATCATTTGTGGGATGCTTCCTCCGGATGGAGCTAAATCAGGTAAAACATCACAGCTTTTCATACAAAAACCTGTGATGCATTGAGATTAACTTAGCAGTTATATATGTTATGTTAAGTGGAGTATATTACAGTACTTTTGAAATAGCTGTTTTTGTAGTTATGTAACACATTTGGTTTTGTAGGCTGTTTGTGTAAGGTTTTCGATAATTTAGAAAATACTGTAATCCCAGCAAACACAAATATGTTCTTACAACGTTTTGCTAACGTTTTCATAATGTTAACGTTATTTCTGAATGTTCTCTGAACGTTAAAAGCATCCAGTTAAAAAAAAAAAAAAAAACTTTTCTTGGTTATGCAAACCTTAATATTTGTTCCATTCCATTTTAAACACATTATGAGACTGTTACTTTTTAATGTTCTGAATGTAATGAACATTCTGAAACAAGTTGTAACATTTAAAAATGTTACATGATCGTCCAATTCAGGAAAGAAAAACGTTTCATTGATAATGTTTTTGTGCTAACATTTTGAGAATATTATTAAAGGAACACGCCGACTTTTTGGGACTTTAGCTTATTCACCGTATCCCCCAGAGTTAGATAAGTCCATACATACCCTTTTTATCTCTATGGGCCCTATCTTGCACCCGGCGCAAATGACTTTGTACACTGGCGCATTTATCATTCCTATTTTGCACCCGTGCAAGGCAGACTTTTCCCTCCACAGACGCACGCTGGCAAACTAGAGAATGAACTTGCGCTCCCTGGGCGGTTCAGTGCAAAAAAGGAGGCGTGTTCCAGCGCAAACAATCCCTGGTGCTATTTTGCAGTTCCAGAAAACAATTGCGCCACTGACCAGAAAAAACCTAGTCTAAAGTCAGTGGCGCGTTGAGCGTACATTCAGATGCTATTTTAAGCGCGCATGCTTGGTCATAATACAGAGTGTGAACAACGCGCATACACTGTAGATGATTCTCTCATCTACACAGATGCATTTTCCTTTTTGCAAATTATACATTATTATAAGGAAAAATATTAAAACTCGAGGGAAATCATTGTTGTGTCCATGACGATGGGAAAAATAGGCATAAAGCTTACATATTTACCCAAATTATTATATGAATGTATAACCGAAGCTAATTTGGGTGGGTTTGTCCCATCCCCAATGTCACTTCTCTTTCTTTTACGGCCCTGACGAGAACATCGATCTCCTCGGCTGTGAACCGATTCTGAAGCGCTCCTGGTAAATGCGCCGTTATAATAGTATTGCGCCATGGAACAAGCGCACCTCGTTCATCATGCTCTTAAAGGGAATGTGATATGACGCTCTGATTGGTTTATTCCACGTTACGCCCAAACCACACCTATGAATAATGAAGCTACTTCAGACCAACCCCTTTTAAACTTGCGTCGGGCGCAAGAGTCTTTTATCCCAGCGCCCAAGACCCGCCCACAAAGTTACTTGCGCTTCGCGCTTGATACTTGCGTTTCAGATCGTTAAAATAGGGCCCCATGTGTGCCATAACTCACTCACCGCTAGCTTAGCTTAGCACAAAGACTGGAAGTAAATGGCTCCAGCTAGCATTCTGCTCTTAATAAGTGACAAAATAACGCCAACATTTTCAACACTCTGAGGAACCAGAGACTATTTATACAGAGACATGCCACTTCCTTACTCCTCAATACAACTATATAGGAAAAACCCGTAACGGCAAAGATGACGGTTGTATGCACATGCCCCGCCCCTCATTCTGGAAAGCCAATCGTCTGCTTTTTAACAGTACAGCCGGGAAACATTTAAGCCAATCGTCTGGTTCCACTGATGCATGCGCACAGTTGACGTTTGCGACAGCGGAGACGAGAACCCTTGCGCATGCGTAGTAAAGTATAACCTGTGGGGAAAAAGGCGTTTTAAACCTTATTTTGGGGCAAAGTCATCAAACTTTTTCAGTGATTTTTATCATATTTTACTGCTGTTTCTATACATGACTTTTTTATGTCCCGGTGACCAGTGAATGTGCAGTTCGGAGGCGTTGCCAAGATGGCGGCCGAGTGGCATGACTTGCCTAAAAGGACTTTGGAGGAACTCTCTGTTCCTCACTGCAGGGTTTCTTAGGCGCTGCGAGCAAATAACTTGCCTGCTTCGCCTTCTGAGAATATAGTTCCCAGTATGTATACGGTTAAAAGAAGCCTGTGTCTCATATGACCTTGTTATTTGTACACACTGTGACTATACAAATCACAACATAAACATTTAGTCACTTATTGGGAGCAGTATGCTAGCTGGAGCCATTTACTTCCAGTCTTTGTGCTAAGCTAGGCTAGTGGTGGGTGCGTCAGACAGAGTTACGGCACGCACGGAGATGAAAAAGGTATGTATGGACTTATCTAACACCGGGGGATACGGTGAATAAGCTAAAGTCCCAAAAAGTCGCCGTGCTCCTTTATGGACCAGAAAACTGAAGGAACATTCTATTAATGTTACTGGAAGAAAGTTTGTTCATAACTTTGAGAGAATGTTAGGGAAGTTTTAATAACATTTCCGGTTAGCTGGGAAAGTAGCTTTAGACCTAGAAGCATGCTGGGAGCTATTATGAATCAACAGTGCGATCAATAATACTGTACAGGGCTTAAAGAGCTGACACTGAGTGCTAACCCAGCCATCAGCAGCCAGGGTTGGGCTCGACTGGCCATCGCCGTGGCTCACAGCTCACAGTTACGGGTCCTCAACCTTGACTACAATCCCTTAGGTGAGTGATCTTCTGTGGTTTTGAGGTATGGATATGTGCTGGCCATGATACACAAGATATCGCTAAACTGACAGTAAGTTCGATCAGGGATTTGTTTTCAGGCAAATTAAAATTTTGGACATTTGCTGTATAGCATTTTTAATCATTTATACGCTTGACACATAAATCAGCGCTTGACAAAAAAATAAAGTATTTTCCTGAAGTATAGTGGAAGGTGTAGATGTTACAGTGTATATATTGAGACATTTATTTTGCTGACTTAATGAAACGGCCACCCAAGCGTATAAATGTTACTGCTGGAGAAATGCAGGGTTTGCTCTTTGAAAAGCGCTAGGTTTGCACGTCTCTGACTCTCAGTCCCCTGTCTCAGCTTTTCCCTCTGCTTGTGGTTTCCAGGGGATCACATCGCTGGGATGTTGGCTGTCTCTGTCGCATCCAGTCGAACTCTTGAAGTTCTGGACCTCGAGGGAACCGGACTCACCAATCAGTCAGCACAGGTACCTTCCAATCTCAGAACTGCTTCATGAAACAAGTCAAGTCAGCTTTATTTATATAGCACTTTTTACAATACAGATTGTTTCAAAGCAGCTTTACAGAGATAACAGGAAAATAATGCAGCAAAGTTTGTTTCTGCGGTACAGCAGATCTAGAAGAAAATAGCGTCATAGTCCAACTTAAAGGTGGGTTATGTGATTCTCTTTTTTGTCCATTTTTTCAAAATCAATTGAATGTGCCCTAGAATGTGAAATTTAATTTATTTTGGCATAGTTAAATAACAAGAGTTCAGTACATGGACATGACATACAGTGAGTCTCAAACACCATTGTTTTCTCCTTCTTACTTAAATCTCGTTTTTGAAAAACACCGCTGAAAAACAGGCGAATCTCCACATAATACCGACTGTGGTGTCGGGATCATAAACATGTACGACTCAAAAAATTTGCATATGCCAGCCCATGTTCAATGACAGGTGGAACTGCGCAGCCGAAGCATGGCAGTTGTTCAGTGTTTGGATGTACAAATGAACACAAAGGTATTTAGTTTCTTCATCCGAGCCTCTGAAGAAACAATGGGTTCATTTTATTTTCTCTGGAAATTTCCAAACATTTCACCAACAAGACTGTTTCCTCAACTTGGGCCAATACAGAGCTGGCCTCGATGAACGTCTGAAAATAAATCGATCGAGCTACCAAGCAACACTTTCTGATGTGTACTTGTTCAAGTTCAGACAGGTAATCTTTCTCTCAAAATCGTTCAATAATGTTTATGCATCAGTAAGTCAAGCCAGTGACTAAAATATCAACTTCACATCGTTTATTTTAGTAGGATGAAAAAAACCTTATTTAAATTGTGAATAAATTATATACAGAAAGCGATCAAAAGGACAATCTTTCCACAGCGCGAGTTTATCTGGACACTTGCCAAACTCGTTATGAATTCAATGACGCACGTTACACTGCACAACGAAGCTTTTACTGTATTTACATCATCGTGTTTGCATTGGTGAAAGCATTAGAGAGAGTGCAGAAACTGCATTGCAATGATAAGATCTTTATTCTCGCGATCAACACACTGTCATCCGTTTGCTGAATGCTCATCACGGCAACATTTTATGTGATGGGAATAGATCTAAATACTTTAAAAACATCTCACGATTTGTTAATCTCGATAGCTGTAATAGTAAAAACGTATAATATCTGTAGTAAAAGTATTCGAGAGAGTTTCACATGTAATACGTAGCTATTTCATATGCAAGCATGTCAGCCAATCACAGCAGAGGCCGGTTACACACAGCAGACACGCCCCTTCAAACAGAGCGTTCACATCAGAGGCTAAAATCAGGCTAGGAAAAAATTTTGATCTAAAAAACATACTAACATTATAAGGGCAACCCAGAAAACATTATACAATAAAAATAAAAACCATTCTAGGGCACCTTTAAATCCTATTCCTAACCCACTTACAGCCACTGAGTTAGAAGCACTGAAATGAAAATTAAGCAATTTAATCATCTGTGGAACGGGCAGGACTCGAAAAACTCCAGCCAATCGTTTCCAAGAGCACCTAGAATCATTGGACAGTAAGTCCATCAATCAAACGGTCGTACCGCACGCGCACGACCCCTTCGTGCACATACTCAAGTATAACAGTATAACCACAAAGCTAACGAGTCTTTATGAGCTCTTGCCGTTAGCATAACTAACCTGCTTGGAGGGGAAGCTGATGTGAGCGATTGTATTTATGTATGGAGACTAGAGCTTGTATAGTGCTAGTGGGGTTGTTCCACATTGCTATGTATCCTGTTTTGAATAGAAGACCGCTGTACAGACACAGAGTCTCGCGCATCTGAGTTTTCGTTCGTGCATAATTGCGTGTCCATGTTCTTCGAATGGGTAGAGTCAGGGCCAGCGTTAGAAAAAATATATATATTACCGAATCCAAACTTTTGAATGGTATAGTGAAAAAGTCTTAAGAATATCCTGATGACAGACTTGTCATCGAAATTCCACTGAAGAAAGAAATGATGAGAGTAAATAATGATCATTTTTATGTTTGGGCGAATTATTCTATCAAGCTAGATGAACACCGTATGATATTCAGTTGCACTCCAAAACATGTATAAATGCCTATTAGATTTCAATTCTTTAAAAAAAATGATAAAATACCCTGCCATTCACTTTGATTTCTGCAAGAATAAACCCTATTCCTTTTCTACTTCAATCATTTTCTAAATTACATCAGTGATGAATTATGCATGATGCATACAAGTTAATCTGGGCAGTGGCTACATTCATTTTACAATTAAAAAGAGATTGGGCAATGCATGTAGATCAGATATGCACTTCATAAACCAGAAGAGTAATCCTAAACCCTTTCCTATCACCACCTGCTGAAAAATAGCCCTGTGGAGGAAAATAATGGATTAAGCACAACCTTAAGCCATAATACCTCTGTCATCCTCATGTCATTGCAGCCTCGTGTTATTATCTTTCTTCTATGAAGTACAAAATGAGAGAAAGAAAACACCACAGGGTCAATACAACATGACCTATGACATCAGTAAATAGATTAACTATTCCTTAGTTTAAAAACCTTCTCTGCATCCTTTGGGACTGTAGAAAGGAGGTATACTTTTGTTGTCATAATTCTCCACTAGAGGGCAAGGTTGTACAGAACATTTCTTATTTGTGATCCTCTCATGAAGGCTGTAATGTAGTTTGGACCTTTGTCCTGAAAAGACACCATGAAGTCTTTGATGGAGAACTTGACAGCTCCTCATCTCTCTTGATGTCATTGGATGGTAAAGTGCTCATTGGTTGTAGAATCTCTGCAGGTGTAGTAGCTCATCCGGGTATTTGTGCTTAAAATTCAGCTTTGATCACAGGAATACATTACATTTTAAAATATATTCAATTGAAAAGAAGGTTATTTTAAACTGTAATAATATTTCAGTTATAATAATCTGTATCATGATTATTAAGTATTCAAACATTGTACTGATTTGATGATAATGTGTAGCAACACAACCTATTAAGCAAATGAGTGCAGAAATGGACGGCGTAAAGGCGCAGTGTCGTTTACTGTCGCGTTTCAATAGGAATCCACGTGATTGGGATTTCTTTTGAGGGCGTTGACAGAAAGCTGCTTGGTTTGAAAGTGATTCGGTGTGAGCTGCTACGCTATTATCAACAGACAATGGCTTTTTGCCCACTAAACCCTATTCTTTTTCCACTTTGACCATTTTCTAAATTAAATCAGTGATGAATAATGCATGATGCATACTATAGGTAATCACTTCTTTCCTACCCACTTTCGCTTATGTAACCGCACCTTAAGGCACACTGGAACGCCAATCATTCATTGAATACTGCTAAACTTCCTTTCATTGCATGTTTATTTATTGAATATTTCTGGCTAATTTCATTTTGTTTTCAGCACTGAAAGTGTATGCTCCTGGGCAGTTAAGCTGAGAATCCCAATAAACATTTGAATCTCGCATACCTCGTTTCCACCAAAAAAGAACTGGTTCGAAACTGGTGCTGGTTCAAAGTTGGTTCAACTTGCGAACCTTCTCAGAACCTGTTTGTTTTTCCACTGACTAGAGAGCCCAGTGAACAACGTTGTTACGTCACTGTGTACGTCGCCATACGTCTTAGCTTTTCCTAGAAACGCTTGCGCCAACTTCAAGCATAACAATTACAATGGCTACAACAATTACAATCTCCACCGACCACTGTTTCACTTTAGAATCAATCTTTCTGCAATCGTTGTACTATCTTTATACTAGCGCTGTGTTTTTAGCAATGGCGGTCACAACCTTTCCTGTCGTGTTGTTGGTCACAATAACCCCAGCCCCCGACGTGGTAAAAGAATGGTTCTAGTCCAGCAAAGAGTTTTCCTGGCCGAGAACCGGTTCTTTGGCTGTCGAAACACAAAGAACTGGTTTGCGAGTAGGCACCGGCTCCGAACCGGCTCTCAAAATGCTTTGGTGGAAAAGGGGTAACAGGGAGCCAGAGGCGAGAGAAGACTCTGACTTTATAGGTCATGCACTATATAAACGAAAGTATTGGGATACCTGGACACCAACACGGAATGCAATGACATCGCATTCTAAATACATAGACATTAATATGGAGTTGGTCTCTCCTTTGCAGCTATAACAGCTTCCACTTTTCTGGGAAGGCTTTCCACAACATTTTGGAGTGTTTCTGTGGGAATGAATGCCCATTGATCCAGTAGATCATTTGTGAGGTCAGGCACTGATGTTGGATGAGAAGGCCTGGCTCGCAATCTCCATTCCTGTTCATTCCAAAGGTGTTGGATGGGGTTGAGGTCAGGGCTCTGTGCGTGCCAGTCAAGGTCTTTCACACCAAACTCATCCATGAGCTTTGTGCACTAGGGCACAGCCATGCTGGAATAGAAAAGGACTTTCCCCAAACTGTTCCCACAAAGCTGGAAGCATAGCATTGTCCAAAATGTCTTGGTATGCTGAAAGGCCTGTTTATACCAGGATAACTATAAAGATAACTATATTATCATCCACACCAACGGATAATATCATTCTGTTTATTGTATGTGCGCTGCAATTTTGTCGTCTGCTGGTTTAAATGCTTCGCCTCTTCAAAGTCAGCTGGATTATGATTGGTTGTCAGTGTTTTTATCAGCTTAAGTTCACAGGCCACTGTATTCGCATGGCAGAAGACGAACCGGTCAAACATTTCATCTTATATGAGTCACAAATCAAACCAATAAACAGGCGCGGGGCACCACGAACATCGTACCGCGAACAAATATCACGCCACATCATCGACAAAAGCATGATCACTCTCAGCGAAAAGGAAATCAGCGAGTTGGCAAAGAACCGGAAACAATGGAACTGTCTTTTTGCTGCGCCTAGGCAAAAGAAACCGAAAGGAGGGAAACCTCTCGTCGATCTGTAGCCCAGCTCGATTGATGATGATGTTTTTATCATTCATCAGCTGGAAAAAAATCATTCTGAAAAATGATTTGTTCCTCTGTGTTGTTATCATTATAGATGTGGTGTGGACTCCCTCTTCTCATAGAATTGAAACTATTACCGACGTCGGTGTATGAATGTGTGCGTGAATGGGTGAATGAGAGGCAAAATGTAAAGCGCTTTGGTGGCCATTGGGTCTATGAAAGCGCTATATAAATGCAGTCCATTTACCATTTACCATATTATTAAAGTGCCCCAATTATGCTTTTTCAGATATTCCCTTTCATGCAGTGAACTGCTGAAAATGAGTCGTCAGTAAGTCCAGTCTCACTTCCTGGTGAACCTACGTCTACTGAACCTACAACGTCTACTTTGACCTCAACACTTCGTTATAGGTTTTGGCCTTGGTGTGATCAGGGCTTTTCACCTCATCTTTTTGATGGAATCCCAAAAAAACTCCCACTGAGCTAACTTTTTCCTCCGACATGATTTTGTATGACAGCTACACAATATGACTTATTTTTTCCATTTTATGACGGGTAGCAACTAGCGTTAGAGTGCAATACTGCCACCTACCATGTTGGAGTGCCAACCAGATAGTTGCTGCCACCGGATTGTTTATGATATGATTATATGAGATTTAGGAGCTGTTTACACGACACCGTTTTCAACTAAAAACTTATTTTTATGCGTTTTGGCCGTTAATTTAGACAACAACAATGGCTGAAAACACAAACTTGTGAAAATGGGTTTCAAAGTGCACGTTTTTGAAAACGGTCTCAGTGTGATCAATAAAAAAGCAAATCTTTGAAGACGATGACATCATGCACATGCGTATTACGTGTTCAGTATAGTGTTTCATATCCCAATGTACCTGGGATGATGACATATCACATGCAACGCTAGTAGTCTGCCCAACTCCTCTCAGTCTGAGAACTCCCTCAGCAGAGTTCGGGGTATCGGCTTGTCAACAAATGCACGCGTGTATCCCCTGGTGTAACCATGACAGATTTCACGACAGTAGTAGAAGACAATACTGTTTCCGAACTGTAGGGGGACCCCGAGACCAAAAGTTACCGAATGCTGCTTTAAGCATATCGTTGTCATGTAAACGTACCCTTATTTGCTCTTTGAAGTGGTGGTATAATGCCCTTTTCACAAGACGTAAAATAAGTATTTGATGTCCCCAGAGTGTGTATGTGAAGATTTAACTCAAAATACCCCACAGACATGCATGTTCAAGTTGTCACTTTTTGAGGGCGAGCAAAAACGCACTGTTTTAGTGTCTGTCCCTTTAAATGCAAATGAGCTGCTGCTCCCGGCAAAGAGGGCGGAGCTTCAACAGGTGTCCTTTTACCTCACACAGACATGCGGATCCTGAAATGAAAATGAAATGAAAATGTCAAAAAAATTGTAGACTTCTATGTTCAAACCGGAGTCAGACAACGATGGAGAGGCTCAATAAGTGACAACATGTAGAATGCAACAGGAAATTTCTGAATGGTTAGTTGATGAATTTATGTAGCTAATGTGTAGTTATCTTCTAGTCAGTGATTAGCATATTCTGTTATGATCATTTATAAATCACGTTCCCGGGAATGGGGTTTATGTAAATTTTAGGGTTGGTGATGTCACTAACCCAGGAGCAATGTCGTGTAGTCCCTACCAGCCGTTTGTTGTAGTCCTTAAAAAGCTCTCTCTGTCTGTCCTAGCGTGTATCCCATATTTATATAGGGTCCGCTTGCTTGCATGCTTTTCGCCACTTGGCTCGATCCAGGGCATCATCAGTGGTGATATTTACTGAGCGCATATCCTCCGCCAGACGATCGAGCCACCGCTTTTTCGGCCGGCCACGCGGTCGTCGTCCGGATGGTGATAGATTATAGACCATTTTCACCGTTGTCTCATCGCCACTTCTGATGACATGGCCATACCAGCGGAGTTGGGCTTCACGCATCTTCTGGACTATGGGCACCACGCCCATGCGCCTTCGGACATCATCATTCATGACGTGGTCGAATCGCGTGAGGCCGAGGGACCAGCGGAGCATCTTCATCTCCATAACATGAAGGGACTGCACATGTTTGATGGTAGCTGGCCAACACTCGGAACCGTTCAACGCGACCGGGCGTTAGTGGTGTGAACCTACACTGGTCTCACGGTTCGGTTCGATTACGATTATCATGTCATCAATTCAGTTCAATTTGATATCACGATGCATTGCGATGCACCGCATCCTCAATTTTCAATTTTACTTCAAAGTGATGTGTGCGTGCGCGCGTGTTCGCCTGTTCGGGAAGTCGCAGTGACATTCCAGTTTAAGTTTCAAGGGAGTAACGTATGTTTATGCCATTAAAATTAAATTCTGTCAAATCAATTTTGTTTTAAAGAAATGTTCATTTAAAAGCAGCGCTCATTCATCAGTGTAATGTTACCATAGAGATGCGCGCATCAAACCGTCGGCGAGTCCGCTGTTGAAGTTGACGATCATCCATTTATAATCACGCGTAACAACACAGAATAATTGTAATTTGACCATCGGGTGCGGATACTTAAATGTCATTGTAATTCGATGTCGTTGGAGCTCATCCGCTCTGTCAGGCGTTAACAGCTCGGGGTGAAAACGGCTAACGTGTTTTATCAAGTTAGTGGTATTATACCTCCTCCTGCATATTCTATTTGTGCGTGACGAGCGCACACCGCGCGTGTCTTCTCCAGGTCGTGCTTACCAGGTTGTTCATAAAAGCCAAAGTGTGCCCAGATGTAGGCTTTTAAAGTAGTTTGAGGATTTTTAATTACTTGCATTCACGTCTCGCCTCCCTCTGCCACTGTATGCTACCGCGACAAAGCACACACGCGATACGACACAACACATGACGTCATAAAAGCGTCAGTACATTATAATCGGTTATGGTCTATTACTGAACCGATACCGAATCGTCCTCGTCTGCATCGCGATGCATCGTAGAAACGATTCATTTCGACACCCCTACCGGGCGTACAACGGTTTTATAAATCTTGCCCTTGAGTGGTATGGGCATTCGGCGATCACAGAGAATGCCTGTGACTTGTCTCCATTTAAGCCATGCTGTGTTGACTCGGGCTCGGGCGTCAGGGAGAGAGTCACTGTCACTCCGGATTAGAGAACCAAGATATTTAAATTCGGTGACTTTGTTTAATGGCTGCCCTCCAACTCTGATGGTCCCGTCGGTCTGGGGTCCGCACTCCATATACTCGGTCTTTTTGATGTTAAGGCGCAGTCCGTGCGCGTCTAACCACTCATTCCAGTCTTGCACTTGATGTTCAAGCCCCCAACGGGTTTTGTCAGCTTGGAAGATGTCGTCGGCGAATAGAAGTGAGCAGGACCAAGTAGTCCTTAAAAAGCAATTTCTCTAAAAGAAAATATCTCCCTTACAACTTTGAGCGTTGTAACTTTACAGATGTTTATGCTTAAACACAGTGCTAGCCATTTTGGTGTCCTAAGCATAATTCCTTTACATCCCTAAAAAGTGGCTAATCATTTTTCTATACTGAAATAATATCAGCATTATAATTATTATGACATGGGGTGTTTCTAGGATTTTCATTTTGGGGGGCTAAGCCCCGAATGAGGGTATGATTTATATATATATAAAAAATAATAAAAAGTAACTTTAGTTTAGGGTCTAATGCTCACTATTAACTAGTTTCATTACGCAATGGCATGGTTTTTATAATCACTGTAGTCCCGAATTTGAGGCAGGTTAGTTAGGGGGGAGAAAATTTTGATTTCTCTAAACTACAGATGTGCATTTTAAGATGTTTTGAAGGCAAAAAAAATTTGGATAACAACAGCTTTAAAACCATGTCAGTGGGCAGCTGATTATTTTTCTCTCCTCATCAGCATCACACTCTTTTTCTCTTTGTTTTTATCTTGCCCTGTCTCTTCCCCTCCTGAAGTTGGCTTTTTTAATTTACTAAAGGCTACAATTTGTATTATATTCTCAATATGTACACATTCATTATTAATCCTGTGCCTAACATGATGAAAACGGCTTTGTTCATGTTTCTTGTCCCCTCACAATGGCAGTAAACTATTACACTAGACTACATGAGGACGTTACATAGGCCTGTTTTCAGTTCAACATGGCGAAATTAGACAAAACTATATTAGTTTGCCTGATTATTTTTTGTCATTCGATTAACATTTATGACCTAAAAAACGGTCAAATATGAAACGTTGAGTTTAACTACTTACATCTTATCTCGCACTTGACCGTCCACTGAAGCGTCGAGTCGCACTGTTAAAATTTGCCCTCAGCGTCTGTGAACATAAAGCCCACCTACTTTGATTTGATTGGTCATCTCAAATATTCTGACATTGACGAGCAGTGACAGACCAATGAGGCTCAGATGAACACACACACACACACACACACCCTGTCCTCTGTTTCTGACGTGCTCTCTGCTCGGCACCGCTGCGGATTGAAGATGAAGAACGCGCTGAATCTGATTATAACAAGACTGAAGCGAACACGAATTTGTGTAGCCTAATCACAAATTTTTAGGGGGGCTAGGCTGAAGTTTAGGGGTTTAAAGAAGTTTAGCCCCTAAAAAGGGCCTAGTGGGCCCCTGATTATGACTATGATATGATGATTGATTTTTCATTAGGCTATTTTTGGTGCCCCCTCAGCACTTGGTGCCCTACGCACAGCGCGTGGTGGGAGCGGCGGCGCTGCTTAAACAGCAACATTACAAACTAACTAAAGTTAGAAAAGTGAAATCATAATCAACCACCCCTTTAAGTATTTATTTCCTCCCAGTTTTGGGCTCATGCCTTTCCTTGTTCCTCTGTGGTCAGATCTTCCTAGACATGGTGGAGAACTACCCCACCAGCCTGCGTGTCCTGGTTCTGGCGGAGAACGACATCAGCCCGGAGCTGCAGCAGCAGATCTCGGATCTCCTCTCCGAAGGCGAGGAAGAGGAAGATAAGGACGGAGAGGCTCGCGGGAGCTCGGTGACCCCCAGGGAGAAACCCAACTGGGTTCCCCACAGCAGTAAGGGCTGACCCAGCCTCTCTCTCTCAGCCTGTTCTCTTTACTTCAAGACTGTTTCACTTAGATTTCCCGCTTTCTCTTCCCCTCTTTGTTTGTGGATGACTTTCCTGCAGTAACTGGTTCTAAGAGGCTGGGGAAAAAGGGAAGTACAGAAATTCACATTTCTCATGCATTATTTAGGAGAGATCATTTACTACTTACGAAATAGAAATTTGAATTTCTTATAATGGCCAAGTTGTGAGTTCTCTGTGCTGTATGTACTGAAGTCTTTAGACTTAGAGGTTATTATTAGTAAAGATATATTTTACAGGAAGAGTTCAGCCAGAAGTTATCATTCTGTCATCGCTCAGCTTCATGCTGCTTTAAACCTATATGAATTTTTGCGCAAAATGTGAATTTTGGATGCATATCCTGACCATTCTTTTCCATATAGTGAAAGTTAGTGTCAAGCTCCAAAATGACACACACACAAAAACACCTTAAATGTGTCAAACTCCATATATCAGTACAATCAATAGACACATGGTATTAAGATGCGTTTTGGTCGATCGGACCAAAAGTGGACGACACTAAATACAGGTGTAAACAGGGTCTAAAACGTTTTGAGCTTGTCCACTTTCAACCACTTCCAGAGGGAGTTGAAAACACATTTGACCGGATTGCTTTTGTGTAAATGCTCATGTGATCAAATGTGTTCAAACAGCCACAAAAGACCGTCTTCTCTGCGCCTACTGAACTAATGCGTGAACATTATGGGAAGCGCGCTAGCCAGACGGGATTTAAACTTTATCGGACAGAGACCCAAGTTTGGTTTGAAGAGGAAAAACATACCAAGCACAATGTTCTCTCACCATTCCTGATTTCTAACACACTCACAGCGTTCAGCTGGTCTTGCGTCGGTCAGAGCAGAAACTAAAGCTGATGCTCTGTGTGTTTTTCTGTCGTCTCCGGTCACGTTCATATGTAAATTGCGTGAACTTATTTAGTCCATTAGATCAAAAGATCTGAAAAATCCCATACATTTACCCGCCCATAGACCCTCCCCTCGAAAAATCAGGACAGAAGTGGTTGAAAGTGGATTAAAACAACAGGTGTAAACAAGATTGCGTCTCCCTCGTCTACTTGTGATCCGATTGACCAAAACACATCTTAATACCAGGTGTAAACAGGGCCAATGATGTCAATGCCCCATTTTATGGTCAATTTCAAAGCTTGGGCAAGATGATCTTCTGATTTGGCATATGGTACGTAAGATACTTATGTTTTTTTTTGTGTGTGTGTGTGTGTGCGTGCGTGTGATTTTGGAGCCTGAAAGACCCAGTCCCCTCTCATTTCCATTTGGGTCAGTAAGATTTTTTTTTTGTAAAGAAATGAATACATGACTTTTACATTGTAACAAAACAATTATTTCAAATAAATGCTGTTCTTTTAGACTTACTATTCATCAAAGAATCCTGAAAACATTAATCATGGTTTCCACAAAAGTATTAAGCAGCACGAATGTTTCAACATTGATAATGATAAGAAATATTTCTTGAGCAGCAAATCATCATATTAGAATGATTTCTGAAGGATGATGTGCCACTGAAGACTGGAGTAATGATGCTGAAAATTCAGCTTTAATCACAGGAATAAATTACATTCTACAATATATTAAAATAGAAAACAGTTATTTTAAATTGCAATAATATTTACAATAACTGTTTTTACTGTATATTGATCAAATAAATGCAGCCTTAGTATGATACTTTCAAAAAAACAAACAAATCTTACTGACCCCAAACTTTCCCAGCCTCATATATATTCCCATATACACAGGTAGTGTATATGAGAGAGCGCGGCCAGGATATTCTCCAAAAGTACACGGGACAAAAGAGATGCCACTCAAATGAGAGAATGTGAACTATCCCTGCCAGGAAGAATCTTTAGTAGACTAAGAACTGGAGTAGCCTTTTCCTGTCCTCTTCAAACATTTCAAACATTTACCAAATTGTCTCTGACCCTTCCAGACTCTTCCAGCTCCCAGATGGTCCTGATGACATCAGGCCTGGGCGAGAGCTTTCTGGCAGAGACAGAGATGTGATACTGGAGCTGCCTATGTGTTTTGCTCGACCACTGCAAGAGCGCGACCTCTCACACCGCATGACCTGTAGCAATTAGCGCAAAACCTTAAACACCAAGTGACTTATAATACGCAATAGTGAATTATTTATTTTACAGATGTACAGTCTATTTATAAATGAGTACTTAACCGATAACAGTATACTCTGTTAGATGAGCTGTATAGGGTTGATGTGATGGCCTGATGCCTGAATAAATCAGTTTACATCTTTTTAAATGCTTTTTCCTCTGATTTTGTTTTGTTTGTTCTTGTTGTGTCTGACCCGACAATTCAAATATTGTGATAAGAACTACATTAAAGAGAAATACATGGTTAGTATTGAATGGCCATAATTTGAGGTGGAATAGTTTCGTTATTACACATCCCAGACAGCAACATAGTGTCGGCCCAGATGCGGGCCACATCGGGCCACATGTGGATTTCACGCGTACCAGCCCACACTATTTAATTGTGTTTAAAGGAACACTCCACTTTTTTTGGAAATGGGCTCATTTTCCAACTCCCCTAGAGTTAAACAGTTGAGTTTTACCGGTTTCGAATCCATTCAGCTGATCTCCGGGTCTGGCGGTAGCACTTTTAGCATAGCTTAGCATAGATCATTGAATCTGATTAGACCGTTAGCATCTCTCTCATAAAAATGACCAAAGAGTATTTTTCCTATTTTCCCATATTTTTCCTATTTAAAACCTGCCTCTTCTGTAGTTACATCGTGTACTAAGACCGATGGAAAATGAAAAGTTGCGATTTTCTAGGACAATATGGCTAGGAACTATACTCTCATTCCTGCGTAATAATCAAGGAACTTTGCTGCAGTGCCATGGGTGCAGAGGCGCAATGATATTACGCAGCACCTGAAACTTAGTGCCGGTCAGGTTGGAAGTTATATAGCTGTGGACTATTTTCAGGCGCTGCGTAATATCATTGCGCCTCTGCACCCATGGCACTGCAGCAAAGTTCCTTGATTATTACGCAGGAATGAGAGTATAGTTCCTAGCCATATTGTCCTAGAAAATCGCAACTTTTCATTTTCTGTCGGTTTTTGTACACAATGTAACTACAGAAGAGTCAAGTTTTAAGTAGGAAAAATATCGAAACTCTTTGGTCATTTTTATGAGAGAGATGCTAACGGTCTAATCAGATTCAATGATCTATGCTAAGCTATGCTAAAAGTGCTGCCGCCAGACCCGGAGATCGGCTGAATGGATTCAAAAACAGTAAAACTCAACTGTGGAGTGTGGAGAGTGGAGTGTTCCTTTAAGAGCAGAATTTCTGGTGGAAAACTACATTACCCATGAGTCTGCAAAGAAATCTCTACCAAATCAGAGAATTGAAACAAACAAACAAACTGTGCCAAAAGAGCTCTTTAACTCCCATGAAGCACTGTGAATAATCCAGTCAATCTCCTTAAGCTTTAAAACTACAGTATTTAAATATTTGTTCATATGTCCATATTTTGCGATAAGTGTTATTTCAATGTGCACAGTTAACATCTTTTAGTTATTTCCCTCATTAAAGCCGTTATTTGAAAATCAGACAAAGGTACAAGACTGTAATTAACATCTTTAATGAGGGGAAAAAAACTACAATCACATGAAACACTGCGAATGACAATCAAATAAAAAAGATGGACAATATAAAACTTCATTTCAAGTTGCTGATTATACAATATCAAACTATAGTGGATTGTTACAAGTCCCCCTGTAGTCAATCATTTTATCCCTTAAAACTAATCTTTGATCACCAAAATTACATATTCAAATGTTTTTCCTTGAAAAAAAAAACGTCATGCCTTAAAATAGCTTGAACGTAACCCTTGCCTCGTTTAGTATACACGGTTCTATGAATATGCAAATTAGCCCTACCTTCACTCACACACACCTGGTTTGATTGGTTACAAGGTCGTTTGTGACGTCAGAAACACCAGCGACTTCAAACCGTGTTTTTGGTTCACTGCCGTTTTAAGGAGAAAATACTCAGCAATGCTGTTGTCTTATGAATTTACACATGGTCTGTCTTAAAGCATATTAAAAACACCACATAGACATATAAACACATTGAAAACTTGATTTTCACCACAGGGGGACTTTAAGAATCATTTATGTATTATACAGTTTTATTTAATTACTTTTTTTAGAGTAACTTATCCAACACTATCATGGGTAATGTAGATTTTCGTGATTATTTAAAAAAATAAGTTGAAGTAATGTGGGTTAAGCATGGAATAAATGAACCTCAGAAATAACAGTAGGTGTGTCTTTAAAGATTTTACTTCTATAACCTAACTGTTCCTATAAGTCCACTCATCCGGTGTCGATTGTTTTCTTGTGAAAGCAATTTTAAAGTGAAATTATTAAATAATTTAAACTCAAATAAATTAATGTATTTATTTATTTATTGAAAAGCCACATAATAAGTGACTTGCCATTGTTCAATGACTGTACATTATTTGTCATATATATTGCATGATCCTGTCTCTCCAGTGAACACCTGTCTGTTTCCATTACACACGTGTGTGTGTGTGTGTGTGTGTGCTTCAGAAGCTTCAGTGTGGTGTCTGATGTCCTAATGCTGTTTGATGTCACCATCTTTTCACATCTCCTTCATTTGGATTCAGGCAGTTGTGCGGCGTGAATACGACACTCCTACTCGGGATACATCCAAGCATAAAAGTGTGGTAGCGCAGTGAAAAAAGGCAGACATTACCATTACAGTCACATCGCCGTCACGTCTCAGTGCTTCGGTACTGTTACAGCGGCTCCTGTGCAGAGATCATCATGTTGTTTATAGCATTTAGAACAACTGTGATCCACATTTAAGTCTTCCCAGATCCTCGTGCTTCATGCATTTTTAACCTACTCTTTCTCTTCTGCATAGCGGTCTGATATGTTAAAAGCCTGCTGTTTTTCTTAGGAAATCAAGCCGTTTTTTCAGATGGAGTTGTGGCACGAGGATATTAAAAGCATTTGTGTTGAGTCAATAATTGAATCCACAGCACAGGGTTCCAGTGTAATGTGGAGTTTAAAAGCTTTGTGCAGCTTGCAGCCGAGACTTACTTACACAGCACCTTTTCGTTTATGATAAGGAGTCTGGCCAGAGCATATCATCTTTCAACACTGTGTGTGTGTGTGTGTGTGTGACAATACATAGTAATAAACAGTAGGCTACTAATTACAAATAATATGCTAAAAATTTTGAAGCAAGTAAAATTGAAGAATTGTAGAATTATGAGTCAATCATTTTTAAATCAGATTCACGATTAAAATCATGATAATTGCAATGGTAGTTATATTGCCAACAAAAATATAAATTAGTAATCACAAACAGTGTTCCATTTCAATCTGTGCATTGTTGGGTTTTCACACACACACTTAAATGGAATACCATACAGTTTGTCTGTGGGTGTGTGTGACACTACATAGTAATAATGTATTGTATTGTCTGTGCATTGTTAGGTTTTCACACTCACACACACTTTCACTATCTTTGTGGGGACTCTCCACAGCCATGATGGTTTTGAATTTTTACATTTTCACAAAAAAATCATCCTGTATGATTTAGAAGCTTGTCTCCACATGGGGACCTCAACCTGGTGCATTCAGGGACTCAAGTCCTCACCGGGATTGAAAACCTTGGCTTTATAAGATGTGTTTTCACGTACTATGATATCTACTGTTCCCTCCGTGACTTTGACTGAGCAGCTCTCTGTTTCCGGCCAGGGATCGAGTGCAGAAACGGACACCCGGTATAGTCGTGTCTATCTCCTCTCTCATACAGCAGCTGCCAGGAAAGCCAAATAATAAGGAAGGAGATCATTGTCTATAATTAATGAACGGCGCCCGATCAATCTACCGAGCTGTTAAAGAACTGAGACAAATGGAAGGGCAATTTTCCAGTGGGTAATGCAGTAATGAATCCTCTTCACTGACAGGAGTGCGCTAAAGGATTCTGCATGATGAAATACTCATTAGTCTAAACTAAGACACTGGATGGGACTGAAATGAGATCTGAGGTCTTTCTGCAGGTTACAGGTTGGAGATGAGGAGGATATCTTTAGGATAGCATGAATTCAACCGATTTGTTCATAGACACTTTCAGGATTGAAACACTACTGTGTGTTGTTCAAGGATGGGCAACTCTGCTATGAGTTTTTCATCGGAAGAGGAAAAATTGTAGAATCGTACTATAAATTAGGGTCCATTTCACATCAGCAATAAAGTGTGAAAACAATAAGCTTTCTCAATAAAACAACTAATGTTTTCAGTTTATATATTTTATCAGTGTAACGTATCTGCTAGTTGCGAAGCTTAAAGTCCCCCTGTGGTGAAAATCAAGCTTTTAATATTGTTTATATGTCTATGTGGTGTTTTTTAATATGCTTTAAGACAAACCAGGTGCAAATTCATAAGTCGACAACATTGCTGAGTATTTTCTCCTTAAAACTGCAGTGAACCAAAGAATCTCTTTTTTTTTTTTTTTTTTAATCGCTGGTGTTTCTGACGTCACAAACGACCTTGTAACCAATCAGATCAACGTGTGATCGTCAACGAGTGGATCTCTGAGCTGAGTGAGTGAGTGGAGGCGGGGCTCATTTGCATATTCATTGTTCTGCTTATACTAAATGAAACAAGGGTGTAGAGACTATTTTAAGGCATCACAGGTTTTTTTCACAGGAAAACACGTTTAAATACTTCATTTTGGTGATCAATGATGAAATTTAAAGGACAATTATTGATTACAGGGGAACTTTAATCATTAAACACCATTTTGATATTAAAAAATAAAGAGATGTTTTTCCTGGTGAGCTTGTCAACTGTTACAGTCGAACTGTTTGGCACTACATACACTGATTAAGTACTGCGCTTTAAGTGACTTGATGGTTTTTGCCATACAGTGATTATTTTAAAAGACTTCTAAGAATGTCATTTTTTGCAGATATTTTTATAAAATTCTCAGTATATATTTTTTTTGATCATAAATCTATTTTAAATATAATTTTGATAGTTTTAAAAATGTCATGCAAAACTGTGAATGCAAACTATATTAATTACATATGTAATTATATGGGTATTTTTCCCCCAATCTTTTTTATTGGTATTTAACAAGACAAAACGTAACTGTTCATTTGTTTTTTTGTTAAAAAATAAAAATAAAAAAATAAAAATAAATGACATTGTCTCCAATTAAATGGCTCCTTCCAGCCCTCCCTCCCCCATTCAAACCACCAAATTAACACAGAACCAGTAACTCACACCCTACATTCAAGGTAGGGGAGAAGTAAAGAAAAATATGAATCTTTTCTTATTCCATTAGTTGTTGATTTCATTATAGTGCATCCCCAATAATATTAGGAGAAATCATTAATGTTGTCTATAAGAAAGGTGAAAATATTTGAGGATCCGGCAGGTGAACATCTTAACTTCTCGAGTCTAATACAACAAAAGATTTCTTGGATCCACGTATCGTATGATATGTGGACAACGTGTTTCCATTTAAGAGGAATGGCTCGTCTAGCTGAGACTGTAGCAGTGATAACCCGGCGAGGTGAGTCCAGTGTCAGGACGTGTTGAACAGGGCTGTCAGTGGGATGGGGCAGGACTGTGTTAAGAGTATCAAAACTGTTTGACCAAAAGACACTGAAAGTAAAGGTGATCAGCAGGAGACCGTTCACAACGAGCTCAGGCATCACTCCTGTCTGGAAAGAATTTGTCCAACCGGGCATTAGTAAGATGGGCTCGGGGAGCGTCGAACACGATTCAGGACGCCACTCCGCTCATCAGTAACAGA
The DNA here is from genome assembly GCA_031834385.1 of Semotilus atromaculatus. NCBI lineage: Eukaryota > Metazoa > Chordata > Actinopteri > Cypriniformes > Leuciscidae > Semotilus > Semotilus atromaculatus. The sequence continues at coordinate 6,362,626 of JAULUF010000025.1, forward strand.
AACTCCTGCTCCCAAGACACTTTAAGGGAAACAGTAGGTCTTAAGGGAACTTAAATGAAATGAAATGTTTCTGACCTGCGTTCAAAGTGGGAAATTGATCAAGGGGGATTTCAGAAGGGCGATTGACAAAGTGGGGAAACAGCTTTTGAACTAAGTGACAAAAATGATAAAGATGTAAAGACCCCATATAGGTCTTTAAGAGTAACAAGGCCATTGACTGACCAGATGAGGAATCAAAGCAGGATCAAAGCAAGATGGAGCCAAAGGTCACTCTTCCAAATGGGTGTGTAGATAAAAACTCAAAAAAATGCAATCTGAAATGTTTCTTGAATTGGACCCCGATTTTAATAGAGATATATTGACAACTGGATTATTTGAGATTTTAGTAATAGCTAAAGGAAGCTGAAAGCAAATAACAGAAAACAAAGTACCTTTGGATGATGCAATCTCTATGTGAGCCCAAGCGGGGCTGGTTTCAGCGTGGATCGAGCTCTGATTAATCTGATTAATATTACAAGCCCAGTAATATTGTTGGATGTCAGGAAGTGCAAGGCCTCCTTTAAAATTTAAGAAGTTGAAGAATTTTTTATTAGCACGGGTTGTTTCCCCATAGATATGAACGCAAAGTGCCATCAAATGTACTGGGTTGTTTCAGCCTACGTTTGGGTCAAATATGGAGAAACCCAACCATTGGGTTAAAATTTTCAATTAAATGTTTAACTTAAAGGAGAACTCCGGGCAATTTTTAAGTTAATCTTGATCGTTAGACCTTTGTGAGTACTGACTATAGAAAAAAAAACGAACCGGATTGGTGCTTGCGAAGCGGAGCTGCGACCGCGAATGCCCAGAGCTCCCACTCAGCTAAAACGGCAGCTCTGGGGGCATGTACATAAAGAGCGTTTTTGTGCCTCTTAACAGACACATAATGCAATTAAAATGTCTGTCCAACATGAACAGGGGCCTTACCTGTGAACGAGTTGCGTTTAGCAACTTAGCCATGGTTTAAATAGTGTTTTAGACGGCAAGCTGTAGTCTCGCGCTGAAGTCTCGCTCCTCCCACCTGGACACTATTTACCAATCCCGGCTACAACTGAGTTCCCACGTGAGTCCAGGTGGGAGGAGCGAGACTTCAGCGCGAGACTACAGCTTGCCGTCTAAAACACTATTTAGGTGAATTTAAACCATGGCTAAGTTGCTAAACGCATCTTGTTTACAGGTAAGGCCCCTGTTCATGTTGGACAGATATTTTAATTGCATTATGTGTCTGTTAAGAGGCTCAAAAACGCTCTTTATGTACATGCCCCCAGAGCAGCCGTTTTAGCTGAGTGGGAGCTCTGGGCATTCGCGGTCGCAGCTCCGCGTCGCAAGCACCAATCCGGTTCGTTTTTTTTCTATAGACAGTACTCACAAAGGTCTAACGATCAAGATTAACTTAAAAATTGCCCGGAGTTCTCCTTTAAGGTTAACTTCAGGTTCTGTATTTTGATGGTCCCTTTAACACTTTCTGTTGACTATAAGTAATGTTGCCTCTGCATGTCTACTAACCCTCATTAGAGTGTCAGTGGAGTATTAGTAGACTGTAGGGTTAGGGTTAGATTAAGTTGTCATGTAGTTGCAAAGTTACTTATAGTCAGTAGAGTGTCTGTTGGAGGAACATCACAATAAAGAGTTATCAGATATTAAGCAGACAGTCTACTAATACTCTAATGAGAGTTAGTTGACATGTAGTTGCAAAGTTACTTCTAGTCAACAGAATGTTAAAAAAGGGACCATCAAAATAAAGTATTACTGAAAATTCTTAAAAATTATAGGAATTGGTGAATATGCAGATATTATTTTTTAGTTTAAGTACTATGTAAAAAAAAAAAATGTATGTACGCAAGTGCATTGTGTCAAATGATTCATTTAAATGTCAGTAGACCTACGTTAAAGGCACTTAATATAAAGTGGGACCCTCTTTTTTTATTTAAACGATGCAGCTTTTTGTAGTCTCAAGGTGTTAATTTATGCAGTCATGCTGGAATCTGTCAGACAAAACACCAGATAATTCTTGTCAGCTCTGTGGATATGCTTTACTGACCCTAATTAGTGCTTGTAATTGTTTGACAATTCCACTTAAGGTTTGTTAGCACACTGTTGCCATGTGCTTTATTCAGCACTGGACCCTCATGACCAGCAGTGGGCATCCTACATCAGCTCAGAGGAGGCTGACGTCACAACACACACACACACGTCTGGTTTACTATCTTTGTGGGGACTCTCCATAGACTTAATGGTTTTTATAATGTACAAACTGTATATTCTATCCCCTTACACTAACCCTACCCCTAAACCTACCCATCACACACAACTTTCCGCATTTTTACATTTCCAAAAAAACTAATTCTGTATGATTTATACATATGATGGTTTATGATTTCTTTACCCACGAGGACCTCTATTTAAGTCCCCACTGTGACACGAGTCCCCATGAGTCTGTGTGCATTCAGGTTGAAGTCCGCACCGGGATAGAAACAAACACACACACACACACACACACACACACACACACACACACACACACACACACACACACACTCCTTAAAAGCACAGCAGTGCCTGGAGGCAACGCTGCCAAAGTGTCTACAGTTCAAACCCATTGTTTAAAATAGTTTTATTTGTTTTAAAATATACATCAGTTTACAAATTCAGAAAATAAAATCAGTCCAGTCATAAGCATTTTTTTTTTTTTTTTTTAGGGGGGAAATAATCTGCACATGGTACATCTAACACAACCATGGAAGCTTTACCTGATATCAAGTAAAATTCAAAATAAACTCAGGCATGAAGGAACTGCATGACAGGGGGAAAAAGCACCATGTTGCTACAGTTACACACACATAAGGTATGTGGAGCATATGCACCAGAAATCTGCCTGAAGAGTTCAGAAGACAGACGGTAAAATCACACACATCTGAGATTGTGGGAGTCAACAACATTCACATGAAATTGGTTTTTGCACCCTTACAATCATGGGACATTTCTCCACCATATTAAAGCATCAGGACAGCAAGATTTGGAGTTTCACAGACCTTAATGTCCAACTTCAAAAACAACACAGGAATAAAGGTAAATTAAGAACAAACAGCAAAGAAAACAAGAGTATCCTGACTTCTGAGTCGTGTTAAATTACGCAAGGACTCTACAACACACGACGCACAACTAAGAACTGGCTTTCGTAATGTTTAACAGGATATTCAAATCACAAAATGTAGGGCATAACTTTATTTGATCTATCAGGAACAGATTGGATGGAGAATAGTCGTTCCAAACCAGAATGAAAGCTTAATGAGAGCTTGTTGAATCAATTCTTAAGGCCTTAGGAATGGCCAATGCCTATAATTGGTTAAGATCGGAAAATGAAGGAAAGTCATTGTTAAGGGGGAGCGAGTTATTACATTTTGATGAAAGATGATGGAATGTGCATTACAATAACCAGGGCCAATTTTTACTTTACTAGTATTAGTCAATAATAAAGGCTAATTTTAGAGTCACCTTGACATTGTAAATCTGGTTGATGTTACATAAAAGTTGGTCTACTGATGAATAAAAACGTTCATACATCAGATCAAAGGAAACGGCGTGCAGATTTGCGCCGTCTTGAAGGTCAAAGAGAAGATAACGTGAATCAAATGTGTTTTTCCATCACTGAGACGTCAGCGTTGGATAGAAGCGGGACTGGAGAGTTGGTTGGAAGATAACCTTGACTTGTTTTTGTTAATTCTTTAGATTTCTCAGTAAAGATTTTGCATGACTTGCGCACAGCGTGCCCGAGGGTCACCTTGCATTAAATAACAAGTATGCGTGCAATTCAATTTGAGTTATTAAAGTTGCGTGAGAGCAGAAGAGAAAGGCCTATTTATACACTCGGCGTATTAGACACATCCTGACCATTGTAACGTCTTTTTAGTATTTATTTGCACAACCTGGGGCCTGCAGTGTAACATCTGAGGAGACTGAATTATTTAAGGGTCGTCCATTTCCACATGCAAGAACCTGACAGACCGTGCTCGGTCTCTTTCAAGCATCACAGAACTATTTTAGAACATGATAAAATATTAATTATTCAGGATGGTGGGTAGTTACACTTCAATTAATCACGGGCTATTAGTGGTACTCCCATATATTGCGAAGCAAGATTGATAACTACATACGAAGAGACCAATTAAGACAAGAAGAGTAAGTGTGGACTTGGGAGCCCATCAAATTGCAGATTCTGCCCTTCGCTGAGGAACGTATGGCTGAATTATTCAAGGCCAGGAGTGCTGTGGCAGACCAGCTATGAGGTGAACATATGGTGAACGTGATCAAAGCAAGATGGAGATGTTCCTGGGTCAACATTACAATCAACCAATCAGATTTGAGGGACAAGTTTACAGTTCATGTCAAGTTTAGGCTTACAATATTATTAAATCACCCTTCATTTCCCTCAGATTTTTGGGTAGGGTTAGGTTTAGGGGTAGGGATAGGGTTAAAGGATTAGTTCACTTAAAAATAAAAAAATCCTGATAATTTACTCACTCCCATGTCATCCAAGATATTCACGTCTTTCTTCAGTCGAAAAGAAATTACACGATTTTTCTCCATATAGGTCCAAATTTGAGTGCAGCTTCAAAGGCTCTACACGATCCCAGCCGAGGAAAAAGAGTCTTATCTAGAGACCAAACCATCTGTCATCTTCTAAAATAAAATAAAATAAATACTTTTTAACCACAAATGCTCGTTTTGCACATTACATAATGACGCTGGATAGGTCAGGTGGAAAATGTAGGATTGGGCGAAAAACTCATTTTCTCCTCCAACTTCAAAATCGTCCTACATCGTCGTTTTACCTTTTATGTATTTTGTAAAGGGCGTTTGACTTATTCTTTGCACGTTCGCTTTGTAAACACGTGATTACGTAATGTGTGGCGCATCACAGCTAGAAGACCCTTATTCCTCGGCTGGGATCGTGGAAAGCCTTTAAAGCTGCATTAAACCTGCAAGTTGGACCCCATTAAAGTCCACTATATGGAGAGAAATCCTGGAATATTTTCCGTAAATTATCAGGAAATTTTAATTCTGAAGTGAACTACTCCTTTAAGACCAAATATGTTGATCCAGGAAGCATTCTACAAAAGTCTGACATCTTTCCAGTAATACTGTTAAAATGTAATACATGCTGCTGTACATTCTGACTGGCTGATATGTACATAAATAAAAGACAAACCTAAAAATCATAAATGCTCATCATACTCTTATTGGGGGAGGTCTTATCTTATTCCAATTACTTAAAAATACACTGATTTTCAATACACTGATGTATTAATACACTGATGTAAAAATACACTGATGACGTACAGTACTTGAGACCCAGGGTGGGATATTGACTGGTCAAGAGACTATAAACTTGTAGGGCTAAATAAAAAGAACACAAAGCAAGCAGCATTAAAAAAAGGCAACACAGAGTTTTAATCGTCTCTAAAATATATTCATCAAAACAAAAGAATAAGGATGCTTGTAGTGGTCGCATCTGAAGCTCTTTGAGAAAAGCTGATAAATGTTAAAATGCTATTTGAACGAGGCTTGAAATGAAATTACTGAAATTTAAGACTGGAACAGACATAACAGAAAAATAATAACTTGTAGAAAGTATCTGCTGGACAGACTGATCATCCATAATAAAGAGAATTCAGATTTCCACACACAAAAAACCCCAGAAAAACACACTAAATGATTGCGGGATGTACATTCCCCTTAAAATACAGCAGTATAATTAGTTAACGAATAATAAGGAACCAAAGAAAATGGATGCTACATAAACATGATTACATTCATTAAGATTAAAACATGGCTTTCCTTGAAATTAGGGTTTAAAAAACAAAGCAATGTGTTTGTGTCAGTGCCATTCTAACAATCAAAGGCATGCTTCTGGCTGAAATCTCTGCTTTTTAACTCAGTTTTTTTTTTTTTAGATCTATCAACATTCTGCATTTCAAAGCCAGTAATGTCATCATTACAGACAGAATGCTTTGCTATGGTTCAGGTTTTTGTGGTGTTTTTAAACAGTACTATATGCATAGTTAAAAAAAAAAAAAAAAAAGCCCTCTGAATGGCAATTTGTGCCATCAGCTGCGAGGGGACGCATTTATACACCTCTAAATTGGAGGACATGAAAAACCAAATGACATCCAAATGTTTCAGCCTTACTTGCAAAATATTTCTCATAAATACTGGCCTTTGAAAAAAGATGAAATATTTTCCAGATTAAATAATTAAAATGCTAGATACCGCACTGTTTGGTTTGCATTTCCATGCAGTGTAATAACTAAAGTGTAATAATGTAAGCGATTGTATACCTTCTCATTTAATTTTACGACAGGATTTAGTAACCTGTGCACTTCTTGTACACTTCTGCAAGTGCTTAACTGATTTGAGGGGAATAATGGGAAGCTTTAGACCAGCAAAAGACAAATAAATACACACACAAAAAAAATAAACTAACTCTAAATATTTACTTGAAATCATAATCAGTTTTAAATACCATTAGTCAAACAAAACAGGTCAGAATGAAAATCAGGAAGTAAATCCATCATTGAAACATACCGAATACATCAAAAATCCTTTCATAAGTCATGTTGTTTATTAAAGTACAAAAACTGTCCTTAGGTTGGATGTTGAAATACAGTGGTAGATCAATGACGAGAGGTAACTGAAAAATTGAGGTGAAGGATCCTCTCAGTTTATGGTGACTAAAAGCAGACTAAAGGAACAAGATGTTCTTTTAAAGGGTGATGAAGAGCCCCCTCTGTCAGAGCAAGGGTTAGGCACTGAAAATTGACTAGATTACATTTAACCTGCTTCAACCAGCAGAATGCCTGACACAGTGGTATCTGTGGCCATTTGGTACTATCCCATCTCCCACAACAAAGGGATTGTACTGGGATACTGGATAGATATCCTTATCTGGCTAGAAAACTCTCACCCGAGGGCAAAAGAAATTGTCAAAACATCCAAGTGCCACAGGGTTCAATCCTAATGCTGCTCAATCTTGTCGCCTCTGAAGGACTCTTTCTCTTACAAAAGTATGATTGTATAGCTACGTCCTGCTGATGCCCATTCAATCATGTCACATCAAGCAGAAGCAAGTCTTGGACTGGTGAAAATCACCTTAAATCAAACTATGACATTCTTGTAAGATCCCTGAAGCACTGTCCACTCACTAGCCGGAGTAATTGAAGTTGCAGTCGGTACTTTACCACTGTCCCATCAATCCCATAGGTTCAACAGATAAGAGAGATCCATGCCTCAAAGAGAGGGCAGAAGAGTTACAATGGTGCAGCAGCAGCATGATCTGGGATAACTACAGCAAGGCTGATTCGATCCCCTCCACTCGTTGTGTGCTGCTATGACTAGTGATTGCTAGTAAGACAAAGAGCACTCAAGGTAAAAAAAAAAAAGCAAAAAAAAAAGAGAAAAATAAGCCTGAAAGTCTCAGTCCAGCAAGTTTCCATGCTCTTGCGCTCTGGTAAGGCTGTCTTTACGGTGCAAGTGATGAACCCCCATCCTCTTGGGACTCTTCAGAGGTCGTGTGGAGCCAGTCCGAGGCGGCTTGTCTGTAAAATCCTCAAGGCCAGCTACGACCTTTGAGCCAATGACAGGTAAGTCCTGGGGAAGGATATCTCGTTCCTCAGCTGAACTCCCTGCTGATCCCGCATCTTCAGCAAACTCTTGATGCTCAGCAGAAACTGCACTGCTCTCAATGGTGACCATGGTGTCTCCACTGGCACCATCATTGTCAAGTGGATCAAGAGCCATCAGTAGGTGTTCACCCTCTTCCGGGGAAAAGTCACCTTTATATTGTGTCTTCTTTGCCCGAAGGTCCGCCATGCTGCTGGTGTCAGTATCCAAACTGGACTCTCTACTTGCTGTCCAGCTCTGGGCCGAGGATCCCTCTTCGCCGTCAGAGTAAGCACCTCTCAGAGCACCGTCTCCTGATTTTCCATTGTGACTTCTTTGGAGATCTTTCACAGTCTCACTGCTGAAGGATGTACGGTTGACAAGGGAGCCGTCTGTAGACGGTGCCATTTTTTCTACAAACATGCGCTGCCAGTTGGCCAATAGATCCTCCTCAGAACTACCAGAGCTGGCAAAAGCACTAGGCGGCTGAGGGGGGCTGCTAAAGGGACTCGAATGACTGGAGAGCGTGTCCGTAGCATCCATCTGCGGAGGTGTGCGCTGGTGAGTAGCAAGTCCTCCGCCGGAAGATGAGGAGGTCCCCGACCGCCAACCCCCATCAGATACAGCAGGGCTATTGGGAACGGTGCGCTGGCGATCAGCTGCCTCCTCTTCGTTCTGTACAAGACTCAGAGAAATGGCCTGACGTGTAGCATAGGTGCAGTTGGGAAGTGGGCTGTTCTTGGGGATCTTGACTTTGTCATCTGAAGTGAACTCAATAACTTTGCGACCAGGGTAGAGCGGGTTTAGTGGTGGAGGAGCTGGGTATGGATTCAACTTCTCAAAAGAGGGGGCGGCACCATCTTCTCCTGTCGGACCATCTAGGCAACCCTGGCTTCGACACATGCCGTTTACATGCTGTTGATCAGAACCAGCACCCGCGGGAGGCCTTGCATGAACAGGACCACCATTCTCATGCCCTCCACCATTATCTTGTGGTCCCGTCATGTCCACGTGCACGAATACATCCTCGGCCACTGGCCGACCTGCACTGCTGCTTGACTGGGCTGAGTTGAGCACCAGGGGCTCGGGCTTCTCAAGAACTCGAGCGATCACCGAAGTGGGCACTACGTCTGCGGGAGTCAGGCTCAGAGTGTCAGGATCCTGGGCTTGAGCTCCCTGAGAGCCCTGAGTCTTGTTAGGCAAGCTGCTCTTCATGTGCTTGTTCACCATGTCCTGTAGCTCATATGGCAACTGCAAAACATTATAGAAATAATAAACACACAGACAAACCAGTGTGACAAGGCGTCATTTTCCAGCAGTATTGTTTTCAACCAGTTTTACACAATATATATTTAACATAAAAAGATTGAAACTGTTCCTAAAAAAAAACAGTTATATATATATATATATATAAAATAAATAAATAAATAAATAAATATAAATTAACTAAATTAATAACTTTTGTACAACAGAAAGAAACCATCTCTGAACTTATTTAAGCTGGACACTATGACGCTTTTTTCTTCTAGATCTGCTGTACAGCAGAAACAAACTTTGTTGCATTATTTTCACTTTATCTCTGTAAAGCTGCTTTGAAACAATATGTATTGTAAAAAGCGTTAAAAAAATAAAAGTCCTGACTTGACTTACTATGACCAGGCATTCAAATAGCCTCATTTTGAATAGATGAACAGGGTCAAATCAGTTTCTTGTGATTTTTAAGAACCAACCAAAGTCCTTAAAATATGACTACATATTTCTTAGGTAAAACACAAAAGAAGAAATGTAAGAATGTTTACACTGTTTTCCCCATATAATAGAAGCAGCGGTGATTCGGGAAAGTCAAGATCCAAAAAGGACAATTAAGCACTATCAAATAGTCCATACAACTTTTTGTCTGTGTTCCAAGAAAGTAAGTTTGGGATAGGTTTGAAATAACAGAAGGATGAGAATCGTCTTTCTTGGGAGAACTATGCCTTTAATCTCGTCTAGTCCAATAACTTTTTAGAGAGCACATTTGTTGCTCTGAGTTCTACGTAGTTTTCATATAGCACATTTGTAGATGAATTCTCTCTGGAGGGTAATCTTAAAAGGTGCAGTTTAACTAACACATACTCAATGAACGCTTGGATGGGAATAAGATGTTCAATGAGGCCTATCTACCATACTGCACCAAAGGTTATCTCAGTCATGATCAAGAACAGCAGAAAATAGCATTTTTACCATTTTAAAAAATGCCCTCGCCCTGATGCGAGAAAGAAGAATAAAGAGTAAAAAGCTCACCTCAAATTAGATTATTACCGAAGAGGGGAGACAGACAGAGAAAGAGAGAGAGAGACTAAAAGAAAAAAGGCAGATGATGAGGCCTTTATTTCATTCTGTAGTGGCACGATTTAACGAAGCCAGGCTAGGTCATTGATTTGTAGGGGGAAAAAAGGCAGGGAAAATCAGTGATTACACAGCCCTGCTCAGCTTTATGTCGTAACGATCCTGAGGCGGAAAATACCCCAAAAACCCTTACTTCCACTGGGTGTGAGGGCACGGGAGAATGGATCTGTCCAGACCCCACATCCAAGCATGACCCCTCCATGGCCTTCTAGCTTAGAAATCTACATGACACTCCCTAAATCAATTGTGCCAGGGGGCAGAGTGCATGTGTATCCCATGACCACTGAAGCGTCACATGCTCGTGTGGTAAAGTCAGATGTTACACAAAATGCTACAATCCACTGAATGCAAAACAACTTCTTTCAGCCACAGAAAATCAGGACAAACTCAGGTATGATTACAGCCCGGTAAATTTTAGCCAGAGAAATCTTCAGTATGGACTGGACTTTATCCTGTAAGACAAATGTCTGACTACATGAGACTATATACAAGCTCAGCTGCCTAAAATGCATGATATACCGGCCACCATATCGGTATCGGACGATATATTATAATGTTATCCTTATCGGCCCGATAAGAAAATTTGACCGATATATTAAAGCCGATAAAAAATGGATTATTTCCTTCAGCTGAGACACTTCAGATGCACACTATTCGTCATGATGGTTTTGAATTGCCTGAAATATGATTGAAATCACTTCAAACAGGAAAGTGCAACATGTGCTGCACAAGTCTGTCATATAGGCTACATAAAATTATAATGAGAACGTTATAATTGTGTGCTTGGGACTTTTGTTTTTGTATTCAGGCTCTCAGTTTATGTAAAAATTTGGATTTAGATTAGTCTGCCAATATATCGATTATCGGCTTTCAAATATAAATAATTATCGGTTATCATATTGGCCAAAACTTTGGCACGCTAGTTGTCATCTTCCTAAGTTATCATAACAAAGAGAAGCCACAATTCTTCACATTTTTGCAGTGACCTACACTTAAAGACTGTATGCAAATTACCCTGCATAATTCCCATCGTTAGCTAAAGTAGGGTTGGGACGATGGACGATGGCTGACAGACATCACGATGTTTAGCTGGCGTCGCCAAATATATTTTGATGGGTTGTTATTGATGCATCCATAGACACCATTGTGTATTTTACAAACTATAAATGTATTGTTTTGCGATAAATTATATGCATTTAAATGTCTGAAACCTAAAATAAACATTATGTGGTTAAAAACACTGAACAGTTGTGATATAGCCTATGACGAGCGCGTCCGTCTTTGGGTCAGCGCGAAAGTACAGTTTGAATCTGGCAGTGATGTTACGTCACTGTACATTCGCTCCTTAGTGGTCAGCTGCTGCAGAGCAGGCCGAAATCGAAATTGCTGATGAGATATAGAGGAAAATATCTAGTGGAAAATGAGAATGTTACGAAAATGAGAATGTTACGTAACCTGATGTCATTGTCCGTCGCACTGTTTCACTGTAGACATCATCTGACGCCAAATTGGTAGACATCGCCCAACCCTAAGCTAAAGATAGAGAATTGCTACATGAAAGCTTCTATAACAACTCTCAGTCTGCCAGAACTGGACCGAAGCATAATGGCTCTCAAAGCACTTCTAAAGCTGTGAGAGAATACACAAGTGGCCTGTTTGATGCAATGTAGTGCAGATCAGGTTGACATTCATTTGGAGAATTTTACAAATGGTGCTTTACAAGTGGATGCTTTAAAACAGTGGCTTTATGTTAGAAGAACCGGAATAAAAACAGGTAATGGCTTAGGCTCAATTGAGTCTAAAAATAACCAATGGAATAGTCTGTGGTCTCTGAAAACATGCCAAAAAAAACATGGGTCCCAGTCAATTCACTTCCTCACTATAGTTCTCATAGAGAGATCACAATTCAGTCACTGATGTCAATTCAATAAATTAAAAAACGATGAAGACAGATCCATTGTGAATTAATTGCTGGCAAGGAGGAAGATCCTCCCTCACACACCCACTCACTCACCAACAGACCCACTCACCCACACACTCACTCACCCACATACCCACACACTCACTCACTCACTCACACACCCACATACCCACACACTCACTCACTCAGCCAATCACACACTCACCCACACACTCACTCACCCAGCCAATCACACACTCACCCACCCACCCACCCACTCACCCAGCCAATCACACACTCACTCACCCACACACTCACTCACCCAGCCAATCACACACTCACCCACCCACCCACTCACCCAGCCAATCACACACTCACTCACTCACCCACTCACTCACTCACCCAGCCAATCAAACACTCACTCACCCACCCACACACTCACTCACCCAGCCAATCACCCACCCACTCACACACTCACCCACACACTCACTCACCCAGCCAACCACACACTCACTCACCCACACACTCACTCACCCAGCCAACCACACACTCACTCACCCACACACTCACCCACCCACCCAGCCAGCCAATCACACACTCACTCACACACTCACCCACCCACCCACTCACCCAGCCAATCACACACTCACCCACACACTCACTCACCCACACACTCACCCACTCACCCAGCCAATCACACACTCACTCACCCAGCCAATCACACACTCACCCACACACTCACTCACTCACCCAATCACTCACCCACACACCCAGCCAATCACACTCACTCACTCACACACCCACCCACCCACCCACACACTCACTCACCCAGCCAATCACACACTCTCACCCACACACCCAGCCAATCACTCACTCACCCACCCACTCACTCACTCACCCAGCCAATCACACTCACTCACTCACACACACTCACCCACCCACCCACACACTCACCCACCCACACACTCACTCACCCACACACTCACTCACCCAGCCAATCACACACTCTCACCCACACACCCAGCCAATCACTCACTCACTCACCCACCCACTCACTCACTCACCCAGCCAATCACACTCACTCACTCACACACACTCACCCACCCACACACTCACTCACACATACTCACTTACTCCCCCCCCACACTCACTCACTCACTCACCCACCCACTCACACACACTCACTCACGCACTCCCCCACACACTCGGGTGGAACGGTTCGCAGTTGATCCGTGATCGTATGGACCAGGCCCCATGGTTCAGCATGCTAAATTTAACCATCGTAGAGTGAAAGTTTATAATTTAGACGTTTTGTCTTGCCAATTTACACATTCAAACAATTTTAAAAACGAAATTAGGAAGACCATAGACTGAAATTATGCAAATTTGTTACATACGTTTGTAACAGAAAGTGAGACTGGAATTGCTGACGACTTGTTATGGCAGTTCGAAATTCTTTATTCTAGGAGACGATAACTTTATTTGTTGTGCAAATAAAGTAATCCATCCTTATTGATCTTTAAAACTTTGCAGACCTTTTACATTCACAAAAAGCTGTATTACACACACTACATGAAACATAATATTCGAAAAAGCATAATAGGGGGCCGGGGCACTTTAATACATTTGAAACAAGACTTACTTTATTCAGCAAGCAGTTCAAATAACAAATGTGCATGAAGTGTTGTCCTCACGCTGGTCTTAAAAATGAGTTTGACCAACTAGCAATTAGTCAAGGGGTAATCAGTTATACTTTATCACTGTTCTCTCCAGAGCGGCTATATATATTAGGGCTGTCAGTTAAAACGCGTTATTAACGGCGTTAACGCAAACCCATTTTAACGCAATTAATTTTTTTATCGCGAGATTAACGGTCTTTTTGGCCTAGCAAACTTTGTAGTTTTTTTCCCCATGCTTTTGCAATGGGGACACGGCATGCGCGGCGCTGCGCTATGAAACCCATTCATTTCGTTTCATTCATTTGATCGCACACACCGCGGTCAAAATTCAAAATAGTTCAACTTTTGCAGCTGTGACTATTACCAGCGCGGCATGCAAAAAGTTTTGAAACCTGGCGTAGCGCCGCGGATTCCGCGTCCTGTGTGAAAGCACTGGATCTAGCTAGACCGGGAAACCACACACTTGTTGCTTGCGAGCCGGCCAAATAATAGGTTGTTGGTTAACGTTACGTTTTGAGTGGAAGACGAGCGCAAGGCGCCGAAATGGATGCCAATAAGATTCTGAATTGAAAGTTTACTTTTAAAAAGTTGCCAAATGGTCCCATTGACAAGACCAAAGTGATCTGTGGTTTTGTCGTTGTGAACTAAGCTATCATCATCGCAGCACGTCCAGTCTGAAATACCACTTGATGGCCAAACACACAGTTTTTATTTCACGCTTTTATTGATGGAGTGTTACATAGTGTGAGAGATTATTTGCTCCAAGTGAGAATGTTTTAGTGTGAAATTGAACACAGTATTGTCAATGTTGTTTTCAATAAAAATAAAAAAAAACATTTGCACAAAGCAAGCTGATCCACTTTTCCATGTTGATAAGAGCATTAAAATGAGAAAAAATAATGTGACAAAAAGAACTCGAGACATTTAGAATAGATAAAAACGTGCGATTAATCGCAAGTTAACTATGACATAAATGCGATTAATCGCAATTAAATATTTTAATCGTTTGACAGCACTAATATATATATATATATATATAAATGAAATAAATGAATACTTTTTTTACAACAAAAATTAACCATCACCGAACTTACTTAAGCTGGACTATGACGCTATTTTCTTCTAGATCTGCTGTACAGCAGAAGCAATCTTAGTGGCATTATTTTCCTGTTATCACTGTAAAGCTGCTTTGAAACAATCTGTATTGTAAAAAGCGTTATATAAATAAAGGTGACTTGTTGATTCAAATTAGACAAATCTAACTTTTTATGTAACCGACTTAAAAGAAAAGAAGATATGACCAGTTTAGAAGAAAAAAAAAATACGTGATGACTATTAGATGCCTTGTAAGTCTAGACCAAGACGTGTTTATGCAACCGGCCACAGACTCGATGCTGTTTGCAATACAGATCCACAAGGACAGACAGAGTGATAGATGTGTTTAATGTAGAGAGCAGGCCGCAGGTGATAACGTCCTGATGTGTTCAATACCCGTATGCCCACGAGGTCAAGCCGTCTTATCGTACCTCTCTGTTCTCGTACACACAGAGCTGTCCATCAGCCTGAAATCTGCTCTACTTTCCCCCACGGACAGACACAAAGGCCAAACAGACGGATGTGTCTGGAGTCTGGCACCTTGTCAATACGGTGCCTTTTCTCTGCCAGCGAGACCATCCGTGTCTCGCAGAATGACTGCCCTGACACACACTCTTCATGCTAACGCTGCAATAAAGCACATCACGCAGACATGGCTGTTTTATATCCTCTCTCTATTCTCTTGGTCTCTTTCTCTTTATCTCTCTCTGACTATTCCTCTCTGATCCCAGTCCGTAAAATCAGAGGTCCATGTCCATAACAAAAAAGTCACTGGTCAATCGTGCACACACTCTCTCTCTCTCTCACCACCATCCACGAGTGTCACTGCGGAGTGTAAAACACATTCAGACTCCAACAAGTCCTCTGCGGGAGGGGTAGTTGCAGCCAAAAATAAAAATGATGTCATCATTTACTCATGTCATTTCAAAATCAGTTTTATTTTATTTCTTCCGAAAACACGAAAGATGATGTTTAGCAGAATGTCTGAGCTGCTCTTTTACATACAATAAAAGTGGATGGTGTATTATACTGCCAAGCATTTGAGGAACAGACTGAAAGTGACAGTATTTTGTTATAATCTTACTCAGAAATAATATTTACATTTCAGGAGATAATTTTTGATACTTCGCAGTGTATTATTGTCCATGTACACCTGGATGCTTTTTTCGCAAATAAAGCTGCTCTAATGCAACACTGTTTACAACAATCAAACGATACGAGATGAGTAAAATGACAGAATTTTTATTTTTGGTAAACGATTCCTTAAAATATGGGAGGGGATGTGCCTTAAAACTAGGTTCTTATGAGGAACAGATCCTATTACTTACATCAGCAAACTTGTGGTTCCTGAAATGCGATTTATTGCACTTCAACAGCTGGACAGCCAAATTACAATCCTGCCGATAGCGTTCCTGCATGAGGACAGAAAATGGATACAAGAAAGTGTCAGGGAAACAGATATGAGACACATCAAATGAAGAAAAGTCATCAGTCAACTTTTTTGGAATGACACTTTCCTTAAAATGAACAGAAATTCTCAGTTATGAAAGAAAATAGAGTATCAGTCAAAAGTTTGGAAACACCTGACAATGTATGTTTCACAAGATCATTACAAATCTATTGAGCTACACACACACACACACGCGAGTTGGACTGGATAGAAGGAAAAGCAGCCAACAAGTGTGTCAATAAGAGGGTTTTTTATTTAGCATTTTTTTTCATGTGATCAATGCTTTAATTTCAATATTTTGGTGACTTCATTATTACTCCAACACAGCGGTTCTCAACCTTTAGGACAACAATATTAAAGGCCTCTTAGCGTTAGTTTGGTGTTCAAATTTTTCATTTTAATGGGTGCTCCAAAAAACCATAACACTAATTAAACAGTTTTTTGTTTTGTTAATAAACTTATTGTTCCTACTTTTTACATGAATTTACATGACTCTTACAGTTGTTTGTGATTAATTGGATAATGATTTTAGAAATATTTTTTAGTCAATTTATCCACAATAAAGCTAGGCATAACTAGTCATATATAGATAAAATAAAGATGACTTTTCCAGGTCTTAGGCCAACTCGTATATCATGGTTTTCAAAGACTATGGGCACACAAAAGGAAAAAAACAAGTGAATTGAGGGGTCAATTAAAATAAGTTTTGCATTATTTTAAATAATATAAATTCATCTCAAGGATCCATTGAAAGTTTGCCGAGCCCCCTGGTCGAGAACAACTTCTCTAACATGTAGAGAAATAAATGAATAAATAATAACAATGAGTACTTCTCTCCAAACCTTTTACTGAAAATTTGCAAGTAAAACAAAGAAAATGGCACCCAAGGTCGCAGTCTTCAGGATTTATAACTAAAAAAGCTTATTAAGGAGGAAAGAAATTGTCCCGACATTACCCTCTGAGGAATGAGCTGTGATTGATGTGTGCTCTCTCTGCATAAGGAGATGAAGCGCTCGGTTTAAACACCGCAAACAGACGGATATCAGTTTCTTCAGTGCTATAATTAGTTCCCCGTGGCAGCGTTGCACACACGGGGTGTAATAAAGGACTGCCTGCTTTGTTATTCCTCATCTTAAAAACCCACTGCCAGAATACTGTCTGCTAATTTACAGTCCGGTGTCAATTACTTGAATGCTAAGAGTGTTTATATAATGCGAATCAAATGTCCTAACATAAATAAAGGGCTTTCCCATACAACCAGTGACATAGATAGGCAGTGTTTGACGTAGAAATGCTGTTCTAGTGTATAGTGGAGTATAGTGGATGAGTGCTGGTGTTTATGTGCAGGAGACTCGCGTTCCCCAGTAAATCTCTGTAATCTGACAGAAGACTTCAGTGAAAACTCAGTGCAGATCCTCCTCATGCAACTTTCAATTTTCAGCTCCAGTAGTTATCAATCCCAGCTCTGAAAACTCTAGCCCAAAACCGGCCTCAAACACAAACACACACAAAGCTCTGATACTGCACGTACATTCAGTTCCTCCAGCTTGTCGATAGTATTTTTGGCGTCCACGAGTTTATTTGTGAGCTCCACTATCTCTTGATCCATGGTTTTCTTGTCTCTTTCCACTTTACGGAGCTGTAAGGAGAAAAAGGACATTCATGTAAACAAAGGTCAAAGGTCTCTCTTATAAAACAGTGGTAACCAGTGGCCATTTTAGGCTTTTGATCAAACAAAACTTTTCCTTCAGTCCTAATATCATTGCTGACATGGCACCGGCTGCGAAGAAAAAGTCCTCCAAAGAGCCGGGAATGAGATGCATCCCATGAGAAAACAGACGACAAGGAGTCATAATCACTTTGCTGAATCTCATGGCAAATAAGCATCACAGTCTCTCGACGTCTCTGTGTCTCCAATATTTCTGTCTAATTTTATCTATCTTTGATAAACCAACTTTTGCTTCCAAACACAGCTAGTTTTTTTTTCCATGTCGATCTTTTGATCTTTTCTTACGACGACAGTTCACAGAGACCACATCTGTCAGGCTTCAAAAAGATACGACAACATTAAAAGTCCCATCATAGTAGTCCACATACTGTACACTACCATTCAAAACTCTGGGTTAAAGGGATAGTTCACCCAAAAATGACCCTCAAATCACCCTCAAGTTGATCCAAACCTGTACGAGTTTCATTCTTCTGCTGAAAAACAAAAGAGGACCCCATTGACTTCCATTTGGGTGAAATATCCCTTTAATGTTTTTGTTTTGTCTCTTATGCTATATTGTGTATATAATAGGGGTGTAACAGTACACAGAATCACGGTCCGGTGCATACCTCGGGTTTGGCGTCACTGTTCGACACGAGTTAGGTTCAACAGGAAAAAAAATCAACAAATCCCCAATGCTAGGTTTCTTTTCATTTATTTTGAACAGACAGTTGTGCAAATAACAGTTTGTTCCACTACAGCCTCCTTTAGTGTATTAAGCATGAGCAGTAAACAGAATGCATCATATTTTTTTGTAAGGCTGATAAAACAACATCATTTATTTGGTCACAGTCACCTACAAACCTGAAAAGCATCTCTTGAGTAATACAAGTACAAAATAAATAGAAACATGAAAATTTATCAGAGATTAGTTTTCTTTACGCGTGAGAGTCCCTTAACAATGGCGGAGGCACAACGTTAAATTTTACACTTTTTCAAACAATCCCGGAATGAGCGATTCCCTTTCCACGAGGAGACAGCGAGAGAAGCACTGAGGCTTCCCATTTACAGGACACATATATTTCATAACTGGACTGTAGTAGTGAGACTTCAACGAAACCAATCCACACAATGCCAAATGTCTCATAACAGCGGAAACAACTTAAAATACTCCGTCATTTGTGGTAATGGAGATAAGAGTAGGACATTATTCGAAACTGTAAATGGTCTATTTTTTTGGGGTTCACTCACAATAAAAACAAAACAGTGCTTTGGTAAAAAAAAATAACAGGATACTTTCTGCTGTCATGGTTTGCTTTCCGTGAAGCTTGTGGAGCGCGTCACAAAAATGAATGGAAACTCAGCGTGTACTGTAGGCTTCCAGCAAGCTCTTGTTTTGGGTTGGTCATATGTCGTCTCTTCTTCTTCTGCTCTTTTTCCTGTTGCGGCTGTTAGCAAACAGTGTTGCATTACCGCGCGCCCCTCTGGATTGTAGTGTGAGTCTGACTGTATGCATCGAACCGTGACCGTTCACGACGAATATATGCACTGTTACACCCCTTGTATATAACAGTTATATTGTGAACAATATCAAAGATGGTTGTTATTCACTGATAATCCTCAGTGTATTCACTGGACTGGACTGGAATGAGCGTTGCAGTTTATAAACGCATAATAAAGAGCTTATTTTTTTCGTAAAATCACATCACTTGGTACACGTCATATGTCATTTTTAATGGTCACTATGAGCTGCTGTTGAAGATTCTTTGGTAACACTTTTCAATAAGGTTTCATTAGTTAGCATGAACTAATAATAAACTGCATTTATACAGATATTTATTAATCTTTGTTACGGATTCTTTTTGTGTTTCGTGAAAAGAATAACATCGAGCTTGCAGGAACGAGAAAGTACTTTGAACATGCATCAGACAGCCAGTGAAGGGGCTTGGGGGCCGTCCGACTCCGATTGAGACCGAAGGAGAACACCATGACAATACACATTTACTAACGCCTTCTGTCTGACTTCAGTGTTTTTCTAATCGAGGGGTGAGTGTTGTCTGAGGACACTACACTCCTGCTGTGATGGCAAAGTCACAAATGTCTTTGTGCTAAAACGACTGAACAAAAGCTCTTCACAGAACTTTAAAGAGGACATACTTAGCAGAAGCGTCGCTACTTAAGACACACTTCGGTCCTGTCGGCTCTCGCCTTAAGTGGAGACAGAGACACGGAGAAAAAGTAGACAGAAACTGTGACCCTTAATCGGGAGCTCGGCATGTTCATAACAAAGCAATTATCTTTATAGTCACCGTTTGACGGAAGCGGACAATGTGGACCAATAAAAGAGTTGAGGGAAGCCTTTCAGCATGACACAGTCCACGAGTAACTAAGGCAATGAAACAGCCAGTCTAAAGCACAGCACATCGGACAGACTAGAAGGAGACAGGGGCAGAAAGTGTTTTTATCATTTTAAAGGTGGTATCAGTGATTTCAGGCCCAAAAATAAATGATCACATTCATCTAATCTTTCGTTTTTTTTGGATCGCTAGCTGCCCGCCCCATAAGCAGGCTGTCAAAAAAACGCTTCTCTGTAGGCAGCCTATAGGCTCTGAGATCTGCACACAAAAACAAATGGGTACACCACCACTCAAAACCAAAACAAACAGTGTTTCAACCAATCACCGACAGGGGCGGGTGTTGTGAGGTTTTGCGCTCGTTCACGGCCGGACGCCCCTGTCGGTGATTGGTTGAAACACTGTTTGTTTTGGTTTTGAGTGGTGGTTGTACCCATTTGTTTTTGTGTGCAGATCTCAGAGCCTAGGCTGCCTACAGAGGCGCGTTTTTTTGGACGGCATGCTTATGGGGCGGGCAGCTAGCGGATCGTTAGGAAAGATTAGATGAATGTGATCATGTCATTTTGGGCCTGAAATCGCTGATACAACCTTTAACAGCTGCATTCACACCATCCAAAGCTGGCGTCAAGTGGTCAAAATGCCAACAAAGTGTCAACAGAGAGCATCAGATTTCATAATTGACTAAGGAAACATCCCTTATTTAGGAAATATATATGCGTGTTTGATATAATATGCATGTTTGGTACAGCCTAAGCAAAGACATGTGTTACTTACAATTTATTTTGAATCATAATGTTATTTTGACAAACATAGCTGCAAAAGTGAGGCTATAAAGAGAATGTTGCATTATATAAAGGAATATTGTTAATTAACAATAAGGAAGATTTTCAGCTGACAGCCCATGTGTGTGAACAAACAGTAAGGATCCAAAAGTAAAATCCCATTCATTTTCTCCAAACAGAAATCAAAAGCTGTAAATGTTTCAAGATGAGAACAATTATAAAAATCATGTTTAATTACAAAATTACTGGGGAAGTACTACAGTACCCATTATCCTAAAGATTAAAAAAAAAAAAAAAATCAAAAAAAAAAAAAAATCATTTGAAAAAATCATTTGAAAAAAAATCAAACCATTGCACATTTTTTAATAAATTAAGATTAAGAATTTAATTGATTAGGCATGCTTTTCGATTAATACAATTTAATTAAACCATTAAATTATTATGAATTATTAATTCAATTATTCAGAATCCAGAACATTTTATAATCTGAAAAGACTACATTTAGAAAAAAATAAAACGGATTTCACTGGTCACTAAAAATGCAATTCTTTGTTTTAACTGGATGAGTTTCATTATTTCAATTATGCCTTTTGATTACTAAACTTAAAAAGGAATCCAGAAAAATGTAAACGTAAAAATTCAAATAAATAAAATAAAATAAAACGGAATCTGGGAAAAAATAAAACCGATTTCAAAGAGCCCTATTTATGGGATGAGTGGTTTAATCAGTTTGGTGTCTCTTTTTCTGCCACTATTTATTTTATTTTTCACAAAAAGCTGTGATTCAGTTTGGACCCGGATGGTTCGGTCAAAGCCTACAATTTGTTACTGAACTTTAAATGCCTGAGGAGAAAATGAACAGGAAAAATACTTCCGGTGTCAACAAGGCTGAAAAAGTGTGCGGTGACTGTAACAACACTACAGCCTTATGAAGAGATTCCAGTGCTCACATAAAGCCTTTCCCTCTGGCAGTGCCCTTAAAGGATTAGTTCACTTTTAAAAAAACTTTTGCTGATAATTTACTCACCCCCATGTCATCCAAGATGTCCAGGTCTTTCTTTATTCAGTTGAAAAGAAATGAAGGTTTTTGATGAAAACATTCCAGGATTTTTCTCCATATAATGGACTTCAACAGACCCAAACGGTTCAAGGTCCAAATGACAGTTTCAGTGCAGCTTCAAAGGGCTTTAAACGACACCAGACGATGAATAAGGGTCTTATCTAGACAAACCATCGGCATTTCAAAAATAAATAAAAAAGTTTAAGTTTTATAAGCACAAATGCTCGCCTTGCTCTGTTCTGTGATGCGCGTTCGTGACTCACGTAATACACAATTACGTTGAAAAGGTCACGCTTCTGTCCTGACGAAAATTTTCTTTTAGCCTTTTTGATATTAAAACACCCAGGATACGCACACGAAATGGGCATTTTAAACGATAAACTGACACAAAGACATTTGAATATGTGTATATGGTCCTCCTTCCTCACATTCGTAAACACTGACTCGGTACTTCCGCGTACGACGAGCGTGACCTTTTCAACGTAATTGCGTATTACGTGAGTCACGAACGCGCATCACAGAACAGAGCAAGGCGAGCATTTGTGCTTATAAAACGTAAACTTTTTTATTTGTTTTTTAAATGACCGATGGTTTCGCTAGATAAGACCCTTATTCATCGTCTGGTGTCGTTTAAAGCCCTTTGAAGCTGCACTGAAACTGTCATTTGGACCTTGAACCGTTTGGGGTCCGTTGAAGTCCATTATATGGAGAAAAATCCTGGAATCTTTTCATCAAAAACCTTAATTTATTTTCGACTGAAGAAAGAAAGACATGGACATCTTGGATGACATGGGGGTGAGTAAATTATCAGCAAAACTTTTTTTAAAGTGAACTAATCCTTTAATGGGCTTCAACATATTATTTGTAATCCACTGATATTTTAGCATTTTTTGCAGCTTTTCCTACAGTGTTCTCCAAGTTGTGCTGTGCATTTTAACCACTGAGTTAAACATTTGGACTGCTGCATGTATCCCAGAATCCCCCTGCCCACATGCACATCTACTGCAGGGAGAAAGGAGAGGAGACAGGAAAGAGATGCAATGAGTCATGGGAATGAATGGGATCCACAGTGATACTTATTAGGAGAACAGAAACAGACAGAAGGAAATGGATAAATAGAAAGAATGAGAACGCAACTGCATAGACCCAAGTTTGACTGATGGCAGCCTGATGATGAAGATGATGAAGATGGTGGTGGTGAAATACCCAAGTCACAAGGCAGCATGAGGGGAGAGGAAAGGAGGAAAGAAAGGAAGAGAAAGATTTAATAATGTGTTTATTCTTGTATTTTTATTAACCTGTATGTCTACAAATATAAGATGGTGTGCAAATGGGAGAAAGACAAGTACAGACAAGAAAAAAGGAAAAAGATAGAAATGATCCATGTGAAAGACACATTATATATGCACACTAAATCACCATGTTGTCATCAGTTATACATGATTATCCTGTAATTGAAATAAAGCTCAAATAAAACAAAATAATATATATTAGAAGAAAATTTTAAATTGAGAAATGTTGCCTTGCCATCTAAATAAAATAAATTGAAGTTGAAGTACTAAATATATTACTACTAACTAAAATTAAATTACAGCTAAATAGAAATATAAAAAAACATTATTACATTATTAATCTTAGTTAATGAACAAGTCAACATTTACTAACACATTAAAATCAAAAGTTGTATCTGTTAATATTATTTTAATATTAAAAATACACACACACACACGGGTTTATATATATATATATATATATATATATATATATATATATAAAACCACTTCAGCTGATATAATATTCACAATGTAGAAGAACAAAAACAAAATTTGCACTTCAATGCAAACAAAAGTTCAATCATAGTAAAAATTATTTTCATTCATCATCAAATGATCATTGAACACGCTGTATTAACCTATCAGCAACCAAGAGATGGTCTATTTTATAATGCTCTTTCTGAAATTATATATATATATATAATTTCAGAAAGAGCATTATAAAATAGATCATCTCTTGGTATATATATAAATGATTACTTGTATATATATATATAAATTATTATTGCTGCGTGTCTGGGGACGTGTTTGGTGTCCTGAGAGCACCTGTGCTGAGGATAATCCCTGAGATTACGGAGCAGAACAAACCCCGTTTCACCTGTGATTGACAAAGCTGTATGCAGAGCTCGTGGATATGAGATCTCACCATGCAGAACGGAGGAAATAAAAATAAATCATCGTCAGCTAATGCTGTCCTTATACACGCATGGAGTCCTCAGACGTGATGAAGAGCGAGCGGTTCATTCTGAACTTTCCCAGTCATGCTAAATTATTCTAGTCTAGAGATCATTCTGCAGACAAACTAAGAGAGATCAAAAATTCCTAAAATTATAGATGCATGTTTGATTACATTTTCATTTGAGCGAAACTAGAAAAGGGCAGAGTCGAGGGGAAATTTAGATTCATATTGGCTTCAATAAAAGATGAAATCCAACAGCGGTTTCCAAAGATATTTTAATAAATGCATCTCACTGAACGCATGACACACTCTTTCTGTGATGCACAATCACATTTAAATAATCTTTATATCACATTCATCCTAATTGAATCACATTGTCGGACGACGACTGCAGTTTATGGCGGTTATGATGATGTATTAGAAGATCCACTGGGAATTGTTTTATACTCTATGAAGGGAAAGAGGCTTAGGGACAAATTTGTAAATTTATTCAATCTTTAGTTTTGATGTTATTCATTTTTTTCTCTCTCGATTGTTCTCTGAAAATTACTTTGTGTTTGGTAGAGCTCTAAAGCACAGAAAATGTTCACCCAAACAAAGCTTTTATAGGAAAATCATCATGCAAAACACGCCGAGTTCTGCAACCAAGATGCCGGACTGATCCATAAATAAATTGTACATTTAACAGCAATGCTTGAAAATCTTTATCCACTTAAAGGAATAGTCAATCAAAAAAAAAATTAATTGTCATCATGTCGATTACAACCTTTCCTTTTTTTTTTTTTTTTACATTTAAGGAATTTTAAAATAATTGGTATATGAACAAGTATTATAAAGGATTTTATATGAAATGTACGGTTCCATGAAGAACTTTTATCATCCATAGAAACTTTCCATTGCACAAAGGATTATTTATAGTGGAAAAATTCTTCACACTACGAAATATGGTTCTCTTAAACTGTTCTGAACTGTTCACTGAAAGGTTTGTTGGGGAACCAAAAATGTTTCTTCTATGACATTGCTGTGAAACCCAATTTTAGAGCCCTTATTTCTTAAGGGATAGTTTACCCCAAAATTTTAATTTTAATTAATCCCAAAAGTCATTAATTACTCACCCTCATGTCATTCCAAGCCCATAAAACCTGTTCTGTTTAAAAAAAAAAAAAAAATCTGTTCATCACAAAGCGATTGTGTCTCTTCAGAAAATTTTGTCTAAAACGCTAAATTTATACGGATTCGTTTTACGATCTCTTTATGACCTTTTTAATGCGTCAAAGTGGTAGTTGCGTATATGGAGGGGCAGAAAGCTCTCAGATTCCATCAAAAATATCTTCATTTGTGTTCTGAAGATGAACGAAAGTCAGAATTTACATTTTTGGGTGCAATATTCCATAAAAAATAATAATTGTCACTTTTCATGGCGACATTAACTGCACTGCAGTGAGATGGAAGCAGTGGCCCGTGTCTATGATCATCCATGGCATGATTATTTGCCTATCACAGCTCCTCTATGAAAGCACGATACAAAAAGAGCATTCAGAAAGAGTTAAAAGTGAGTCAGATTTGGCGAGTAAACAAAACTCACAGTGGGCTTGTAGCAGGACTATGGGATGAATATAGTATCAAAATGATTAACAAGTGCAATACACACAAACGTGTGCAAAATTCTAAATTGAATGAATGTATAGCAATTTGTAAAAACAGACATTTTTGTGATACAAATGTTTTGTTTTGTATTAGTGTATAATAATTTGCGCGTGCAACATGCGCACAAAAAGTATTCTCGTCGCTTGATAAACTGAAGATTGAGCCACTGTAGTCACTTGGACTATTTTAACTATGTTTTTAATAACTTTTCGGGAGAACAAGTTTCAGTCCCTTAGAAAGCCTATGGAGGAGTGATCCAGCTCTCAGATTTAATAAAAAATATCTTAATTCGTGTTCCGAAGATGAACAAAAGTCTTACGGGGTTGGAACAACATGAGGCTGAGTAATTACTGACAGAATTTTCATTTTTGGGTGAACTAACCCTTTAATGTTAAGCTCTATCTTTATAATAGGCTCTATGGGAGGAAAACTATATACAGACAAGAGCCTATATAAATTCAAAATGATGAATTCTTATAGGCTCATCATCAAGATTATCAACATTATTAAGTTCATGGATAAGTGTGCTTGCACGTGTTAATCATTTTGATACTATATTCATCCCATACAGGACTGCAACAATTTAAATCACAATGTAAGAATGATGGTGTTTTTATCTCGAGAGCGAATCGAAGCAACACGATCACTGATGCTTGTTTTCCAACAACAATTTTCCCAGTGGAAAATGAACTTCCAGCATGCATGAGTGGCATGTGGAATACTGTTACTTGTTTGTTAGTCCCTGGAGAATGAAGCAAAGTAATAGGATCCTCAATTATGGTTCATGATACTTGTGACAAACTGACTGAGCGTGGCGTCATTAGGGCACTTGAAACAATTAAATGGCAATTAAAGACATCAGTGTTTAAGATAAAGGGCTTTCGAAAGGGAAAGTGAAGTGGAGTGTGAAGGTTACCAGGGCGTGAAGTTTCTCCTCCAGGTCTTGATTTGCTCTCTGAGATGCCGTGTAGCTGTTCTGCAGTCTGTAGAGAAACACAAAACCAGTGTGTGTCACTGTCAGGGTATAAAGCTGTTATATGATATATCCTGGTATGGTGTGGGATTGATGTGGATATGTGGGTATTGACATCAAAGGTCACAGGAAACTGTACAAGATTTCTCTCCCGTGCTTGGAAACGTGACCACGTCGTATCACACACACACACACACACACACACGAGATAACGTTACATCTCTCGGATGCACACTAGAGCTCGTCTCAGCTGAAGGTGAAGGCAACCCGAAGAAAACATTCACAAGTTATTGCAATAATAAGACCTCATATTTCAACACAGAGTTGTGAGAGAGTTTGTCTGATGTTAAAGTCATCAAATCCTCAAGTGGTCAGAAGAGGAAAAGCAAAAGCACTTAAAAGACATTTTCATCACAAAAAGCCATTAAGCTTATCCTCTGTGCAAGTGTTTTGAACCAAAAGGTGGCAGATTTTGTGTTGCATGAAATATATTGCAAATAAAAAGACAAGGCATTATTATCTTCATTTCAGTACTTCCAACCCATATACAACAGAATGGCAAAATGTTTGTTTGTTTTACCTCACACACGTATGAATGTGCATATATATATATTAGGGGTGTAACGGTACACAGAAGTCACACTATGTACCTCGGTTTTGGGGTCATGGTTCGATCCGAGTGGACTTCCACGACACAAATCAGCACAATGCCAAATGATTTTGTCTCTTTATAACAGTGGAAACAACTTAAAATACTCTGCCATTTATGGTTATACAAATAAGAGTAATTATTAGAAATTGTAAAGCGTCTATTTTTATTTGTGTTCACTCACTATAAAAACAACAGTCACACTTCAGATTAGGGTCCAATTCTCACTATTAACTACGACTATTGATAGTAAGGTAGTTGTGTAGGATTCAGGGATGTAGAATATGATCATGCAGAATAAGGCATTAATATGTGCTGTATAAGTACTAATAAACAGCCAATATCCTAGTAATATGCAGTGAGAATTGGACCCTAAACTGAAGTGTGACCAAAACAAACCATTGTGCTTTGGTAAAAGAAAGAAAACAAACAGGATATTTTCTTCTGCTTCCTGGAGCACGTCACAAAAATGAAATGGAAACTCGGCGTATAGGCTACTAGCAAGCTCTTGCGTGCCGTCTGAACTCTTGTTTTGGGTTGGTCATATGTCGTCTCTTCTTCTTCTGCTCTTTTTACTGTTGCGGCTTTTAGCAAACAGTGTTGCATTACCGCGCGCCCCTCTGGATTGTAGTGTGAATCGCTCGTGACTCACTGTATTCGTCGTCTGACTTTTCTTTTTGTTGGAACATGAAATGGTTAATGAAAATGTTCTCTGGTGATGCTGATATACGCCGCTTAAACCCTGCCCCTTTATTACAACTGACTGCAAGCTTGCATTTATATTTTAATCCAACGGCCACATTCCACACACAAAATCCAATCAACTTCAACAACCAATGATAGAAGAAAAAAAATGTAGGGTTGGTTCTTTTTCAAAAATCCATCACACTTGAATGTATGTCACAATACAAAAGAAAAGAACTGTCGCTACTTCTGTTTCATCTCGACTTTGAAGATGCTTAGGCTGACAGCAGAAACCTGATTTCATAGTGAAATCAATACAACATCAGAGCATTTTTTGCATACTAATTTCTAATAAAACTATCCTGACCGCTCTTTTCCATATAACTGAAATGATTGGGCATTCTGATGTTATGCTACTACTTTTTTTCATCAATCTGGAGCTCGGCAGACCCGACCCTTTTTCATTCTCTGGAAAAGAGCAGCCAGGATATCCTCCATAAACTTATGTTTTGTGCTTTAAGGAAGAGAGAAAGTTTTATATGAATCATTTACACAATTTTTTTCAAAGGTTAAGGGGTATTAAAGACCAAAGCTCCAAGAAATGAGCGGTGGGCTACATGGGGTGATGTTGATACCTTTTGATATTATATCTTCATTGAATAAACACTGGAACTTAGCACAAGGCTCAAAGGCTTCTGTTCATAAAACATTTTGTAGGAAACATCAATTCAAACTAAATTTATGCTTACAAAAGGTCATCTGGCCTGCATGACACATTTTCTCAGAGTTCTGCCTTTCAGTTTACAGCGGAAACCAAGGTCTTAATCACTCTTTCCCTCTTATGGATCAATACAGTTTCACTGCCTGCAGATCATAGGGGATTTCACTGTCTCGCTTCATAACAATTAGAATTTAATCAATTCATTTTAGCAAGCTGTGGTGATTTGCCCTGAGCGCAGTCATAAACTCTAGCTGCAGACGGCCAGTGCTGATGAAATGCAAAATGTGCGCAATTACTGTTGCTTGATGACCCCTCTGAATCACAGAGGAGGGGAAGCTAAATAAATTCGGTAAAACACACAAAATAAATGGGTAACTGAGTAAACAAACAAACAAACAAACAAACAAACTAACTATATCTATAATAATACCTCTCAGAGCCTCCAGCGGCTGGTGCAAATCGCCACAGCGCATGTGAGAATGTTACAGCGTTAGATCAGAGATCGCATTCAAACACCCACGCTGCAGAATCACAAACCAATTACGATCCAATTAGGCTATTATCTGCGGAGAGCTGGCATGCAGGGTTCGGATGTGGCAGGCGAGGAAATGGAGCAGCAAATGTGAGCACCGCACTTTTTTGATGGAAGGAATGCTGGGTAATTCAATCTCTCTGCCGTCTGAAAGCATATAAGCCGGAGATGCATCCTGATTGGAGATAAAGTGGCATGATTGCAGCAAAATTACACAACGACTCAATCACAAAGCACTCCACTCAGACCATCAGGGGCATATCAGGCCGATATGAGATTAAATAATCCGAATCTGCACTCAGACCTGCTGATCTTAAACTGAACTGATAACAATGTGTCCGAACAAGGTGCGAAGTGACGTTTACTGTGAGTCTGCGACTAATCATTTTTCGACTAATAATTTGGTTACACGTTATTTTGATAGTCTATTTTAGACATTCTACTAACTATAAGCAACTACATGTCAACTAACTCTCAGAGTATTAGTAGACTGTCAGGGTTAGGGTAAGAAGAATAATTTGACATGTATTAGCAAAGTTACCTATAGTCAGTAGAATGTCTGTTGAGGAGCATCAAAATAAAGAGTTAGCAGATATTACTAACAGTCTACTAATACTCTAATGACTGATATCGTTGCTAACTTACTCATAGTTACTGTAGTAGAATGTCTAAAGTGGACTATTGAAGTGGACTAATGACCCAGACGTGCTTTGTCGGTTAGGAACCTGGGCGTGCTCTTTGATACCAATCTTTCATTTGAAAGTCACGTTTCTAGTATCTGTAAAAACGCATTTTTCCATCTTAAAAATATATCTAAATTACATCATATGCTCTCAATGACAAATGCGAAACAATAAGTTAATGCGTTCATGACATCAAGGCTAGATTATTGTAATGCTATTATGGGTGGTTGCCCTGCACGCTTAATAAACAAACTACAGCTGGTTCAAAACGCAGCAGCTCGAGTTCTTACCAGAACCAGGAAGTATGACCATATTAGCCCGGTTCTGTCAACACTGCATTGGCTCCCTAATAAACATTGTGTACATTTTAAAATATTGCTGATTACTTACAAAGCAGTAAATGGTTTAGCTTCCCAGTACTTGAGCGAGGACTTAACGCATTATTTGCGATCTCAAAATTCCGGCCAGTTGATATGATAATACCTAGAATATCAAAATCGACTGCTGGCGCTAGTATTACTACACTAATATTAGTCTCTCTGCTTATCCCGAGGTTTACTGCAGTCCGCTGGATCCAAGCCGTATCCAGATCTGATGAAGGACCTGCACCTGGACACAACGACAACGCAGTCCTGAAGAAGTCTCTCCCCATGAAGACCCTTCCCTTCCCTTTACCTCTGTACAGATAAAATAATCAAAATAATTACGGTTCGCATGGAAGCAAAAAAAAAAAAAAAAAAAACTGTATTATGAATTATGAAGGCCAGACAGGTAATTTGTTGAGGAGGTCAATTTGTAAAGAAAGACTACATGCCTGCGCACATATATATTCAAACGCACATACCTACAGACTAAACGCGTAATATGTATGTGCACGCCGTCTGCGTTTTCACAGATTCACGTTTTTGAAGTTTGCACAGAGATGGTAACTTTTTTTTACGCCTGCACCTTGGAACAGATTTCAAGGTTTGCGTTCTCGAGCCACCAGGAACTGTTTTGTGCAAATGAGCGTCCGGAGCGCGTTATGAGTTTTCTGTTAGAACGGTGTTGTGTAAGCGCCCCGTACGTTAATAACGAATGATCTTTGCAACGGAAATGAATCAATCAAAACTAACTTTAGCTGGACAATAACTTTATTCTAGAGCTGCTGTAAAGCCCAAAAAATCTGTTAGTTTACTTATCACTGTAAAGCTGCTTTGAAACAATCTATATTGTTAAAAGCACTATATAAATGAGGGTGATTTGACTTGACTGTTGCATAATATATATATTTTTTTTTTAAATAATGAAGAAATGAGTGCAGATATTTTTGTTTTTCTATCTTAAGTGGACTTTTGAAATAAAGTGTTACCAAGATTTTTTTACAGAGTTTCAAATTTGGCATCACCACCAAAAAGTAATAAATGATTAAAATAAAACCGCAATTTTTCCATTGTTTTCGACCCATGTAACATTGTATTTGAATAAATAAGGTTATGACACCAAAATTTTAGATATCAGTGAAATTTCACTTTTTTAATTCAAATTTTGATACCACAGCAAAACCTATGAGCCAAACTAATATAAATTTCAAGCATTAAGGACTAGTGTTGTCAAAAATATCGATATTTCAATATGTATTGATACTGAAATATCTGAAACTGTTCTAATACTCCCATATTGGAGTATCGATACACAGATACGAACTGTGCGTTCTCACTTTCTCTTCTCTCTGACGGCGAATTGACACACACCCGCCTCCTCGCACTCACTCGTCTCACTCGCTCCGGTTGAATGGTGCGTGTATTGCGTATAATTTTAGTCATTCCCATAAGTTTCCTGCTAACACAAAAAAGCGCATGCACTCAAACAGCTCATGAGAAGCATATAAACTTATTTTTCTTATTGTGGGTAAAAAAAGTTAAGAGAAAATGCATGTTGTGTAACAGTATATTGGATCCGATAAGCTTTTAAAGTGACAGCAGCCTAATAAACCTGCTGCAAAAGACAGAAAATCACTTGCTGCTCTTGACTGAATAACTATTGTAACTTTAATTGAGAGCATTAATATGTATTTAATTTTTACAATGAAAACTATCCAGTGTTATTTTACATTTGATTACTTTCTAACCTGAATTTTACTGTTAGACCCTACCTGAAAAACTTAAAGCCATGTTTATTTAATTTGTCTCTTTATTCTATTGTATTTATTTGTGATATTATTTACAATTTATTTGTTCTCATTTTATTACTGACTGTTTACTTGTCTTTTTTATGTAAATGTAGTTCAATGATTCAAAATAAGCCTCCCTGTACTGTGTAAGCTATTGCAACAAAATTACCCAAATTATCAAACATTATGACTTAATAAAAAAATCATCTGTATGGTGATTTGCCATCATACGTGGCAGTTTTTCCCATAGTATCGAAAGTGGTGTCGAATATAGATATTTTTCAAGATCCAAATGAGCAAACAATTTTTTCATAAATGTGACCCTGGACCACAAAAGCAGTCTTATGTGTCCATTTGTTTTAATTGAGATGTATACATCACATGAAATCTGGATAAATAAGCTTTCCATTGATGTATGGTTTGTTAGGATAGGACAATTTGGCCGAGATACAACTATTTGAAATCAGGAATCTGAGGGTTAAAAAAAATCTAAATATTGAGAAAATCTCCTTTAAAGGTTTCCATTTCTGTTGGCGATTGTGCTGCATCCACTTACAAAAATAAAATTTTGATATATTTAAGGTAGGAAATTTACTAAATATCTTCATGGATCATGATCTTTACTTAATATCCTAATGATTTTTGGCATAAAAGAAAAATCGATAATTTTGATCGTTTTGTGGGCTATTGCCACAAATATACCTGTGCGACTTAAGACCGGTTTTGTGATCCAGGGTCACAAATAGCGAAACGCTGAACATTCATGTTAGTGTGAACAGGCCTTAAAAAAGGAAAATATGTTCTTGGTCTTATTGCCCATAATTAGTGCACTATTCCAAAGAAAAAAACCAGTTCACCATTGTTCACACAGAGATCAGCCTGTCTGCATGTCAGAAGCAACAGTCTTGCCAATTAAAACAGTTACACAGTAACAGAGATGAAGTGGCCAATACACACACAAATACTGCAAAACAGCCTCAGAGCGAGCTTGTGCTCATTAAAATCAGGCACTGTTCTCCTTTACCTGTAATGAAAGTAACACGGGTCTCAAATGCAGTCCTTAATTAGCCGGCAAAAACTCAAGGCATTCGTCAGACAATAGAGCTGTTTGATTGCCTGTAAAACCTTTTTTTTTTTTTTACTTCCTGAAGACTACGCTGTCAGGGACAATGTTTTTTTTAACGGTACAACCGAGCAACATTTGTTGAGCCAATTTAATTAAAATTTTAGCAATAATTCAAACCACATTCCAAAAACAAAAAAAAACTGGTGACTGACCACTTAAACACAAAACAATTCACAATTACACTGCAGTGGCCTATTCAGATAGAATAACCAAGAGTTGAGTAGAGTTGAATTAAGTACAGTTTCTAGAAAATGTTGAACCAAATGACTTTCATGCTGTTTGGCTCTGTTAATAATATTCATGTATTATGCGAGTTGTGAACTTGCTGTCTGAAATGTGAGGAAAAAGTCCTGAAAGAATTGTTAATGGAATCATTATGTGGAATTGGAACCCAAAAAAATTAAACAATTTGTGATTCGCCTTGTGTGATGCGGGAACTGCGTTGCCTTCGAAATCACACATGACAACAAAGGAGGTTCTCCAGATATTTCATACGTGGTTCACATCACGTTTGCAGTCCACTCGTCCTCCCAGCATGCTTTGCATTGCCAAACCTGCTGCTCTTTGTAGTGACCCTGCAGGGGTCCTGTAACTCTACAGCCGCCGGTCAGTGGATTAAAGTGATGCCTGCCAGCATCATACAACTACAAAGAGTTCATTAATTTGGCTGCTTTGATCATAATCATTAAAAATGGATTGCAGTCCATTGCATGTCTCGTCTCATCTCTCTCCCTCATCTACGCCTGCAACTTCAGAAAGAAAGATATTTTATACACCTCTTTCCTGAACATGGATGATTCATAATGGAAGACTGTTGTCATTTTGCAGTCGGTGAAAAAAAAGGTTTCCATGATGCCAAAAACATGGACGGAATACAAATGGAATTTACAATATAACGTGGAATGTGTCACGGAATTTGGCAAATTTTGGATGAATAAATCAAATGTAGGGCACACGATATGGAATCATCGAAATAACTTGTTATTGTGGCAAATATACTTTATAAAGCAGAATTTCATAAGAGTTTCATAAAAAAGCAACATTTTGAGCAAAAAGTTGAGAAAATCACTTCGGATTCAGAACAACGATGAAAACAGAGGGTAGATGGAGTCCATCAACACCCTAAAGCTCGCCCTGGGTCGACATTTCATTCAGTAACATTAGGCAGTTTTGATTTATATGTTGTTTAATGTTGATGATGATTGTGTTATTTTACATATGCATCTGCTTACATATTCGATCACTTGTTTCTGCATCTTTTTATCGTTGTATTGTTCCCAAATAAAAATAAAAAATTTGTAAAACTTAAGAAATTGTTTTTCAATCAGTCATGATTTTAATTAGACATGCTTTTTGATTATTCAAATTTTATTTAACCATTAAAAAGGAATTCAGAACATTTTAAAAAAAATTCTGTAAAATGAAAATAGAAATAAAGAATTTGGGAACCTGATTTTGAGAGAAAAATAAACCTGATTTAAAAAAAATAAATAATAATTTGTGTAAATAAAAGTGACCAATTCAAATTCCTGCGGGCCAATAATTAAACTTTTCTCCATTTCAGCGTTCCAGTATTAGCTTGCAATCAAGATACATGCTACTCTTTACTCATCATTGTCTTATTTGTCATTTTTCAATATAATATAATTTTGTAGCAACTAACAACAAATGTTGAACCTGAATCTCTTAGATTTCAGATAGTTCAGATTTGCAGTGTGCAAGTAGCCACTACCATACATTTTAAAGAAGCCAGAGGAAACCTGGCAAATGAGCTTATTTTAGAAACCTGTGGACATAGAGACTCCTGAAGTAGTCACATGATCAGCGCCACATACAGGCCCTATAGACCAGCCAGGGGTACATGTTACCAAGAAGGTTACCAAGTAAAAAAAATGATATATATATATATATATATATATATATATATATATATATATATATATATATATATATATATATATATATATATATATACACACATTTCAAGAAAATACTAGGGCTTTCAAGAGATTAATCAGCAGCCATTTATTAGCTACACACTTTATTTTAAATAATTCATTACCATTCAAAATAAGTTTCCTATGTTCATACCAAGGCTGCATTTATTTGATAAAAAACTGTAAAAATAGTACTATTGTGAAATGTAGTACAATGTAAAATAACAGGTTTTTTTTATTATTTGAATATATTTTAAAAAGTAATGTATTCCTGTGATGCAAAGCAGAATTTTCAGCATCATTACTCCAGTCTTCAGTGTCACATGATCCTTCAGAAATCATTCTAATATGCTAATAAGAAACATTTATGATTATCATTATCATTGTTGAAAACAGTTGTGCTGCTTAATGTTTGTGGAAACTGAGGTATCAGTTCTTTATCAGGATTCTTTGATGAATACAAAGTTCAAAAGTTTTTAACAAAGTCTTTCATGTGACTTTTGATTCAAACTGAATGCATTCTTACTGAATAAAAGTGTTCATTTCTTTCAAAAAACAAATGGTGGGACAAACAAGTGGGAGTGTGTGTACACCGCACGACTAACCTTCTGAACTTGTCTCTCATTTTCTCCAGGTCGTCTCTGGTTCGACCCAGCTCGGCCTGCATGTAATGCCGACTGGTTTCGAACTCCGTCTCCATGGCCTCCATCTTATGAGTGGTCTGGGACAGCCGGCGACGGATGTCTTCATTCTGCTGCTGCAGGAGCCTGCAAAACAAGCCAGAGCAAAGAAAGACATGAAAAATGCAAGCCACTGACATGAGAAACCGTTAGTCAGATAAAGCATTCTCATGCATTTCAACTTGTGACGCTGCTTCTCATTTCACTACACTAGCGTAAAAGACTCTTTAATATCCACACTGAATATCCAATTTTATTCAATATTTAATATCAATCATCCACGTCACCTGGCCATGCCCGGGAAAGCATATGTGTGCACATTCCAGATCTCATTTCCTCTCAACACTTGGTATCCTTTTAACAGATATCTGTCATGTTTGGTATAATTTTACAGCTCAATGTAATGACCATGGTAGAGATGTTTGAGATAAAACTATCATTTGAATATGCATTAATGAGAGGCCGTCTGTCTCTCCCACATCATGAGCATCTCATTCGTGTTCATATTTAGAGTCATGAACGGTGTGTTAACGCATCTCGAAAGGTTTGACATCAGTGATGCCAAAGGCACTAGTGAAGCATGTGTCAGAACCGTTTGCATCATGCATGATTCATATGGGTGATTTTTTTATGACAATTTTATGGTGCTTTGTGGATCTCAGCACCATGCAACCTCTTTCACTGTGGCATTTTATTTTTAACTTGTGTTGTTTAATAAATAATTTCACTTAAGCGCTGAAGGGTAATCCCTGACGTTGTCCTCTTCCATAGAAGTCAACATTTTATACAATCAGGCGATCTGAACTTTCAAGCTAAATCATGGTTTCCAATGAGCGCTTAAAGATATCATCTTCTGTTGGACAAGGAGATTTTATATGAACAACAACTTTAATGGAGTCAGATTAATTTTATATGAGACATAAATAATTAAACAATGCATGTCATCATTCAGCTGCTTTTTTTGTATTGGTTCAAATAGCAGCTGTAATTTCCAACCCTACTTCATATATGACTTCACTTTTAATCTTAAATAATGTTAATTTGAAATATTCTTTAACTGATATACACTACCGTTTAAAAGTTTGGGGTCGGTGAGTTGTAATTATACATACATACATATACATACATATACAGTATATACGTATATATATATAGTATCACAGTGTTAAATAATATAATCATGATACTTCATAAAATCAGATACATACATTAACACATAAAAGGGTTATAAAGTATCGAAATATATTAAAATAATAACAACCATAATAGAATAGATTATAAAAATAGGCATCATATATATATATATACACAGTACTGTGCAAAAGTTTTAGATCAGTAAGATTTTTTATGTTTTTAAAAGAAGTCTCTTCTGCTCACCAAGGCTGCAATTATTTGATAAAAAATACAAAAAAAAAACAGTAATATTGTGAAATATTATTACAATTTAAAACAGTTGTTTTCTATGTGAATATACAGTAAAGTGTAATTTATTCCTGTGATCAAAGCTGAATTTATCATCATCATTACTCCAGTCTTCAGTGTCACATGATCTTTCAGAAATCATTCTAATATGATGATTTGATGCTCAAAAAACATTCATTATTATTTTCAATGTTGAAAACAGTTGTGTACAATTTTTTTTTCAAAATTCTTTGATGAATAGAAAGTTAAAAAGAACAGCGTTTATTTAAAATAGAATATTTTCTAACATTATAAATGTCTTTACTGTAACTTTTGATCAGTTTAACTCATCCTTGATGAATAAAAGTATTGATTTATTATATTTCTTTCATATTTCTTTCATTTTCTTTCATATTAGAATGATTTTTTAAGGATCACGTGACACTGAAGACTGGAGTAATGATGATGATAAATTCAGCTTTGATCACAGGAATAAATTACACTTCACTATATATTCACATAGAAAACCGCTGTTTTAAATTGTAATAATATTTCACAATATTACTGTGTTTTTTTGTATTTTTTATCAAATAATTGCAGCCTTGGTGAGCAGAAGAGACTTCTTTTAAAAACATAAAAAATCTTACCGATCTAAAACTTTTGCACAGTACTGTATATATATATATATATATATATATATATATATATATATATATACACTCACCTAAATGGTTATTAGGAACACCTGTTCAATTTCTCATTAATGCAATTATCTAATCAACCAATCACATGGCAGTTGCTTCAATGCATTTAGGGGTGTGGTCCTGGTCAAGACAATCTCCTGAACTCCAAACTGAATGTCAGAATGGGAAAGAAAGGTGATTTAAGCAATTTTGAGCGTGGCATGGTTGTTGGTGCCAGACGGGCCGGTCTGAGTATTTAACAATCTGCTCAGTTACTGGGATTTTCACGCACAACCATTTCTAGGGTTTACAAAGAATGGTGTGAAAAGGGAAAAACATCCAGTATGCGGCAGTCCAGTGGGAGAAAATGCCTTGTTGATGCTAGAGGTCAGAGGAGAATGGGCCGACTGATTCAAGCTGATAGAAGAGCAACTTTGACTGAAATAACCACTCGTTACAACCGAGGTATGCAGCAAAGCATTTGTGAAGCCACAACACGCACAACCTTGAGGCGGATGGGCTACAACAGCAGAAGACCCCACCGGGTACCACTCATCTCCACTACAAATAGGAAAAAGAGGCTACAATTTGCAAGAGCTCACCAAAATTGGACAGTTGAAGACTAGAAAAATGTTGCCTGGTCTGATGAGTCTCGATTTCTGTTGAGACATTCAGATGGTAGAGTCAGAATTTGGCGTAAACAGAATGAGAACATGGATCCATCATGCCTTGTTACCACTGTGCAGGCTGGTGGTGGTGGTGTAATGGTGTGGGGGATATTTTCTTGGCACACTTTAGGCCCCTTAGTGCCAATTGGGCATCGTTTAAATGCCACGGCCTACCTGAGCATTGTTTCTGACCATGTCCACACCTTTATGGCCACCATGTACCCATCCTCTGATGGCTACTTCCAGCAGGATAATGCACCATGTCACAAAGCTCGAATCATTTCAAATTGGTTTCTTGAACATGACAATGAGTTCACTGTACTAAAATGGCCCCCACACTGCCCACAGTCACCAGATCTCAACCCAATTCATGTGTGTGTGTGTGTGTGTGTGTGTGTGTGTGTATGTGTATATATATATATATATATATATATATATATATATATATACACACACACACAGAAACTGTATTTTTATTTATTTATATAAACAGTATTTTAAATTGTAACTTATTTGTGTAATGGAAAAGTTTTTCTAGTCTTCAGTGTCATATGATCCATCAAAAATCATTCCAATATGCTGTTTTGATGCTCAATTTCATATTATCATCAATGTTGAAATGATGCTAAATATCTTTATTTTTTCATTCTGGATTTTTCAGGATTCTTAGATGAAAAAAAAGTTTAAAAGAGCTGCATTTATTCGAAATAGTACTGTACTGTTGCTTTTGATGAGTTTAATGTTTCCTTGCTGAAAAAAAGTTAATTTCTTAATTTTTTTTAATAAATACTACTTACCTGAAATTTTAAATGTTAGTGTAATTATTAGGGATGTATGGATATAAAAATGTTCGCAATATTGAGGTTAATATGATGCCTGATTTTATAATCTTATATTATTACTTTAATATGTCGATACTTTAAAACCCTTTTATGTTTGTATCAGATTTTATGATGCATCTTCTTTATATTATTTTACACGTATATTATTTAGCCATCAAAACACATATAAAAAAAGGTGTTTATATATCTGAAGTATATTTTAAATATGACATTTTAACAAAAATAGTACAAAAAAACTGTTCCATTGCCTGTAAATCCTATTTATGCCAGATACATTTTCTAAATTCTCTGTCCAATGGCAGGTGTGGACTGTGTATATAAGTACTTGAGTACTCTATTATTCTTGATCGGATCACAAGTGGACGACACTAAATACAGGTGTAAACAGGGTCTAAAACGTTTTGAGCTTGTCCACTTTTAACCACTTCCAGAGGTAGTTGAAAACACATTCGACCGGATTGCTTTCGTAGTGTAAACGCTCATGTGATCAAATGTGTTCAAACAGCCACAAAAGACCGTCTTCTCTGCGCCTACTGAACTAATGCGTGAACATTATGGGAAGCGCGCTAGCCAGACGAGATTTAAACTTTATCGGACAGAGACCCAAGTTAGGCTTGAAGACAAAAAATATTGTACCAAGCACAATGTTCTCTCACCATTCCTGATTTCTAACACACTCACAGCGTTCGGCTGGTCTTGCGTCGGTCAGAGCAGAAACTAAAGCTGATGCTCTGTGTGTTTTTCTGTCGTCTCCGGTCACGTTCATATGTAAATTGCGTGAGCTTATTTAGTCCATTAGATCAAAAGATTTGAAAAAGTCCATATATTTCCCCGCCCATAGACCCTCCCCTCGAAAAATCAGGACAGAAGTGGTCAAAAGTGGACAAAAGAGACGGATTAAAACAACAGGTGTAAACGGGTGTGTGTCTCCCTCGTCTACTCGTGATCCGATTGACCAAAACACATCTTAATACCAGGTGTAAACAGAGCCTAAGAAAGAAAAAGTGCAAAACTAAGAAGATGGCTAATAAACAGAACACCACACAGACTCCGTCACAGGACTACAGGTGCACCTCAACTATGTGAGATTTCACATCCTACATCCAATGTACAGCGAGGTGGTGTCAAACACATGATGATGCCTCAGCCAACACTCCTGACACCTGCCAATTACTCCAAAGAAAAACACATCCACAACACTTAAGCAATCTGAAGGTGTTGAAATGTGTCTAGGGGAGGCTGAAGAATGTTTCCCAACCCTAATGCAAAGAAAACTACAGTACATGTGTGCAAAACACTGAACAATCCTGAGCCGGATGATTAAAAGGCTCTCTGAGGTACAGCATTAGGCTAAATACTGAGAGCGAGTTAAGGTTTAGTCATGCAGGTGTGTGAATGTGTGATTAGGAGCGGTACAGGAGTGTGTGTGTGTGTGTGAGTGTGCAGTGATGCAGAATACATCTGTTGTGTACCAGCAGTGACACTTCTGCCGTCTCATCTCTAATACCCACACTAACATCACGTGTTACTTCTCATTTTTGTGTTTATTGTTATGTATGTGTATAGGGGAGAAACTGAGTATATTTTTTCAACATCCTATATTAATTGTTAAAAAGGACCTATTATGCGTTTTTACATGTTCATCTTTAGTGTGTAATGTTGCTGTTTGGCCATGAAAAATGTCTGCAATGTTACAAAGCTCAAAGTTATTTTCAAAAGTGGAGTTTTCTTCCGGGAACGAAAACGTCACAATATCCATGGATCCATTTCAGTGAACTATTGGCTGCCTCCATGCCTGTCTCTATATCAAGATATCTTGAAAAGAACCTATTAACACATTTATTAGACAAATAATATCAAATAGAAAAAGATATAATTGAATGAATCTCTATTCATGCAAACTGTAGATTATTAATAATCTGACAGCATCTTCTATCAAATTACTTTTGGCGAAATTACACCAAGCAAAGCACCAAACTTGATGATAGACATTTTATGGAAACAAAGTGTCAATAAAAGTCACAGAGCGAATCACAGCATCAACTCTTACAATTAAACCTGTTCTCATAACAATTCTATTAAGTGCTTAAAACAAAATGAAGAATCTTATCAGGCCCAGCTAAAGCCTGAGATAACATCCTGACGCCTGAAAGCACAAGAGTCATTAAACTGGTGAAGGATAGGAGTTTAGACGAGATCGACCAATCAGGGCAGTTCGCCTCAGTCTGACCGCAGTCTGACCGTCACTAACAGTCAATGTACAATAATTAAACAGTTTCTCCAATAAAGGCCCTCTGTTTGACACTTGACCGATTGGTTGGCACGTTCAGACGAGATGCTCAAGAGTTTGACATCTTTTTGTGCGATTTCCCAATACTTATGGGGAGGTTTGTGCGAATCCCTATAATCCCGAGTATAAACCAGTGATCCAGCTAGACTTGGGTCCTAATGCGGAGATGATTCTTCTTTCTTGTCTGTTTGCAGGTTAAAACACTATTTATTACAACCAAATATGTCCCTTTCACTACATGTTGTCATGTGTACAACCTCTGGTCAAGACGACCTATTATCTATTTTTACATGCTCAACTTTCTTTCGTGTGTAATGTTGCTGTTTTAAGCATGATAAAAGTACAAAGTCCCTCCAGCGGCAGTTATTCTCTATATCAGTGTCACTGTTTCTGAACTCCCTGAAACGCCTCCATTGCAGTCGTGAGTTTTCTTCCGAGAACGAACACGTCACCATATTACTCATTTAAATAATTCCTGGCCAAGGCAAAATGCAAAAAAGGGGCGGGGCCTGGTTGAGTTAACGTGTTAAAACTCGTGGTTATGGTAAGGGGCGGGGCATTTCCAAAACACGCTTGAAGCGGTTGACCAATCACAAGACACTGGTCCAGTCGACCAATCAGAGGACAGTGTGCTTTTCACATTTAACTTTCACAAATTCTACAATTTGCATTTTTGACATTGCTTTCTTAACTTTAGTCAACAAGAAGTTAATCCCAGAAAGATTTATGAATTGGTGTGATTAATAGAACAAATTCCTGTTTATTTTTGTTAGATTTTCATTGAATTTTAACGTGTACTCTTCTAATCAAAATAAAAAAAAAATTATAAACCTTGACAAAAAGTATTAGACCATTTCTATAATTTTATATTCTATAATATTAAGTAATTTTGTCCAAAAACTAC
The DNA here is from genome assembly GCA_031834385.1 of Semotilus atromaculatus. Classification (NCBI taxonomy): domain Eukaryota; kingdom Metazoa; phylum Chordata; class Actinopteri; order Cypriniformes; family Leuciscidae; genus Semotilus; species Semotilus atromaculatus. The sequence continues at coordinate 6,405,544 of JAULUF010000025.1, forward strand.
TAGAGAATTCAACAGCCTCTCCACAGAGAGCTATTCAGGCATCTAGTGGTAACACCATGAAATGACAGGTTTTATTTTATGTTCTCTCAACAGATGGCGCTAATCTGACTTTAATGCGTGAGCTCGAGAGCTTAATTTAGATTTTAAATGCTCATTATTATGGTTCACTATTTCATTTCACTGTAATTTGTAAACTAATTTTACAGAGTAATTATAAAGAACAGAGCGAGTGATTCACTAGCAAATTGGACAGTACGTTGAATCGCACGATTGTTTTTGCATGAGGTCAATGTGTACAATGCAACGGCAAATCTGTGCTGACTAATAATTATTGTCAAGATATCAGTGGCGCACCAAAATTACGCCAACCGAAAATTCAAAATCATTTAAAATTCAAAATCACTGACTGAGAAAGTGGTTAATTCTCGGTTATCGGATGATGTGTTGTGCACACAATGTAGGTAAGCTACAATAGGTAAACGTATTAGTGTCTGTTTCGATATTTCAAAACATCTTTTGGTGCATTACGGTATACTAGAAGATAGTGTTGTGTCTTCAATTGTCGGCCAAAAAAAGAAAGGCATTCCTAGCTGATGAAATGGTAAAATGCTTCCCAAGAGAAGAGAAGAAACTAAAAAGTGGTGGCAAAAAAAGCACCAGTGTCGTAAGTCTCCATCGCCGTGTCATCAGAGTAGACAGACTCGTGGGAATCGAACTCCACACAGCATCTCAAGCGGATCACAACACACGGATGAGCCGTCATCCAACAACAACTCAGACATCAGATCTTTCATTGACAGACTGGAGATTCCCTATAGATTATGCAACACCTTTTCCTTTTCTGTCCTTTCAGTTTCTTTCCCAGTTCAGAGTGAAGGAAGCACAGGGCATGGCACCAGAACAATACTCAACCCTGCCATCGTGACACCGCCGAGAGCAACAGGAACATCAATGATTCATGCTATAGACTTGGATGGGAGCAAGCATGGGTTTTAAGCTGTAAACGTAACTCTTTTTAGTAGCAAATCGCCTGTTCACAGCCGCATGTTAGAGCACAAACGGAGCAAAAGAACAAAGTAGCCAAATGTAAAAAGCACAGAGACCGTGAGCATGTGCTTTTAAGAGACGTGCCACACATTCCCCAAAGCACTTCTGAACACTTCCTGAAAGAAAACACCAGCCTTCTACGATTTGCTTCATTGTTTTCATTATTCATGACATGAAAGATGCTAAATTAAATGTGTGAGACACGGACGCATTGTGGGTTTTTGTGTGCGACCCCTAACATCTGTTTAGAAAACCCTCCACTTTATTTGATTGACAAGGACCGTCACATACAGCTTCCAGTGTGATAAGAGTTCCTTCAATTGTCGGTCACACATTTCCGAATGTGCATATGTTGCTTTCAGGCATGAAGCAAAGAGGCTTTATCTCTTTCAAGGTTAGCAAAGACATTCTCACAGGGAAAAAACAGATCTTGCAAAGAGAAATTAGTGAGGATGCACAGTATATTGACTAGAAGATCACTTCAATATATGTCAGGTAACAAACGTATTACATTTATATACATCTATACTAATCTACTGCATGGTAAAACGTTTCAATGTTCACATTTTTTAAAAAGAAATTTGTGTATTAATTCTAATATTAAAATTAGAATACTAATTAGTATTAATTCATTTACTAATATTAGTGTATTAATATTAAATCAAGTATTCATTTATTTTTATATAAAGAAATTAATACTTGCATTCAATTGATCAAAACTCTTCCATTCATCAATGAATCCAGAAATTTGCATCACATCCGTTTCAACATTGATAATCAGAAATGTTTCTTGAGCAGCAAATCATCATTAGAATGATTTCTGAAGGATCATGTGACACTGAAGACTGGAGTAATGATGCTGAAAATTCAGCTTTGATCACAGGAATAAATTACACTTTACAATATATTGAAATAAATAAAAAAGGTCAGTCATTTTATATTGTAATAATATTTCACAATATTACTGTTTTTACTGTAAGTTTGATCAAATAAATACAGCTTTGATGAGCATAAGAGACTTGTTTCAAAGCATTAAAAAACGTTTGCATTTGAATTTAAAACGTCTAGACTGGTCACTTCATGAAGAACTATGGATAGTCGAATAGTTAAAAACATTAGTCAATGTTTTGGTCTTTGTCAAACAGTTTTAATAGCATGACTGCAGTCGCACTGCTCTGTGATGATATTGACAGCAGAAAGAAAACTCCTCCACAAAAAACATTAATAAAATATGAAAAAGTGAAACTGGAGTGTGTTTATATAGAGTGTTCACATAGAAACCAATATTCTTGTAAATGGCTCTGAGACTCCTGAAATGAATGGAGATGTCAGCAGAGGCTGACAGGAACTATGAGTGACTGGGACACGGCTGTTTTTTGACGGTTTTCAAAAACGCAGGCCCCACGAATCTCGCAATGGAGATATGCAGAGCTTCATTTCTCACCAGCGTCACCATTACAAAGCATCTCTCTTTTAAAACAAACACCATATATTTTTAAGATCAGTATTATAAATTAATAACATTTCGATTTATAATATCTATAGTTATATATAGTCAGTATTGGCATGTTAGAATTAAATGATCGACATTACTTTTAATATCAGGGCACCAATAGAAATGATCCAAATCCAAAGAGCAGAAAAATCCCTTTCAGTCACATTTCTTAGACTTGGACTGGAAGTTCCTCTTCCAGAAAACTGTTGATTGCAAACATCTCATTCAACACAAATAATAATAATTAAAAAAAGTTTTAAAAAAAAGTTAAAAAATTGTTCAATTGGAGCTGCACGATTCTAGATATATTGAGAACCACAATTCTTTTGTTGTTGTTTCAAATAGAGATTCTACTATGATTCTGAACAGACAGCTAAATAAAATAACATGTACATGTCTAGAGGTTCTGACAAAATATTGCTGCAGTCTATTCCATTTAATTAAATGTTTAATTAATTAGAATGGTTTGCTTGAATGATCCAATGGTTCATTTAAAGACTTCACTTGTTTCCCTGCTGAAATAATCAGCGTTTTTTAACCAATCTCTTAAATGAATGATTCAATGACAAATACATTTAAGTCACTTGCCTATTACACATGTAACTACCCATCGTACCACACAAGTCTTGTACATTATGGAAGTAAAATAATGGCAAATGTTTTTGAAATAAAAAGCCTGTTGAATTGCACTACTTGAAAAAAATATGCATTGCATTAACCATGCTTGCATTTTAATGCATTGTATTTTTAGGACTTGCATTTTTTATTGGCTCAAATTTGACATGGTTGAATATTTAAGCTGTGAATATTTCAATTAAAAACATTTCAGACACATTTTCATTATTAAAAATTCAATAATCCATTTTCACCTTTCAAATTTCACTTCCAAAATATTCAAACCGTTTAAAAATACAACCTATAATATTCAACAGGCAATTTTCGGTTCATTTTATTTCACTTTACAAATTCGCTTCCACAAATTCAGTTTTCAATTCAACATTGACATCCAGGAACTGCAGGAAAAGCAGTAGATTACAGAGCATAATCTCCATCTGCTGTTAGTCGATCTCACCAGGAGGGGGTGCAAGCCCGTGTTGTTGACGAAGACCGAGCAACAGTTAGAGCAAGCCATTCATTCATAAAAACATATTTATAGAAATGTAGTACATAGTACATGACCATTCATCACATAGTTATAGGCATCTAAAGATTTATATGCCCTCAGTTTCTCTTTCCGCTCTGTTTTCTGTCAGGTTGGTGTAGAAGTCAGGCCACTCAACCGGAGGTAGCGTTATCGTTAATCCTGTCAGATCGTCCATCCATTGACTGAGCGTGTAACGTTACGGGTCAGCCAATCTGGTTCCCTCCGTTAAAATTAACTTTTGCAAATAATCGCGGTCCTGGACAGTGAGTGACCTTGCACATTAAGATAAAATCAGATTTTCTCCCGTCATTGTTAAAAAACAAGCTAACAAAACTTGCAAACTAGCGTTAGTGAAGCGGCCAGAGGGATCGTTCTGCCTCCACCTAAGCTCCGCCCACATAAAAACGTCACCATGTTTACCAACTGAAAGGGTGTCTATTGCATTATCTTAGCATACCTGCCAACTTTTGAGGGGGGGTGTGTGTCTATGGTAGCTGTGTCTATGGTAGCGCAGCGCCGCGCATTCCGCGTTCTGTCTGAAAGGCGCTTTGGAGGAACTACAAACACGAGTAAAAAGTGTTTTAAAAAACTACAAAACATGACATGCGCGACCGACGGTGAGAGATTTAGATAAAAGTTTGAGTGACTCAATTAAAAGTTTATTTAATTAAAGTTATCCGTGACCGTGTTATATTTCATCTACAATAACAATGAATGTCGACTTTTATAAAGATCCGTTGGGCCATTGACTTTTAAATGCATAATTAACGTTATGCATATGAGGAGAGTTCTCCACATGAAAGACCTGCGAGTTACAGATCAACGTGCTTCTGCATTTCTCTCCGATACGGTAGGAAATTAAATAAAATGTGGAGGATTTTATCTTTGACAAGATGATAGACAGGCCAGTTTACTGTGACATGAGACAGACTGTAAAAAAAATATACAGGGGGGGGGATTTTAAAGAGATTTAACCTGTGCGCGTGATGGACAGGAATCCTACTCTCAGTATTACGCAAGGTCTCTCTCTCGTGCCGTTCGCGCGCCCTACGCGGTTTGAAGCACAGTCTCTGTCTCGCATGCACGCTCGCTCTAGATTACGCCCGATTTGAACGAATTTGCGTATAACTATTCGATCCCGAGTGGCTCAACACGTAGATCTATAGATAAACTCATCTTTCAGGCATTTGACCGACCAGGTTGACACTTCAGTGTGAGAAATCAGGGGTGTGGCGTGTGCGCGTGTGAAACCATTCAAATGCGGGTGTCTCACGGCCAACTGAATGCTAACTGAAATCATTCTGCATTTTATTATGTGTGCAAACATGGCCGCTCGACATGTGCACTAGAATGTTTCATTCTTGTCCAGTGTCTGCACTATTTCTCTCCAGAAGTTATGACAAAAGCTTTATAACAAATAAATTCAAACCGTACGTGCGAGCTGATAGAGCGTACATTGTATACACGTTTACAGTACACACATACTACACTGCTAATAAAATCTGTCCCACACATAGTCTAATCTTGAGCCCCGAGAGAATTTTTACCAATATTTATTAAGTAATTATTTTTCCCAACTGGAAATTAATATAAAAGGTTAGATCAGATGTTTTATCAGGCTAGTTTTGTGTATGTATTCATTTATTTATTACATTTTGACACCTACGTGTCTGGCACATAGAAGACCGTGGGACTGAGAATACATCGTGGGGGTGCAGGTTTACCTCTTAAGAAAAATATGGACCATTTTTATACTTTGCTCAAAGTAATAAACTTCTAAAAACAAACAACGTACATAATCTGATAAGCAAAACTCTCATCATGAGCACAAAAGAAAGTTAACTAGTCATTTCAGATTTTTTTGTCTTCCCTTGCCGTCTCCAAATAATTGAAATGCTCTTAATATGCTGATGATATGATAGTTTTAATTGTAAATTGAGTGCGACTGTGGTTGTAAAATTTAATTTTTTAATGTTTCGTATTTGATCTGCCAAGGGACTACGGGCGGACAATAGCACTTGTGCTACAACCTGGCACAATGCATCTCTCCTTGTTTTTATACAAGGTTAATGTTAACTTGTGCATTGTCCCTGTTTAAATAAATGAAATAAAAATAAATAAATAAATAAATCATGCTAAATAAGGGAAAAAAACTAAATGTCTAAAGGTGCCACGTTAACTTTGTTGTTGATGTTGTTGTTGATGTTGTCACAAACAAAGTAATCTGCATGACAGATAAAAATAATTGTATTTGCTGCATTGTCTTTTTCTGCAGTGTTTTAGCAAAAGTATCTATTTTTCAAATTATGTCCCGCGGTCCGGATGGAGCCAAGCCTGCCATTTGAATACCACTAGTTTAGTGAAAGTATACTTTGGGCTTCAGTGGGCAGTGTATTTTTAACAGAACCCTTGTGTGATGAGGAGCCCAGTTAAAGTATAAAGTAAAGAGCTCATTGTAACTATAAATCCGAGGTCTCAGAGTGGTCAGATCCAAAGGCAATCTCTTGCGAGTCAAGTGCATGTAGATTGCTAGAGACCTCTAGAGAGTAAATAATAGACTCACAATGCTTTTTTTTATTAACTATAGCCCATTTACTGGAGATTTCCACCCTGAGGGAGGTGAAAACACATGATGGAGAAAGCCATCTTCAGACTACATCCACCGCTCAGCTCTCTCCGCCCATTAAACCGACAACTAGGCCAATCAATACAAGCGCCTGCCTCACCATGTCCTGCATGCTTCCGCTCGGCTCCACGCGTGAGATGATGAAGGGAACACAACGAGTCTGTTAGCCAATACTACATGTGATGCGAGTAATCTAGCATGGGTCGCATTGGTGAAACTGAGCAATTTTCAGTTACACTTTATTTTCAGAGTCACTGTTACAGTGTAATTATATATTTTAGTACTGAGTAATATTAAGCAACTACATGTACTTACTATGGGGTTAGGGTAAGCAACTTGAACAGCTTAAAAATTTTGAATAACTTTTAAGCTGTGCCAGATCTAAGGTGCTGCCTTTATAGTGTTAGTTCCAGTGGGAGAAAAGCAGCAACAAAGGGAACACAGAACAGTAAGAGAACATGAAAGCTAATGCAGCGCATGGGGGATAAAATGGAGCAGAGGTATTGGGAGCCCCTGAGTTGAAAGCAGAACCTCGGCACTAGTCATGTGCACCTGCTTTTTGGTGTTGGAGCCTAAAAGCCTTGGAGTCCCTGTAAGTCTGGAAAGAAGGCGGAAAGTCACTGATCAAAGTGGGTTCAGCCTAGTACTCCAGTGAGCACCTGAGGTGTAGTAGTCTTTAAAAGGTGGGCACTCTCTCTTATCGCAAGACATCACGGCCAACAGCTTGTCATTCTGACAGTCGCTAAGCCAGGGACTCAACCTAACCCTTCTGGAGTTTCTAGGCTAATCGGCAAGTTATCTCATACAGGCGTCTTCTCACATGATTGGCTGTTGTCCAACCCTGCCATTCAACGCCAAGAGCCAATGAAGGGTCAGATTAGGTGGTTAATGCCTTCAAGTGCATTGTAATACATTATACAAGGCTAATGGAACACATGGAAATCTATTATTGAGTATTGAAACTAAGAATTATACACTGCCAATCAATTGACTGGCAATGGTATAACAATGACAATTTCAGCAACATTTCTGAAGGATAAAAATGAAACCATTACAATCAGGACAAAAAATAAATAAACTTACTTGATCCTGTCGGCATCTGATAAGGACTCCTATAAGAAAGAGCATTAATTTAGTATGTGCAAACTGAATATCCTCTTAAACATAAAACAAACAAAAAATCAGAGAGATGTATATTACAATAAATGTCACATATCCTTAATACCCACACTGCTGTATATAATGTCTTTTATACCAAGAGGGCAAGCATAACATTTCCTCACGACTTGAATGTGAACTGAACTTATGTGTGGCTGTAAAACAATCATTTTTAAATGTCAAAGCTTCCTCTAAACAATGTTTTTTCCCACATTTAACTAGTGATAAATCAATTTCATAATATTGCACACATAGGAAACAGTTTTGATGATGTCCTCTAATTTCATTAAAGTAAATATACAGTAAATAAATTAAAACAAGACCTACATTGTGGCATGTATAAATAAAATATTACAGGTGAATGTGTATGTGTTGGATAATTCATCTCATAATTACAATAAAAGCAAGTGACGCAGGGGAAGAATGAATTTGACATCGTACTCTGTGCTTTCTGCCAAACAGGTCAATATGCACATGCCTAGTGAAGCTATGAAATTGGTCTGACATCCTGTTCTTTTCTGCCAGCTAAATGTCCACCATATCCCACAGAGCAGAACATTTGTCTAATGTAGAGAAAGGTTGTAAACAACACTGTTTGTTTAAATCCTAATCCTAAAGCTAATCCATATTTTGTTGTTGATGGATGAAAATCTCTGACAAATAAAACTGCACAGAACAAAAGTTCATGAAACACTGTTGCAGAAGTGACAATTGGTGATGGGGGTTTTAGTAAACGCTCATATTTAGAGCAAAATATCCTTAGGAAACACCAGAACAGTGAGATGATAATACTAGCCATGGCATTGCTTGAATAAAGGAAAAGATCAGTCAAATAATTTTGAACTTAAGTCATTCCAAACCTGTATGGCTTTCTATTGTGGAATATAAAAAAAGAGAGATTTTTTAAAGAATCTCTGAGCTGCTCGTTTATATGTTCTTCAATGCAAGAGTGGATTATATATACACATACATATTGTATATTAGGTGGGGATAAAGTAAAAAAAATGTTGTCAATAACGTACCTTGATCTGTGATAATATAGAAAAGGCAGTCACTTGTGATAAAGGTGTTTTCTCACCCTCCACAATAATGGTGGGAATCTCAACCTTTGGCAGTCCTGATTTATCCATATTGTCTTTTTGCAGGGCTTTGCTCTCTACATGGGGCAACCTGTGGAGTTGAGTCTGGTGTTGAACCCCCCGTGGAGCCCTGTCATCCCCTTCAGAATCATTGCTGCCCCCCACCCGACTGTAAATTGGGCCTTCGGCTTTAGGACGGGCCCCTTCCCGATGGGGATCTGCATGTTGCTTTCCTGACACTCTTTCTGGACTGTTCGCTGCCATGTGCCATGTCTTGGGTCTTGCCTCACTTACTTTCTTGCCGGCCCTGCTATGCCGGGAAGCCCATTCATGCCACGGTCTGCACTGCTCTTGCTTTGTGTCATGATGGTCCTTGAATTCATACTGTTGGGGATTCATGTGGTGTTTGGTTTGGTTCACTTTTAAATACATTGTTGAATCGGGAAGGTGTTTCGTTTGGTTCTCTTTTAAATACATTGTTGAATCGGGAAGGTGTTTCGTTTGGTTCTCTTTTAAATACATTGTTGAATCGGGAAGGTGTTTCGTTTGGTTCTCTTTTAAAGACATTGTTGAATCAGTAAGGTGTTTCGTTTGGTCCTCTTTTAAAGACATTGTTGAATCGGGAAGGTTCCCGCGCAGCAACTTTAGATTAGCAGGGGTCATCACCCGGTAGGTGATTTCATCCAGAAATTGGGAAAATTTTACCTTTTCCTCAAGAAGCTGCATCTTCCAATCCGGTGGCATAGAGCTGGGAGATATAGACGATGTGGAAGTAGCACGTCCAGTGGGAGAGACTTGTATGCCCGTTTCCCTGTCCAAGGACATGCTTTTGGGTTTCCGGCTACGTCCACGATTTTGCGTCTGGCCTAGCATCTCAACCGACTTAGACTTGCGCAGACTATCGGAAGAGTACACTTCCAACTGATGAGAGTGCTTGAGGATGCTCTTGGGTGGATGGGCATCCATCACAAATGCTACATGTGGTGGACACTGTTCTTTCCTAGGTACAAATATCTCCGCTTTCTCATTGAAGACCAAAGAGCGCTCTGCACTCCTGCTGGAGGGTGACGGGGAACGATTGCAATGCTGGGAGTCTTCCGAGGAGGAGAGATCGTCGTCAGCAGAGAGTGCCAGTAGGTCGTCACTACGATTGATAAAGCGGTTTGTTCTTTGTTGCCGGAGATGCTTGGGAGGAAGCCTCATGCCGTGAGAACCGTGGCTGAAGATTCGTGGTGGAGGGAGGACACTAAGCTCCAAACTAGACAGGCTCGAGACATCCAGCTCGCTGTCAGATGCTTGCGACCATAGGGGTCTTTTAGGGCATTGCGGGTAAGGGCCTGTAAATCGTGTACACTGCAAAATAGGTGCATGATTTCGGGGGGGAATTACCTGGCAGGGGTCAGGCTGGGATGACGAACCAGGGTTGGCAGATGGCAAGGCACTCCCACTAACATCCTCTCGAAATACTGGAACAGTGTGGCGAGTCTCGCGGTGCTGCGGAGGTGCCTTTCGGTACGGTTTCCGGGCGGGAGCAGCACTCGTCATTCTGGTAGATCAGTGTGTTTCCATACACTGTCCGTTAGTCCTGCCGAGAGAGAAGCGTGAGAATCCAAAGTAGCAGTAGCCTTCAACCCTGTCCTGTGCAAAAAAGACCGTCCCTATCCTCTCTATCTCTCTCTCTCACCCCTGCCTCTTCCTCTCTAAGCGGCAACGTCTGAAAAAAGCAGTTTGAATCAATAGGCTTTGATCAGCACCACTGGGCAGTTAAACCACCAATAAAAAACAGCTATGGATGTAACAGACAGTACGAGTTGATACAGGGAAATTGAGGGGCAAAAAAGCCTCAAACAACCACCAAACATCTATCTATACTTCTACTGTGAAATGAGGTGTTTATCATAATCTGTGTAGTAAAGTGAGAATGGGAGAGGAAAGAGAAAAAGAAATACTGGATACAGGGTGTTATAGAAACAAATATAGAGGTACGAGGGTGGGAGGGGAAAACGTGGACTTGTTTTAAAGCGAGTGATTGATTACGTCGGAGTGTGTTTCCAATAGACAAACTGTTAAACCAATGCCTGCATGACTCTTATTGATCACAGGAAGCTATGTATAGAATTGGAAAAGTGGGTGTGCGGTTGGGATCCAATCACTTACAGAGGCACGCAGGGCTGACCCACGGTATATTCGCTGTCATTCAAAATCAGTTTCAATTGAAAATACTTGAATTCAATTCAAACAATACTAGTTTTCTCCAAGGGAGTTAGGCAAATTTGTAATTTGTAATAAAACAAACTTTGCAAATGGAATCCCATACAATTTTTTAACACAAAATATAAAAATAATTACCCACTGTTTTTTTGGTTGTTCCCAGGCTGCTAGAAGGGTCTCATTTCCATAAAATGTTAAATAACTTAATTTACTTTGGTGGAATACCATAACTAAGGCAAAATTTCTTATTGAGCAAATATTCATTGTGGTTTTAAACCGTATTGCCAACTTTCTGTATAAAACAACAGTTTATATTTAACAGCTTTTATTAATAATAGTTGATAATAGCTCCTGCCTGAAGTACTGCTAGTGTGAAATTAGCAAAGGTGCGGATCACAAACTGCTCAGTTCAGCCACTATGTGCTTAACACATAATAGCAGGCCATGGTTAGCACTCAGATTCTCTCCACTTCTTCCTGGGTCACACCTATCCCTTCAGGAGGGCTTTCTTTATTGGTGTGGCTATTTTTAAAGTTCCTGACTGGTAAAATGGGAAAAATGAAGGAAGAATTGGCTGGTGTGTCACAGTGTGGTGCCACTAAGAAATCAATGGTGTTCCCTGTGCATGCTGCTAATGCGCTGCGGGGCACAGGCTGGGACACACATATATACACACACGGCACGTGAGGGGGTCACTGCCAAAATGTGCCACTTATTGGAAGGCTGATTTTCTCTCTTGACGTCATCCTCTACCCACAATGCAAAAACACACCAGGCCCACACAAACAAACAGCAAGCAGAACTAAATGTTTTTGTAAAAGCTGACTCAAAAGACAGTTGACTTTAATCAGCAATCCGATCTGAACTGATAAAGTTTCACACAAAGTTCAACAAGATCTTATCTTCTTATCTGAACAGGTATCTTATCACTCCGTCTGTCAAACATTGGGTCTTAAAGTTTTTAATGTTGTTTATATGTGGTGTCTATCAGCAGATCCCTATATCCACTGATAGACACCACTTTCAAACTCTCCTGTGTATATCTGTGTAAGCGCTCGATGAAAAGCGCCAAAGATGTCATTAGCAGCGCTTCCACTGTTGGGCCGGGCCGGGCCGTGCTAGTGCGTGCCAGGGCCAGTCGCGTTTCCCTGCCAACGGCCAGGATTTCAGGCCCGTTGAATACCTTGGGCCAAAGCAGGCCAGCTCGGGCTAGAGGAGTGGTTACGAACAGAGGCGGGGTTTACCTGAGTCGAGACGGGAGCGCCGAATGATTCTGTCAGCATTAAAGACTTTTAAAATAATTTACCTCACTTTCATGTTTGAATGCCTTCTGTTTGTTATCCGATGTGGATTCTGATCACCTCATAAGAAGAAATATTTAAACGCGATGCAAAAGACTATGCGCGCTAACCATTACCATAGTAAACGTTTGAAGAAACGCATAGTAAAAAAACATGGTGAACGTTTGAAGAAATCAGACCAATAATAAAGGCTATCAAAATCATGTTTTATTGTATCTGTCAGATAGCCTACGTCTCATCTCTTTATACCGGACTATCATAAAATAAAGCAACTTTTTTTTCGGGAGCATCCTCTGTTTCTCTGCCTGAAAATATCTGTAGCCTACTGGGAGTCCAGAGAGTGCTTAAGCTCCTCAGGTCGTATTTTGAGTGGCATATATTTGTAGAAATTATCATTCTTTCTAAATGTGACGTAAATATGTCCTGTAACTACCAAAATAAACAGAAACAGACTGAAGACAAGTGTGTCCTATTTCTTTTGTGAAACCTAACGGTAATTTATTTCTGTGTTACTAATGTGCAATTTTGACACACATTAATTCATGATCAATGTATCACTTTTTATTGTAAACCATCGATGTTTGGGTTTTAAATATTCAAGTAAACAACAGAAATGCCAGCAAACGGTCGCTTTTATCGTGTTTGTTTTGCAATGCACGATGTTTCCAGTGATTTCTTTCTGATTCGTTTTTTCTGAAAACTTTTTGTTGGTGAAATGATGGGTTAGTGTGACATTGTTCCAGAGAGGCGTGTTACGGGCATGTTTTAGTGAAGCGCTGGGGAGCTTCTGGCCCGACAGTGGAAACGCGGCTACTGTAGCCAACTCTTTTGACAACTCTACTACCTTGTAACCAATCACGTCAATGTGCCAGCAAGCTTAAGCATATAATTAACACAGCGAACTAGCAGGGGAGTCTCGAGTATGCCAGGTTGTCCTGGTATATTTTTGCTGATTTGAAAACTCGGGTTGATTTAGCAATATAGCGGGTGTATGATGATTACGATGTTATGGTGAACTATATGCCTTTCTCCACTGACATTCTGAGCGTCTCCACTGAGTTCTTGTTCAAAGCGTTTGTAAGGATGCTGGTTTTTTGAAGGCAGCTGTCTGACACAAACGGCAAACAGGACGAAAGTTTGTGTAACATTAGCAACACATTATTAGCGATTTGATAACATAGTCAACCAAAAGGCTAATCATATTAATTACAGTTATGTGTCTGACATTGTAAAGAGCGATACCATTGTGTCCTCAGTAAGTTGGCTGAGTGGATCTCTGAGCTGGTGTGGGACTAATTAGCATATTCATAGATCCGCGTATACTAAATGAATGCAGGGTGTAGTGACTATTTTAAGGCATGAATACATTTTTTTTACATTATTTTTTTTTTTAAATATGTCATTTTGGTGATCAAAGATGAGTTTTAAGGGATACAATTATTGACTACAGGGGGACTTTAAGTTCAAATTCTACCTACATCGACTATAAAAGAAACCCAAGTTACATCAATCTACCTGTCTATCTATCTACTTTTTCACGAACTAATCAATTCAGAGAGAAAGAATTGTTTCTAATAGGGCAGGGCGATAATTGTTGAAGTTTATATAAATTTGTATTAAATCAAAACAGAATCCCCCCAAAATTAAACGGAAACAGAATTTAGGGGGAAATAAAATGGATTTCATGGGGCCCTATATTAAAAGGTATCTTTACATGTTTACATTCATTCTCAAGGTCTAACAAATATGTGGAATGTCATATGACATGGAAAAAAATAGTGTGATAATGTTTTTGGCCATATCGCAAAGCTCTAATTCTAAGACACAATACAACTGTGTTTTGGGAGATTCTGGCAACTTGTCCTTTTTAAAAACAGCTAAATCCAGATTAAAGGTTTCTTTGTACCTTCTAAATGTTACAAACGTTTAGGGCAAAAGGCCAGAAGCTTTTGTTGCTAGTCACACAAGTGCTAAAAAACAAAACAAAGCCTCAATGATCTAGTGTGAAAATTCTGAGGGGAAAAAGGGCAACACTCAGGACAACACTCCTCAATTGCTTCTTGAGATTTAAAACCTAATTTCATGTCATGAGACAGCTGTTGGTAACAGGCCTACACATATTTTCAAAGATTCCAACCATCACCTGTGAAACTAACAGGTACACCACTGTTGTTCAACGGAAAAACCATGACCAAACTATGCCTGACGATGTGCCTCATTTTAACCAAGCGTCTCTGTTCTAACATGCTCTAGTCTCAAATGTGTGTGGAACTTCTCGCACCATTTGATTGTGCACTAGAAGGTGTCTGTTGCTGTCTAAGGGTGATTTCTACTCTTTCAGAAGCTAATTAAAGCTGCTTTCAGACCGTTTTAAACATTGCACACCTTAAAAAGCCTCACAGCTGAGCCTTCTATTTGCCATGCCAGAACTAATGACTGAGGCTGAGGGTTACAGCTTTATGTGAACAGAAGGGATGGAATTACAGCACATACTGACCTTCACACCATCACATGCCCACACAGATGCTACATAGCTTCATTTCAGAGGAATCTGACATTGTACAGGCAGATTGTACACTTAATTAAGCTGCTTAAATTAAACCTAACTCTGCACCACAGATAAATCAGGTCTCCAAGCCAGATGTGCTCCAATTGTGAATTTTGATATAACAATTTGAGGTATATAACATAACTACTTGAACTGTGTACTATGAAAAATAGAAGCTTGAATTAAAAATAAAAAGATAATTGGGCCTTTTTATCTCACAATTCGGACTTTTTTTTTCTCAATTGCGAGTTTGCTCAATTGCAATTGCGAGTCAAAGTCAGAACTGCGAGATATAAACTTTGCGACTTTATATCACGCAATGCTGACTTTTTTCATGAAATTCTTAATTTATTATTTTGAATTTATCATTTATAATTTTAGAGTTAAAATCTCGCAATTCTGACTTTTGTTCTCATAATTGCAAGTTTAAATCTCGCAATTCTGACTTTATAACTCGCAATTGTGAGTATGTTTTGCAATTCTGTCAGAAAAAATTATAATTCTATGTAAAGAATGTAAAAAATAAAAAGGTACTTGCACCTTTTTATCTCACAATTCAGACTTTTTTTTCTCAGAATTGCATGATATAAACAATTGCGAGTCATAAAGTCACAATTGCGAGATGTAAACTTAAAATTGCAAAAACGTTCATATGCAATTCTGAGAGAGAAAAAAAAACAATTGTGAGATAAAAAGTCGCAATTATCTTTTAAAATGTGTTAGTCTGCGGTGGAAACAAGCTTAGTTAATTCTGAAATTATTTATTATGCTTAAAAACAATAGTGTTTCATATTTTTCACAAAGCGTGAGAAGTCTGGATTGCATAAGTTTGGATAGTCAGACAACAGGACATTCTGCCGTCTGCATTGTTTTGTGAAGTGGCCACTGAGCCAATGTGACGCCCATTTCTGGCACCTCACACAATTCCTCTAACTGTTGATTCAGACAGAGATCATTCTCAGTTGAAGAGAATGACATGCAAAGTGGACATGCACCTACGATGACCATTTCAGACCCCTCCATGATTTCCAAGTGGGAGAACTTGCAAAATAGCAGGGTGTTCAAATACTTATTTTCCTCACTGTATATTTTTCCTATGGAAGTCAACTGTTTGGATTGCCACATTCTTCAAAATATAAAAATATATATATTTTGTTCAACACAAGAAAGAAATTAATACAGGTTTGGAACAGCATTAGAGTGAGCAAATAATGACAGAATAAAAAATTTTGGGTGAACTATCCCTTTAAGGACAAGTGGTGGCAGCATGTTAAATGTTAAACAGGCGAAAGTTTTAGTGTACAGGCAAATAATGAACTTTTATGTACTGCAGTGTCCCGTGAGTGTAACTCTACCGCTGCGTTAACGTGATCTGTGAATGTATGTCGCGTTGAGTATGTGGAGACGGAGGCGCCAGAACTGAACTGATAAAATGCACTGTAACATGATACTACGATATTTCTTCAAAAGCAGTGATATCGCACACCCCTAGCGCAAACACGGACAGAAAAGACATGCCATCGTGGAAATAAGATAAATAACATATTACTTAGGGGCTATTTAGTTTTGTTTAATAAAATAACAAATTGTAATCTGGCGCTATAAAGAATCAAATCAAATTTACTTGACCTTCAAGGGGGGGTGGCGAGCCGTTAGGAGGGCGGGGCGCCCCCCTTATATAACGGTAGGGGAAACACTGAAGCTACGCAATAAGACCAGGAATGTGTTATGTGTATTGAAAAAGTAAAAAGGGGCAATTTTGACTATGACCTTAAACCGTTAAGGTCCTGAAATCGAAGAACGAACTGGTGTGAGTAATTTCCAACAAAATCAGGCAAAACATGTTTGTTTCTGAAGTTTGAAACTGCTTGCCAAAGCAAACTTTCCAGGAAAGTTCACCTTCTGGTTAAACACCTTCAAACTACCATTGGTCAGTGGCGAATGCGTAATAGGTGGGCGTGGCTCTGAGGCTTCTTTGACATGGAAATCTTCTTCAGTTCAGTCCGTCGAGGTCAGGCGTCCGTGAGTGAAACATGAACACACTGGAGGATAGTGATGTAGTACTCGAGACCGGTCTCGACCGAATTCTGCTTTCTCGGACTTGACCCTTCAAAGACTCGGTCTTGACTCGGACTTGACCCTTCAAAGACTCGGTCTTGACTCGGACTCGACCCTTCAAAGTCTCGGTCTTGACTCGGACTTGACCCTTCAAAGACTCGGTCTTGACTCGGACTCGACCCTTCAAAGACTCGGTCTCGACTCGGACTCGACCCTTCAAAGTCTCGGTCTCGACTCGGACTCGACCCTTCAAAGTCTCGGTCTTGACTCGGACTCGACCCTTCAAAGTCTCGGTCTTGACTCGGACTCGACCCTTCAAAGTCTCGGTCTTGACTCGGACTCGACCCTTCAAAGTCTCGGTCTTGACTCGGACTCGACCCTTCAAAGTCTCGGTCTTGACTCGGACTCGACCCTTCAAAGTCTCGGTCTTGACTCGGACTCGACCCTTCAAAGTCTCGGTCTTGACTCGGACTCGACCCTTCAAAGACTCGGTCTCGACTCGGACTCGACCCTTCAAAGTCTCGGTCTTGACTCTGACTCGACCCTTCAAAGTCTCGGTCTTGACTCGGACTCGACCCTTCAAAGTCTCGGTCTTGACTCGGACTCGACCCTTCAAAGTCTCGGTCTTGACTCTGACTCGACCCTTCAAAGTCTCGGTCTTGACTCGGACTCGACTCGGACTCGACCCTTCAAAGTCTCGGTCTTGACTCGGACTCGACTCGGACTCGACCCTTCAAAGACTCGGTCTTGACTCGGTCTCGGACCACAGTGGGAGAAGGACTCGTAATTTCAGACCGAGTCCTCGAGATTTTTTTTAATGTTCATTAGTCTGTAGGCCTAACTGATGATTATTAACTGGGGTGATATTAAATCATGAATATCAAAACTGACAATGTCGAGACAAAATCTCGACTCGGACTTGCTTCCTCAAAGACTCGGTCTTGACTCGGACTCGACTGTATTTGAAAAACAACGGACTTAGCCTCGACTCGGCCTCGACCCTTCAAAGACTTGGTCTTGACTCAGAATAGGCGGTCTCTTCCCCATCACTACTGGAGGAGATGTACTTCTGATGAAATGAGCCTGACACCGTTTTGTTCATGTTTAATATTGTAAAGCTGCTTGCTTTTAAACTATCTATTGTATAAAGTGTATAAATAAAAGTGACTTGACTGGAGTGTGGAATTGCATATCTATATCGCTACATCAGATCGTTTCTTAACTGCTGTTTTCTCACCGCTTTCATTTTTGTGTGTTTATTTTGTTATGAGGAGGAAAGCGTGCAGCACTTATTTACATATTCAACTAAACACTGCTCTCAGCTAACAGTATATCGCTGGTCACATATTTCAAACTTTTTTTTACCTCTAAGGGAAGACTGAAAAACAACTTGGCCGTGAGCATATCGGGGCCTTTAGGTAGAGTAACAGACAGCAAGGTGTGAAAGACAGATAGAGTTCATGGGAAAAGGAAAAAAACATCAATTTTGTTGAGGAAAAAAAACATTTCCTTCCTGGAACAGCCAAATCTCAGTAAATCTCTTTCATCATGCCTGAACTGAAGACGACTGTAAGAGAACATCATGAGACACAACTGTGTATCAAAAGAGAGCTCTGTAGAGACATGTCATCTTCCAATTAGAGCTATTTCTGGAGGCCGATTGTCAGCTACGCAAGACAAGGATGCACAAACACAACACATTATTTAGACAGTGTGTTTTCATACCCGAAACTGGAGCTGGTTTCATTCAGTGGTGTCCTCATTCACAGGTGCTCAGGCCCAGAGCGTCTCTGAAACACACATTTGCTTGGGTTACTGAAATGCGATTTGTCACAGTTTTGCAACATGATCTATAAAAATAAATATCAGCATCAAAACAGGACAAGAATTGAATGCATCTGGTCACAAAATCCTGACATGCATGTGAATAATAAAAAGTGAAATTTATTTATACCCCAAGGGATTATACAGAAGAAAAAAAATATGCACTGAATAACTAACAATAGACTGTTGAGATATTGATACAAAATGCAAAACACAAAGTAGTTTTATGTAACTGCTCTAAAATGAATTCAAAATGTTTTCTTTAATCTTCAATCAGGTGATTTTAACAAACAAACAAAAAAAACAAGGACTTTATGCTAAGAATGTTTTTAAATGACAAAATAAATTGATTAATCCACAGTTTTGCATTGATTTATTGAAACAGACAGTTCAAACTGAATGGCAGAAATTAATCTCTAATGCTGTTTTTTGCTATAGAAACACCATTTAAAACATTTGCATGCATAATCCTGAAACATTAAAGATTCCAGCTCAACAGTGGAAAACAGCATGAGTAGAAATCGGGATGGTATGAATGTAAAAACATCACATTAGCATCTGGTTTATAAATTCACAAACTTTGTAAACTCCAAGTGAACTCCAGCTCTTTTTTTGGGGGGGGGGTATATATTAATACTAATAATATCAGTCGGCACGTTCACTCAGAAATCACCTCATTCAGTCACAATTGTTGTTCTTTACCTAATTAACAGAGAGAATGCTCATTAGCAGCGTTTCCACAGGCCTCCCTCACACTAACACAGCAGAATAATCAACTCTCTCTCTCACACACACACACACACACACACACTATGTGCAAGGATTCGGATGAATGACATAAGAGTCATTACAGCAGATGACTGTACGAGTGTCAGGTCACTGGAAAAGGGGACAATTTGATTATGTATTATGGAAGGTAAAGCCTGTAGATAGAATGATATTTTGTACATGCTCAGGGTAATACGCAAGAAGATAAGTTTAGATTAAGGACATTGCACCATAGTAGAGAATTTTTTTTTTTTTTAATGTTATTAAATATCAAAACAAAAGGAAGTACAACATGGTATTTAAGCATTGTGCCCTTTTCCTCACATAACAATGTATAAAAATAAAATGTTGAAACAGCAATGGGCTCTCTTTATTTGCCCAACACTGAGGAAAGAAAACATGAACTCACAACAACTGACCTGATTTGGTTTCTAAAAATAACTAACAACTATTTCTTGGAAAGCAAAAAGTAATTTTTGAAGAATATCATGAATGATCTGTTCAGATTATCAGTAAGTAACAACTTTCTACATCAAAATTTCACACTTAATTCAATGTATAACTTTGAGTTTCTTTTATAAGGGGTGGTAAAATGCCCTTTTCACAAGATGTAAAATAAATCTCTGATGTGTGTGTGAAGCACAAAATACCCCACAGATTTAAAATTGTCACTTTTTTAAATGCAAATGAGCTGCAGCAGAGGGCGGGGTTTCAAGAGCTTGTGTGTGTTAGCAGCTGCGATTACATCACGCAGACACACTAACATGACAGAAACTGCCTTTAATGTTAAAACGGAGTCAGACAAAGATGGAGAGACTCACGAAGAAGAATGCAACAGCACGTCTCTGAATGGTAAGTTGAAGAATTTATTTTGCTGATGTGGAGTTAACTATCTTCAATTACCTTATTCTGTCATGATAATCTATAAATCGCTCGTATAGGAACTGTTGTGAGATGCACACAGAGTGACTTTCTATTGCATGTGAAAAGAAGGATGCTAAAGTTTGAGCTGACTCACAAATGTCCTCTTATACAACAACGTTTCCTCTTCTCAACATGGACTGCGTGTTCCCGGGGACGGGGTTTATGTACATTTTAGAGTTGGTGA
Organism: Semotilus atromaculatus; assembly: GCA_031834385.1. Lineage (NCBI taxonomy): Eukaryota > Metazoa > Chordata > Actinopteri > Cypriniformes > Leuciscidae > Semotilus > Semotilus atromaculatus. The sequence continues at coordinate 6,425,911 of JAULUF010000025.1, forward strand.
TGTCACTAACCCGGGGGGAAGGGCGTGTAGTCCCTACCAGCCGTTTGTTGTAGTCCTTTTCTTTAAAAGAAAATATCTCCCTTTGCTTTGAACTTTGAGCATTGTAACTTTGCAGATGTTCTTTATGCTCAAACAGCAACATTACACACTAGCTAAAGTTAGGAAAGTGAAATCGTGTTTTACCACCCCTTTAATATTCATAGTTACATGAAATGGGCAGAAATCTAATTTCTCCATATTTCACCAATTTTATTTGTTTTTCATAAATCATTACTATTGGTCACACTTTACATGTGTCTGTGTGGGTTTTGTAAATATTTAACCAATGAAAAAATGGCTTGTTTCTAAACCTCGTTGGATCCTCAAACTGTCAGTCAAACTTCATAACTCCGCCCACCTCTACTGTGAATGAAATGCCACACAAATTTTGGACCGCTTGCATTGTAAACTTTACAATCTGTAGGTTGATGAAAATGTACTGTGATGCACTTACTGCCTCAGATATGACTGACAATACACTTAAAGTCCTGTAGTCAATAAATAATCCCTTAAAACTCATCTTTGATCACCAAAATGACATTTAAAAGATTTTCCTTGGAAAAAAGTTCTTCATGCCTTAAAATAGTTTGAATGTAACTCTACACCCTTGCCTCATTTAGCATACACGGTTCTATGAATATGCAAATGAGCCCCGCCTCCACTCACTCAGCTCAGAGATCCACACGTTGATCTGATTGGTTACAAGGTAGTTTGTGACATCAGAAACACCATCGATTTCAAACCGTGTTTTTGAGACTGTCTTCTTTTCACTGCAGTTTTAAGGAGAAAATACTCAGCAATGCTGTCGACTTATGAATTTCCACATGGTTTGTCTTAAAGGCAGCATATTAAAATCACTACATCAACATATAAACAACATTAAAAACTTGATTTTCACCACAGGGGGACTTTAAGTACGAAATTTGCTGGTCAAAAAACCTCCATTTGAACTTGATTTAGGTAAAATGTTAATAATATAATGACACATTCAAGAGTGACAAAAAGCCACATTATCAATGTTGAAGACACAATGTTAAATTATAGTAAAAAAAAATCCTCCCGTATTTATTTATTTATTATGATATTTATCATTTCAATATTATAATGAAGGTTTGGTCCGTTTACCCCTTTCTAGCTAATTCATCATGAATAGTGCCGAACAACTTTTGCTTGTGCGTTTATTACTTGGAGTTTTGTTCTTCCAAATTCATTGTAAGTTAATTAAAAAGAGCGAAAGACTATTACTGCAGAAGATAACATGTCCTGTCTTGAATCTTCACAATCTCAGGGTTTAAAAAAATCTGTGCCTAAAACTTACAATGTATGACTTTATAACATTTACATGTTTTGCATTTGACACTTTCATGTATATTATCAGTATGTGAACAGTGAACTCGTCATGACCTTGGCACGGTGCCATGCCCTACCCATGAAACACTGCTGCAATGCCAACACATTCTCAGTGTAATTACATTTTCATCAAGGAGACTGTAAATTACCCCGGGAGATGTTTTCAACTGTCAGCTGGAAAACATTTGCTCTCCCTGACCC